>CM035802.1:12034694-12154694 GCA_020466265.1 Siphamia tubifer | reverse complement strand
AGTCACAGTTTATCTCCTCCACTGATTTTTCCTCTGAAGTGACTTATTTTTCATACTGTCACATGTGCAAGCAACGAGTCTATTCTGAGAATGTAAAGAGTATAAAGTACAGATATTTATATAAATGTAAAGAGTATAAAGTACATATATTTATATAAATGTAAAGAGTATAAAGTACATATATTTATATAAATGTAAAGAGTATAAAGTACATATATTTATATAAATGTAAAGAGTATAAAGTACAGATATTTATATAAATGTAAAGAGTATAAAGTACATATATTTATATAAATGTAAAGAGTATAAAGTACATATATTTATATAAATGTAAAGAGTATAAAGTACATATATTTATATAAATGTAAAGAGTATAAAGTACAGATATTTATATAAATGTAAAGAGTATAAAGTACAGATATTTATATAAATGTAAAGAGGATAAAGTACATATATTTATACAAAAATGTAGGGAGTAAAAGTAAAAAGTTTCCAGAAAAATAAATACTGAAGTAAAGTACAGATACCTAAAAAAAAAATCTACTTAAGTACAGTAATGAAGTATTTTTACTATGTGAGGACTTGTCATATATGTAGATCTGCTTCTAGTTCCCTGCAGGACTGTGGCTGCTCAACCTGTGCTATAATGACAGACGTCTGTTTCAAAGGTGGTGCTGGGAAAGAATCCAACTTTTCATTAGCCAAGTATCTGAAGCACGATATAGTGTGTCTGCACCGTTAGCAGGTACACCTCTGACTTTAATTAGATTCAGTGACTAACCTTACAAAAGATCTGAGGGGTTTTCACGTTCGTACCAGTAGAGCACCGACGACGTCATGTAATAGTCACAACACAGGTCATGTAATTAATTTAGTTTTTCATTTGATTGTTTTTTTTGTATTTATTAGCATGTATTTTCAATTAATTAATTTTTCATTTATTGTTACAGTGTGTGTATTTATTTATTTATTAACTATTTGTCTTTTAAAAATGTATATTATGTGTTTTTATTTATTTGTTTGAGCATCAACGTCACAATGTACGTGTGTCACAACGCAGGTCATGCAATTATTTGTATTTTTAATTGTATTATTTTTTATGTATTTGTATTTTATTTATGTATTTCTTTCATTTTATGTTCAATTCTTTGTTTCTATTTTTATCATTCATTTGTATTTAGTCATGATTGTTTCATTTGTATTTTTTTTAAATTTCTTTTTATTTTATTTTTTACATTCAAAAATGTGAATTTTGAATGAACAAATAAATTGATTCATTTATTTTTAATTATTAGTTGTATTTAATTATTGCGGCTATAAGATGGATGATACTGAAAGGAATGTTATGTGTCGACCACTAATCTGTTTTGCGTGGGCACCAAACAGCTGTTATATACTCCTCAGTACCTTTATATATATATATATATATATATATATATATATATATATATATATATATATATATATATATATATATATATATATATATATATATATATATATATATATATATATATATATATATATATATATACACAGAGGCGCTACTCATGGCTGCACAAGAACAAGCCCTGAACACCAGAGCAATAGAGGCCGGGGTCTACCACATCAGACAGGACCCCAGGTGTAGGCTGTGTAGAGAAGCCCCTGAAACAGTCCAGCACATCACAGCAAGGTGTAAGATGCTGGCAGGCAAGGCATACATGGAGAGGCATAACCAGGTAGCGGGCATACTGTACAGGAACATCTGTAAAGAGTATGGCCTGGAGGTCCCAGGGTCAAGATGGGAGAACCCCCCAAAGGTGACAGAGAACAAACAGGCCAAGATCCTGTGGGACTTCCAGATCCAGACTGACAAGATGGTGATGGCCAATCAGCCTGACATAGTGGTGGTGGATAAACATGAGAAGACAGTGGTGGTGATAGATGTAGCAGTCCCCAGTGATAGCAACATCAGAAAGAAAGAACATGAGAAGCTTGAGAAATACCAAGGGCTGAAAGAGGAGTTAGAGAAAATGTGGAGTGTGAAGGCAACAGTGGTACCAGTAGTGATCGGAGCATTAGGGGCAGTGACCCCCCAAGCTGGGAGAATGGCTCCAGCAGATACCAGGAACAACATCAGAGATCTCTGTACAAAAGAGCGCATTGCTAGGAACAGCTAAGATCCTGCGCAGAACCCTCAGGCTCCCAGGCCTCTGGTAGAGGACCCGAGTCTGATGGAGACACCGCCCACGTGGGGCGAGAGGAACGTTTTTTTTTTTTTAATATATATACACACATCTCATAGCATTAAAAAAATAAATCACTATATTTTTTTTTTCTAATATTGTGCAGCTCTAGTTTCCAACCAAATCGTACGCTTTAATTATTTTGTAAAGGATCATATATGAAGAAAACGTTTATCTAAATCAGCGCCTTGCAAAGTTAATTTCACATATTCAGAACTGCGAATGTGAATCAGACCAGCTCGTTTGGGTTTCATTCTGTTTTAACTGAGCCTTCAGTAATAATATACAACATGCACTAATTAACTGCATCCTTACACATAATGTTCTGTATTTTAATGATTTTTCTTCACTTTAACTCAGTAAAGTCATGTATACTTGAAATGCTACACTTAAAATAAACTGAATACATGGTACATATATTTACATATAAAATACATGTATTTATATAAATGTAATGAGTATAAAGTACATATATTTATATACATGTAATGAGTATAAAGTACATATATTTATATACATGTAATGAGTATAAAGTACATATATTTATATAAATGTAATGAGTATAAAGTACATATATTTATATAAATGTAATGAGTATAAAGTACATATATTTATATACATGTAATGAGTATAAAGTACATATATTTATATAAATGTAATGAGTATAAAGTACATATATTTATATAAATGTAATGAGTATAAATTACATATATTTATATAAATGTAATGAGTATAAAGTACATATATTTATATACATGTAATGAGTATAAAGTACATATATTTATATAAATGTAATGAGTATAAAGTACATATATTTATATAAATGTAATGAGTATAAAGTACATATATTTATATACATGTAATGAGTATAAAGTACATATATTTATATAAATGTAATGAGTATAAAGTACATATATTTATATACATGTAATGAGTATAAAGTACATATATTTATATAAATGTAATGAGTATAAAGTACATATATTTATATAAATGTAATGAGTATAAAGTACATATATTTATATACATGTAATGAGTATAAAGTACATATATTTATATACATGTAATGAGTATAAAGTACATATATTTATATAAATGTAATGAGTATAAAGTACATATATTTATATACATGTAATGAGTATAAAGTACATATATTTATATACATGTAATGAGTATAAAGTACATATATTTATATACATGTAATGAGTATAAAGTACAGACATTTATGCAAAAATGTAGGAAGAAGAAGTAAGTTTTTACACCTGTGGTTCCAGTGTTACATACTGTCTAAACACACACTTCCACATATTTTACATCTCCATTATTATTATTATTGCTGCTGTTGTTTGTGCAGTGAATGACAAGTGAGGCTGATAATCTAACAATCTGCTCTTAACGATGCTTTGTTAATTTCTGCAGCTACAGGAATGCGTTGTGGTCGAGGTACAGTAATGCGACGCCTTTTGACATAAATGGGACCTAAACATGTCCCCAGTGTCTCCTGACAGGGACTGCTGCAGTTTGTATTCATATGTATAGCAGCATTAGGAGATTTATAAATATGGATTTATGTGTCTGGGTTTTCTTTCTGAGGAAGGATTCTGCAGAACAATCATTGTGGCTCGGCTCCTTGTGGCTTTCTGCATCCGACTGAAAAAAACATGCAGCATTTTAGCTAAATAAACCTGCTCAAATTGTATATTGTATTGTGTACTTTTCTTGGTACGATAAGATAAGATAAGATAAGATAAGATAAGATAAGATAAGATAAGATAAGATAAGATAAGATAAGATAAGATAAGATAAGATAAGATAAGATAAGATAAGATAAGATAAGATAAGATAAGATAAGATACGATACGATACGATACGATACGATACGATACGATACGATACGATACGATACGATAAGATAAGATAAGATAAGATAAGATAAGATAAGATAAGATACGATAAGATACTATCTATCTATCTATCTATCTATCTATCTATCTATCTATCTATCTATCTACCACTGCAAGGACACGTCGTCAACATGTGGACAGCTAGAGGCGGGATGTGAACCCCCAACCCTTTCACTCAATGGCCAACCTGCTCTAACAGCTGACCTACAGCCACCCCATGTGTTTGTCTGACACATGTGCCAGACAAACAACAACGATGTATAATGAATATTTCTGCAAAATAATGCAGTCACATATTTCATAAGATGCCAGTAGCTGCAAGAAGTTCAATCATAGAGAGTCCTAACATTTAGATAGCTTCTTTATGTCCAATAAAGGTTTATTTAAACTCAATCCTGGGTGTTTTTCTTCCAAAAACGTATTTATAGCCCCCCTCTATAGGACTTTAAATTATGAAACACCTATTTAGATACTGGGAGAGAATAAAAAGTGGGTCATTTGATGCCATTGTGAGTTTAAATGTCACATTCATTAAATTGGAATTTCTCTATTTGTTATTATATTTGGTGTTATATCTTGTGGTTGTCAGTGTGAATTTTTATTGTATTTTATTTTATTTCATTTTATTTTATTTAACCAGGTTTTCCCATTGAAATGAATGATCTCTTTTTCGAGGTAGACCTGGCCAATAATTGAAAATAGAAAAATAACATGCAAAATTATATAATAACGTGTTAATAATTTCACATATAGATCAAGATAAGTCACACCCCTGACCAAACTATGAAAAAAAAAAGTGACTTATAGTCTAAAAAATATGGTGGTGTTAGTATTAAAATGACTTTAAAGACATCTATATTTTCTTTTGTTTCTTAACAAAAGTTCTCCTCTATGTTTTTACCTTTGCTTATAGAAGAAGTCTGTTTAAGTTTGGGTTTGTCTTTATGCAGTTGATTGACAAACACAGTCATTTTAGGCATTTTTCATCCCCTCTCTAATGCATTTTTCATTTTATTTTGGATTTTCATGCTACATCCTCTCTTTTGTCAGCGTACGCCCATGTCTTTGTATGACAACAAACACCTTTTGCTGCCTTCCATTTGTCAAATAACTGTTATTATGACCAACTTCCTTTTACTTGTTTGCTTGCTTTTACAGATATTTACTCTTCGGGCCATAAAAAAATTCCACATAGGGTTTGGGTGGAAACTTTTTGGGCTACAAACTAACAAGAAAGTCAACTGAGACGCCACAACGAGACGAGTCGCTGGGAATACGAAATCCATACAGAGGTAACAAAGTTCTGTTTGTCCCCTCACCTCACACCTACACACATTGGTATTCACCTCCACCAGACCACAGTGCCAGGAGGTGCTGCAACTGTCAGGACAAAAAACACTTTCCTATTGTTCTTATTTATCAACCTTCATTCCATATCCACACTCAAGGGCGTCACAGCCATTTAAAATGTGGGGGTGTTCTAGGTTCATGGGAAAATTAACGAACAATTATCCATTAATGATATCGTTTTTTATATTAAAAAGAGTAATATATAGCCGAAAAATAATAACAAAAAATGTGTTTTTCCTCAATTCAATTCAAAATTATTAGATAAAAAGTCAAAATTATGTGATAAAAAGGATTTAAAAAATCAGACACTGATTTTACAGACACTGTTTTTTCTTACAAAAATGTTTTGTCCATGTCAGGGAAGATGACTAAAAATATGTTCCTCAGGGGGAACATCAGTGAAAAAAGTTCTAGAACCACTGTCTTAGGGTAAATGTCACAGAACAAGACATAGTTTATTTAACTTAGTTTAACAACAGTAACATTTCTCATTACTTACTGGTTAATGACTGTTTGTTAACACCACGAAGAAGAGCTGTTTACATTACTGATGAACTGAGGTGCGCTTCATTTATGTATGCTGTTGTGCCACCCGGGCGGGTAAACAGTTTAAACCATAGATATTGTAACAGCCCCGAAATGTTATTGATGTTTGTTTGGTGTGATTGTGACGACAGTAACTGTTTATTTTATCCTGAAATAAAAAGTAAGTGAGACCAACTCTGTCTGTTTCCTGGATCCAGTAACGATACAATATATAAACTCAGGAAAAAGTGGAGGCTATGAAATCATCTGGCTGGAGAAGTGGGGGTGTCACAACACCCCCATCCCCCGCTCATGTCCAAACTTGTGCAACTTATTCCCAGTGTTGGGAATAACAGCGTTAGAGTATAACAGTGTTACTAACACAGCCACATTTATATATTATATAAAATAAAAAATAATTAATTAATAAATTAAAAAACCAATCAAATAAATGAATAAATAAACAAATACAATAAAAAAATTAATGAATAAACAAAAAAAGACCAAAACTGATAGAACATTTTGTAAAAATAAAAGGAGTAAAATAAATTAATTGAAAAAATAAAGAAAATTAATTACTTAATTGATTGATTTAAAAAAGACACATAAAAAACCCATTAAAAATAAAAAAAATATGTAAAACAAAATAAAAATAAATTTAAAAAAGCACCTGTGATGTAACAATATATCGTTCATGTCTAATTCCTATTGTTCTTATTTATCAAACCTTCCTTCCACATCCACACTTGTTGTGCCACACCAGCAAAATAAATTACCATCATGGAAACAATATGCGCCGTTAGACGCGTTCGCTTCCTGGAAATGAAATGCCCCACAACCCAGTGGATGGAGGCGCAGGGGTCTAATAAAAAGAGGCTGCAGTTCCAGTAGATGTTTGCCCAGGCTAATGTATTCTAGCCTGCTGTTTTCCTTTTATCACTCTCTATGAACATTCATGTAAGAAAGAATAGACTGTCACACTCTCTTATCATCACATGGCTCAAGTGTTGTCGTTTTTGAAAAATGTCAGATATTTAAGGCCTAAAGGAAATGTACCATCACCTTCCCACTAATGGCTTTTTTGTTTTGTTTTGTTTTTTTTGGGGGCGGGGGGTGGGGGGTAAGTTCAATCGCACAGACAATACAGCGTTTTGGAGACAAGGAACGAGCAGGACATTGATGGGTACTTTCATGTTTCATGTACACTCTGAAAATGTATTTGGAAATATACACTCACTGGCCACTTTATTAGATACACGATTTCAAATCAGCCAATCACATGGCAGCAACTCAATGCATTTAGGCATCTAGACATAGGCTGTGTCCGAAACCACTCCCTACTCCCTACATAGGGACCACACCATTTTGTAGGGGTGTCCGAATATGTAGTGAACTACTTATAAGCCCTATATAGTGCACTCAATGTATCCCACAATCCACTGTGAAATGGACTGGGCATCGGTGGTCACTAACCACTGCATCACTGCATCCCATCATGCATTGCACGAATTGAAAAATGACTGAAGGACGGAGATTAAAAAATAACAAAAAACTTCATTGAAATCACAATATACAGACTCTCAATGAGGATAATGAATACAACTTAAAATTTAATACAAAATAAAATATATAAACATAAACTTGGGGATTTTGTAAAAAAAAAACAACAAACAAACCGAAACTACAGTAAAATACAATATTAAACAACACAGAGCAGAGACACATAAGTAAGTTGTTTGGTTAAAATAATAAATGTCGTCCAATATATTTTTGGTGCCAGACTGAAAAGGTTGACAGGTATCTTTACAATCACTTTACATTCAATTAATTTGGAGAGATGAAAGTAAGTTTAACCCAGCTGCTCACTTCCAGGCTACAAAAAATTACAAGAACACCACACCATTAAATTAAGGTTTCAGTTAGTAAAAAAAAAAAAAAAGTAAATCAAAACATTTCATTATAATACAAAAAAACTCAGACTTTCAGTATATTCAACGTTAAATAAAATTTCATGAACCAAACAAACAATGTCTTGGGTGTGAAAGGGGAAGGATGAGCAGATGCAGGAGGATATGTAAGAGGGGGGGGGTGTCGTCACTGAGGTGTACAAGTGGGACCTTTGACCAGTTCAGTTCTTCCAGTTGAAGGTGTAGATGTGGAGTAAAAGTCCAAGAACCAGGGTGAGGTGAGTGATGAGAGGGATATTGAGGGCGTGAGAGGGTGATCCAGTTGAGATGGTAGTTGCTGAGTCCAAGCAGGAACATCCAGACACGCGGAGAGTAACATGCAAACTCCACACAGAAAGGCCTGCACGGTCCAGGCATCGAATTACTGTGAGGCAAAAGCGCTACCCGCTCAGCCACCGCACCGCCAATATATAACTGGATAAATATCCAGTGAGCAGCAGTTCTGTGGGTGAAAATGCCTCATTGATGCCACAGGTCAGAGGTCACAATGTCCAGACTGGTTGGCGCTGATAGAAAGGCAACAGTCACTCAAATAAGCACTGGTTACAACCAAGGTCTGTAGAAGAGCATGTGTGAACACACAACAGGTGGAACCCTGAGGCAGATGGACTACAGCAGCAGAAGACCACACCAGGTCACACTCCTGTTAGCTAACAACTGGAAACTGAGGCTACAATTCACCCCACTCACTGAAATTGGGTCATTGGGCGACCCACTCTACCAACTGAACCACACCTTTGGGATGTGGTGGAAGAGCAGAATGGCATCATGGGTGAGCAGACGACAAATCTGCATTAACTGCATGATGCTATCATGTCAATATGGACCAAACTGTCTAAGGAATGTTTCCAGGACCTTGTTGAATCTATGCCACAAAGACAGTTTTCAAGACAAAAGGGGGTCTAACCCGATGCTAGCAAGGTGTACCTAATAAAGTGGCCAGTGAGTGTATATATATACTTATACAAATCCAGAATGAATTAGCTATGCGTGTGTATACACAGTGTATTTCCATCAGATGATCCACTTTGTTTTTGTGGCCTCTCACTGTGTTTCCATGGCAACACTGTCAAAGACGCCAAAAAATAAAATAATAATTCCCTGCTTACCCTCGATCTGGCCACCTGTTGTTACCGTCGCAACCCCATTGTACATGCTTCTCATCTGAAAATAGCAGAGTGTGCTTTGCATGTTAGAGTGTCCACTAAATGATTTAGCAGTTTGTACATACTGGGTTATATTTCTTCAATAATAGTGCTTAAGTCCTTTGTGCACAAAAGTCAATGCATAATATATCTGAATATTACATGAGTGCTTACTTGTTACAGCTCATTACAGACGTGACACAAATGCAGAAATGCACCCCCCCCCCTCGCTTACACCCCAACCCATTCCATTTAAAAACCATCCTCTAACACTTACATTCTGCTTTCATCATATCATAACTGCACACAGAACAAAATACTCATTCCATATTCACACTTGTTGTGCTACTTAGGGTTGCATAATATTAGAAAAAAATTGACATTGCGATTTTTTTAAACCCTGAAATATATGTTGCAATATGACAAAAAAATCCTCCGGACTAAATAACAGCTGTGTGGTGCCGACGCAAAAGGTCAAATAGATTAGTAGTCGACACAGAACATATGTTTCAGTATCATCCTTTTGTACCCGAAATAATTAAATAAAATTAATACTTAAAAAAATTTAAATAAAAAATAAATGCAATAACTAAATACGAATGACAACTAAATAAATTATTTAAAAAAATAAAACAAAAGGTGTAAATGAAAAAAAAAAAAGATAATAATTATAAAGGGGTGGGGGTAAATGAAATATGTCATGCCTCAATGATGAGATGCAATAAAGTATTTTATAGTGAGACAATTCTGAGAGGCAAAACATTTTGAAAATAAAATGCATGAAATGCATAAAATAAATATACAAATGAATAAAATTAAATACAAACAAACAAACAAATAAATAAATACACCAAAGATAAGTAATTTCACATAACCGATGTTGCTTGTCTTTCTGGCAGCGAGCCTTGGTTTTGGGTGATTTTCTCTTGTTGGTTTTTGGGTGATTTTCTCTTGCTGGTTTTGGGGTAATTTACTGTTGTTGGTTTTTGGTTGATTTTATCTTGTTGGTTTTTGGTTGATTTTATCTTGTTGTTTTTTGGATGATTTTCTCTTGTTGTTCTTTGGGTGATTTACTGTTGTTGGTTTTTGAGTGATTTGCTGTTGGTTTTTGGGTGATTCTCTCTTGTTGGTTTTTGGTTGATTTTATCTTGTTGGTTTTTGGTTGATTTTATCTTGTTGTTTTATGGGTGATTTTCTCTTGTTGGTTTTTGGGTGATTTACTGTTGTTGGTTTTTGAGTGATTTGCTGTTGGTTTTGGGTGATTTTCTCTTGTTGGTTTTTGGTTGATTTTATTTTGTTGGTTTTTGGTTGATTTTATCTTGTTTTTTGGGTGACTTTCTCTTGTTGGTTTTTGGGTGATTTTCTCTTGTTGGCTGCCACATTTTTCTGTCTTGTTACTTTCAGAATGGTTGTGATGTGCTCAGTGCGTGTCAGGTTCTATTGAAATTAGATTAAAAAAAACTCTTGAGCTCATTTACCTCCTACATTACCAGGACGTGTCATGTGACTATTGTGAACACTTACATTGCGATGTCGATGCTCAAACAATATAACATATATATCTCAGCAGTGGCCTTGATTTGAACCCATGAGTTCATTTATTTATTCCACTTACATACACTTTTAGACACACTCCAATAACTATCCATATGGTTGCTGTTTCATTCTATACTGTTAACCATTAGAGCTCCACTGATTAACTGGGCTGATTATAGCGCATCACCGATTAATCAACATTGGTCAATATGGAACTGGTGTTTTACGTTTTTTGCTGTTGCTCTGCTGCTATGTCTGTATGTACAGCTGGGAGAGTTAGAGGAATAGCACCGCGTGTTCAGTTTCACTTTCACAGTCGCTATCGTAACCCCCCCACCACCAGCCCCAACCACCACACCAGTGTACTTCCTGTGTTCATTACAATTTCATTGCGCAGATGGACCTTTGTATTAATACTGTATGTTAATTGCTGCATTATTTACTCAACAATTTTTATACAAAGAGATTAAAAGATAGATAGATTATTCCTATTCCTTTCACTGTTAATCTGGATGGATGGATGGATGGATGGATGGATGGATGGATGGATGGATGGATGGATGGATGGATGGATGGATGGATGGATGGATGGATGGATGGATGGATAGATAGATAGATAGATAGATAGATAGATAGATAGATAGATAGATAGATAGATAGATAGATAGATAGATAGATAGATAGATAGATAGATAGATAGATAGATAGATAGATAGGACCCAGAAAAAGCTGGTCCGTCTGATAAAAGACGGACTTTAGCATCACCCACGTGGGCGAATCTTAAGTAGCATTAGCATTAGCATCTACAGTAGCTGCTGGTTTATGTGCTCTCTGTGGAAATAAAGCCTTGTTTTTTTCGCTGCATGTTTTCAGAACAAGCAATGGCACGAAACCTAGCGGGATGCTAGTTGGGTAAAGCTAAATACATACACAACGAGAGGGGAGGGGGGAGTGTTCCTTCACGCATTCTGAGCCAATCAGAGACGCCTCGTGACCGTGTATGAGGAAGTACCGGTGAACTTGGTTGTTCAACCTCAAGACATTTTTTCTACCGTGAAAAAAACAGCTGGAAACAAAGCAATCTGGAAGTTTTTTAAAATAGAACCAACACACAATGTATTCAATAACAATGCAGAACACAGTAATATTAATGACAGCTTTAAATAAATAGAAAAATACTGATGCATTAGAGAAAGTGCATCAGTGACATAAAATACTATAAAAATACAAGGATAAATGGATACTTAAAATAATTCTATCACATATAAATAGAAATGTCACTTCACAGTAAGTGCTCATTCCCTCTTTAAAGTGAAGTTGTTTGAATGATAAGTCCTTCACCCAGTATATGCTTTACATACAGATTGTGATTGGTGTGATTGGCAAAGATTCTGATTTCGAAAGTTACTACTACAAAAAAAATGTTTATTTAGGGAGTGTAGTGTTTGTTACTCCGTCAAGGAATATGTTGATTCTTGTAATCATCTGGGTTTGTCTGTTTGTTAGCAAGTCAAAAAGTTATGAACGGATTTGGTTGAAATTTTGAGGAAATATTGATAAAGACACAAGGAACAAGTGATAAGTTTGGTGATGATCAGTGGAGGGGGAGGGGCGGAGTCTGCCTTGGCGGAGTCTGCACTCTCTAAGTGCATTTCTAGTTTGTTTGGATCCTTCGTTAGATACAGCAAATACCAACCTGTCTGTTTCTCGTGTTTAAAATGGTAAATTGTTGACTACTTTTTTAATAAAAGTCCTTTATTTAAAAAAACTAACAAACAAATAAGCTGTTATTTTGGCATCATAGTCTTGCAATTTAAACAGGACCACATTCTATTTATTTTTCTAAATTACAGTTTATTTTCTCAGAAATAATAGAAATTTAAAAAAAAAGTAGTTTGGTTAAAGCTGTCATTCCATCGTTATTTCATTAATATTGCACTGTTCTGGGCGGCTGTGGCTCAGTTGGTAGAGTGGGTCACCCAATGACCGAGAGGTTGGCGGTTCGCGTCCCGGCTCTGGCTGTCCACATGTCGAAGTGTCCTTGGGCAAGACACTGAACCCTGGCTTAGGCCCCCAGTAGGACTTACCATAGACCTTAGAAACCTACTGGTGTATGTGTGAATGGGTGAATGAGAGGCTAATGTAAAGCGCTTTGAGCACTATGAAGGTGGAAAAGCGCTATATAAATGCAGTCCATTTACCATTTCTCTATTGTTCTTGAATCCATTGTGTGTTGGTTCTATTTAAAAAAAAAAACAAAAAACATCCTGATTGCTTTGTTACCTCCACCAAGAAGGTATTACATTTGAGTCTGTCTGTCTGTCAGCAGGATTACTCCAAAAGTTCTGAACGGATTTTGAAGAAACTTTCATGAATGATAGATAATGGGTCAAGGACGAACCCATTAGATTTTGAGCAATGAAGGTCAAAGGTCAAGATCACACTAAAGGTCAACAGATAAAACACATCAGTGGTAATATCTCAGGATTCAGACAAGTCAAGCTTTGGTGGAGGTCTACTGTCTCTGACTGCCTTGTTATTAGTATTAGTATTAGTAGTAGTAGAAGTAGTAGTACTCGTAGTCGTAGTAGTAGTAGTCATAGTAGTAGTACTCATAGTCATAGTCGTAGTCGTAGTAGTAGCAGTAGTAGTAGTAGTAGTAGTAGCAGTAGCAGTAGTAGTAGTAGTAGTAGCAGTAGTAGTAGTAGCAGTAGCAGTAGTAGTAGTAGTAGTAGAAGTAGTAGTAGTAGAAGTAGTAGTAGTAGCAGTAGTAGTAGTAGTAGCAGTAGTAGTAGTAGTAGTAGTAGTAGAAGTAGTAGTAGTAGAAGTAGTAGCAGTAGCAGTAGTAGTAGTAGTAGTAGCAGTAGTAGTAGTAGCAGTAGCAGTAGTAGTAGTAGTAGTAGAAGTAGTAGTAGTAGAAGTAGTAGTAGTAGCAGTAGTAGTAGTAGTAGCAGTAGCAGTAGTAGTAGTAGTAGTAGAAGTAGTAGTAGTAGAAGTAGTAGTAGTAGCAGTAGTAGTAGTAGTAGCAGTAGCAGTAGTAGTAGTAGTAGTAGAAGTAGTAGAAATGTAGAACTTCTACATTTTGGTCAGCTGATGGGTGGGCTGTGTATCAACTAAAAAAGTGGACAGGGGTGAGCAGTAACAAAAGCAGAAACCATCTGCATCCTGAGTTTTGTGGAGGTTTCGTAGCTGCTGTTTGAAGAAACCATGCTGTTTGAAAGCAGACAGCTCATGCAGTTTTCAGGACATGAACCTAACCACCTGACAGCCCATAGAGCCACACTAGCAACACACTTACTCCAGCCACAATGGCCACAATTTTACAATATAACTTCACTTCCAAAGCCCCCTAATGTTTTGTCTGATAAACCTTCTGTGAACTGCAACAATAATGACAAGGTTATGCTTCATTGGCAACATAACCCCTCTGTAAACACCCCCCTACCACTGTGGAGTTATAAGGTCACTGTACAAACTTGGCAGCAGGTGTCTTTACAAACAATAGATCCTGCAGTCAGGTTGGATTCTCCACTTTTACAACAGACTCCAGTAATCACAGATCGTGTAGAGGGAAAATAACACTTCACATCCACTGCTGCCAGGAAATCTGACTCAGTACATTTACCTGCACTTAGAAGTTTGAATTATTGCCTTACTCCGATTATAGGCTTAACTGAAGTTTACCACAAATCAGAGTAAACAGGGTGTCCCATCACCAGTGTTGGGAAAGTTCACCTTGATTAGGAACTAGTTCAAAGTTCAGTTCAAGTTACTCAATATGAATGAGTTCAGTTCTTTCTTACAAATTAGGAAGTAGAAGTTCATGGATCCCAAAATTAACTTTTTCGTTCTTTTTTTGTGTGTTATTATTGTAAACTTATGTTGCCAAAATTTGTTCAGAATAATACAAAAATGACATCTATGATAATGCTGTGTTTTGATCCCGTTTTATGCCTATTAGCAGTGGTCCCCAACCTTTTTATTACCACGGACCTGGGTGGGGTGGGGGGGGTTTAATAAAGTACAGCTCCTGATATAAGCTTTCCTTTTCTTGGAAGTTGGAGGCTCTTCTTCTGTTTCTTCAGTGGCCTTTTCCTCTTCGAAAATAAACTTTCCAAAGACATCTGTTTTTTTTTTTTTACTTATTTTGCTAACATGTGGGTTACATTTTTGGCATTCAAGTGACAGAAGCTGTGTTTCCATTACAGTTTTATGCAAAACAATATCGATATTCCTCAAATTTCGACAAAGTATATTTGCGCTTTGAACGTGTTTCCATTGACGGTTGTTCTAGGCAGGAGTGTCGTAACTCTTGTGAAATATCATCCCACCACATTTCACTGCTGTCACCCTGATATTAGAGTGAATGAATAGGCTAATTCTCTCGTCAGTAAAAGTCTCTGGCGAACTCTTTAAAGACAAACCACCTGTCTCACATTATAAGGGTCTGTACACGTGGTCCCTACATTGTCAGGTCGAAATATTAAGTGGAAATTTGCTTTAGATGTGTTTAAATGACAACCGCGATTTAGCATGTAATAGCATTAGCATAAATGAATGGGCTAATTCTCTCGTCAGTAAAAGTCTCTGGCGAACTCTTTAAAGACAGTAACATGTAAAACAAACCACCTGTCTCACATTATAAGGGTCTGTACATGTGGTCCCTACAATGTCAGATCGAAATATTAACTGTAAACATACTCAGCACTTAACAACAAATTATAAGCAGCCAACGCAGCTATTGACGTAACCGACAGAATCCGGTCATTTTTCAAAATAAAAGATTGTTCAGATTCGGAAAATAAATACAAGAGAAATAATTATGTAATTATTAGGCGGCCGGCGGCCCGGTACCAATTGAAAGCGCAGTTCAATAAATGCCAGAATAACTGCGTTCACAATTTCCCATTCATTTGACAAAAGTGAACGAGTCATTCACGTTCGTAAAAAATATTGTGAATGATCGTTTAATGAACTCGTTCAGGTACAACACTGCCCAAAACATACATAGGAGACATTTTACATGATGTCATATGTCATAATACATATACAGTGGGACCTCTACTTACGAAATTCATTCCAGAAGTGGTTTCTGGGACCAGGAATATACAAATATGAATGCATAAATGTACTTTTTGGAGTTTTAAAGTGATCATAGTGAAGTAATTTACATACAGACATACAGAGGTGACATTGCGGGGGAAGGGACAACCCCCACACCACGCTCAGCCCTTCAGGACAGAGGACCGAGGACATCCTGAAGGAGGAGGGGTTGACAAGAAGGTGTTATAAACTGACTTGACTTGTGACTATGTAATCTTAAAAGTAATCTTATGCTGAAACAGTTTGTAGTACTGTAACTGAGTGTAAAGTATGATTGTAATATTAAAATAATGAGAAGACAATGAGAAGACTCAAAGAGGTTAATGTGAACCAACCGCTTAGGCTACAAATATAATTTGAGTAGAGTTAAATATGTTTACTTAATTATATATATATATACAGTAGTATTAGTCAAATTTTTACCAATGCATTAGTTTTCATAAATAGAGTCGCATTTTACATGTAAAAGCCCTGATTTCTTCCAAGGCCCCCAATAATACCCCTCAAACCCTTTAAAATTATTTTAAAAATTACCATTTTTGTATAAATATGTTAAAAGTAAAATAAAATGTAGATTTTAGATGTCATTTATTGGTGTCAGTGGATAAATGTGTCTTCACTGACTGAACATTAAACATTAAACCATTCAAATTAACCATTGTTTTTAACTGTCACTTTCACCTTCAGTGGTGTTTGTTGACGGACATTTGGTGGGGTGTAGATCTGGGGACGATGGTCTTTGACGTGTTTTCGTGATCTTCCTGGAGTGGGTGGGGCATGTGCATCGTCGGGGTGGCAAAGGCACGGCTCGTGGGGTGGGATTAAATAAGTTTTTTTTACTTCCCATTCCTTCTTGAATATGCAAACAAAACCATGTTTTGTTGTGTTGTTTTTTGTTTGTTTTTCATGTATATGTTTTTATATTAGTTGAGTGCGATCATTTAAGTTGTTGCATATTCGAAATAAACAAACTACTACAGTAACTAACTAACTAACTAAGTAACTAACTATGTTTTCATGGTCCACTGGAACCACTTTTCCAAGATGAGGGACAGTTCTTCTATGATCCTGAAGAACAGGTTTAACCATTTAAACTATCAAGGGTCCACATATAGGCCAAAATATTAATCAAACCACCCAAACCCGTCCCAAAGGTCACATGACCTACTGTAGTTTGACAACTTCAGACACTTTCAGATCAAATAACCACAGCAGGTACAATCACTCATTTGTTCAAAATACAAATGTCAAACAGCTGATCTGAACCTTTATGTCTCGTAATTATCCACAGAGGAACCACATTCCAACAAACGCAGTCGTATTCCAACAAAAACATCCAAAACAAACCAAAAAAAAAGTGTCCATATGTAGTCTAAAACACATCAAAACATCAATAAATATCCACAAATGTTTGTTCTATTGCATCGTTTTCACTTAATATTTTCATTTATAATAAAAGCAAACACCAAATGCATGTTATTAAAATGGTTCAAGAACTTTATTAAGAAATTTAGGTGAAATTGAGCTGAAGTTTAAAGGGTTTGAGGATTTGTATCCTCCCTAAAGAACAAAGTCAATTCAATATATTTAGACTTTCTTCCAGAACTGTGGCATTTTAATCTACTTTTCGTTGTGCTGACTGGGAGTAATTTCACATAAACTGGGGTGAAGACACTGACCTCTATGTCCTTCACAAACTAAAGCCAAGAACATGAAGGACAAATGGAATAAATGGAACCTACTATCCTGCACCATATATATATATATATATATATATATATATATATATAGAGTCTGTAGACTACACCACTCCCAGATAATAACAATATGCAGTAACTGTGAATGTCAGTCTAAATGTATGTGTATTTCTGCTGTTGGTGTCAGAATGTGGAATTGTTTGGCAATGAAAGAAAAGAGCTGTAGGATTATTGTTCAGTTTAAGAGGGATTTATAAGGAGAGAAATTACATAAAATATGTAAAGAAATGGTTTTGCTTATGATTTTGGAATCATCCATCCATCCATCCATCCATCCATCCATCCATCCATCCATCCATCCATCCATCCATCCATCCATCCATCCATCCATCCATCCATCCATCCATCCATCCATCCATCCATCCATCCATCCATCCATCCAGATTAACCGTGAAAGGAATAGGAATAAAACATGACACTTGATCATGTTGCACTGAAAAGGGGCTGGTCCTAGATGTGCTTTTTCATGTCTCTAACATTGCACAGTTCGAGCCCAATTTTAAGAATATTCTCCAATTTTTTTAAATGGAAGTCTTTAAGGTCAAACCTGAAAAACTTTCTGCAACCCTGCCTGCATCTTCCTGCTGAAAAGAATCTGAAGAAGGTGGAAAGTGGAAGAAGGAAGAATTAGAATAAGAGTAAAGAGTAAAATAACAAAAAAACAAAACAAAACAAAACCAAAAATCCAGCACGTCCATGGGTTCAAAACCCACACAGAACCCAACCACATCATTAAATACCACTTTGTCTTTCAGAGAACCGAAAGTTTTTCCAATAACAAGGTTTTGAAATGAAACATAAATAATCCATCCATCCATCCATCCATCCAGGTATTAGAAGTTTTCTTCATCCTGCTCCTTTATAGTCATAGAATAGAATGAATAAATAAATACAATTACATTACAATAATTAGAATAAACAATACACCACCATAGTGGATAAATAAAGCTGGACATTGAACAGTGCTTGATGTTCAGTGGGAGATGGTTATGTTCCTATCAAAACTGCTAATTGCCATTTTTAGAAAAGTATTTATATAAACATATGCAATAAAAAACGTTTTTTCCAATAACAAGGTTTTGAAATGAAACAGAAATAAATTATAGATACATAGGTATTATTGTTGTCATAAAATAACATCTTGGTTTAGAGTTAAAGTATTTCCCTTTTTTTTTCCTTCATTGTAGCTTGTTTAATAAATTAAACCATCCTTGTAAATAAAATAAATAATAAAAAAAAACTTCTCACAGACCTCTGTATCTAACATAATAAATATACACAGTTTCTGGATTCATTGTGATTTTCCTCAGCGTGTCACATGGGAGTCTCTGTTATAATTACCTCTGCTTGTGCATCATCATAATTAATGGGGTACAACATTAGTAAATAGTCAACACACTCTTGAAAATACACATCCTTCTTGCTGCAGGCGGCTGCTTAATAACACTGGTTTAGATATGCTGCATTCAGTTATTATTTATTTAGAATTAAGCTGGTTCATGCAGGCCACCCTCCACTGTCTTAAACATTCTATGAAAATTACAAGCATATATATATATATATATATATATATATATATATAGAGAGAGAGAGAGAGAGAGAGAGAGAGAGAGAGAGAGAGAGAGAGTGAGAGAGAGAGAGAGTCAGGCCAAATGATCTGACACATTTGTTTTTCATATCAGCTGAATCCTTTGAGATTTATTTTAATGGTTTAAGAATTTAAAAACCACTCTATATTTTCAAAATTGTGTGATTCATTGAAAGGACTTGGTGTTACATATGTCCCTGGAATTAAAACCATTATCCCCAAATATACACTAATCTGTGCAAAAAAAAACAATACCATGCACTAAAAACAATAAGATGTACTATAACTAAACTACAATACATAAAATATACAATTACCGGCACTAAAAACTAAATGCAAAAAAAAAAAAAAAAGAATAAAAATAATATATAATATAAAATATATAATATAATATATATATAATATATGTAATATAAAAATGTACTAAGATTAAACCAAGCTACCCATAAAAATACACTAAGACTGCACTAAAAAAAAACCCAATAAAATGCTCTAAGAATACCATGAAATACACTATAAATAAACCAAGATGCACTAACAACACACTAACCTACACAATAAATAAATAAATAAATAATACTAAAAAAAAAATTTAAGTAAATAAATGAATAAAAATAATAAATCAATAGTGCTTTAAAAGATTAAAATCCATTGAAGGGGTTGTTGTTGTATCCCTGGTAATAGCACCATTTGTAGGACGGGTGCTGCGTAGTTTTCGCGGCAGGACACATTATCAGTTGTATAATATTTATGAACCAAATAGTTCAGGGGCGCAGATAGGTTTGTGAATCTGGGGGGGACGAAGATGCCAGCTAACACCCCCATTCTGATTTGGGGGGGGGTTCTTACTCCTCAATGACCAAAAATGCATTAGCTTACCTAATTGTGATGTCTGATGTTCTCAAGTGCTATATACCACTGACATGACAGGATGATCAATATGGGTGTGTGTGTGTGTGTGTGTGTGCTACATGACTGCTGACTGTTGGTGTATATTTAGACTGTCAAACTTAATTACCCATCATTGGAAGAAATTATTTATTATGTAAGTATTAGATAAATTATTATTATTTAATAAAGTTTATTAATGCTGATACTAATTCAAATCACTCACTAAACATACCATATGCCGTTTACAAAACTGTTTTATTTTAACACTGACTTTCAGCACACTGATTCTTTCAGAAATTTCACAGGAGTGTAAAAAACATATAATGTAATTAAAACTTCTAACACACTAACAACAAACACAAAATAGGACACAGCCTCCATATACAAATGAAATTGTAAATAAGATCTCTCCATGAGAGTTTTCAATAATGGTCTCAAAACTGATTGAGATCGATCGTGATCGTGATTGTGATCGTGGCAAGGAACGTCAGATTAAACAATAAATCGGCCTTAAGTTATTAATGTTGTTGACAGACATCCAATGAGGTAGACTATTTACATGTACAGGCTACGTGGAGGCAGAAGAAGGTGAAAGTTTGGCTCTGGCCAGCTTTGTACGATTCCTACTCTCACGGTGACGTTGCTTTGAACAGAAAGTGCAAGGTGATGTGATAACGTAAAGTCGCAGTTTACTTACAGCTGTTGCTCTTTGAAAAAACAACATGATCGTTTTCTGCTTTTTAGCTCGCCTTATTATTCCATGCCGTGTTGGGGTCCTCCTGAACGTGCGGGGTGCGGCTGTCCAAGTGATGCTTGTCAGACTATTTGTTTGTGTGGCATACAGAGCCATAGTTGGGTTAAAATATATAAAATATACATATATCTATATATATAGTTTTGTTATAATTTGAATGTTTAACATGTTTTTTAATTTAGTGTAGTTCATGTTCAGTGTGGTGAGAATGGTATGTGTAGGTCAATATGCAGTAGCCAACTCCGACCAGCAGAGGGCGCGTTGGTGACACTGGTCAAGGGCACGGGTAGTCTCGTGAGACAACAAGAGAACACGCGAGAGGCTGTTATGTGTACATACTACGGTGCCGCAGTGTCAGTTGATTGCCGTTATTTTTTTCTTTTTCTTTTTATCCCTTACAGGTAAAGAGCAAGTTTCGGAGTTGTTCCGTACATGTATTAGATTATTTTATAAGTGTAGTTCAACTGTGTAGTGTTATTTGTTTTTTTCTACTTGTTAGAAAACATAACGGTTGGGAAAGTGGCTAGGTTGTAGCCTGGGTTTAAACCGACCGTTAGACTAATAATGTTAATTCATATAATTCTTGTATTCTGTATTGTTTTTGTGTGTTTAATATGTAATATGATTGTTTATGTGTATTATTTTAGAGACAACAAGAGAACACGCAAGAAGCTGTTCTGTGTACATACTACGGTGCCGCAGTTGTTTTTTTTCTTTTTATCCCTTACAGAACAAAATAAAAGAAACGTTTTCAAAAATTAAATGTGTAGTGGAGGGTCATGTCCTTTTGACCCACGCAACATTTGTAACCGTGGCAACCAAAGTCAATGACGATGCCGCCCGCACAGCGCAATAACCGAGTCCCGTTATTATGTATGTAAATTCATATTTTGGTTTCCTCGTGATGCTTGACTCAGTAAGAAGACAGTAAGAAGTAAGTAGTAAAAGTAAAAAGAAGTAACATGTTTTTTTTCTTAAATAAAAGTGGGTGGGATGGATCTAAGGGCATTCAAAACTGGGTGTGTCATGACACACCTGACACACCCACTATCTGCGCGCCTGAAATAGTTGCTTTCATAATCAGTTCAGTTCCTGAAATCATTAGCTTTATTATTATGAAAGGTTTTGTTCTCATCATCGGAAGTATTTTTTTTCTGCTGAGAGAAGACCTTAATTCTTCTGAGTATTATTTATGTTTATATATATATATATATATATATATATATATATATATATATATATATATATATATATATATATATATATATATATATATGTATATATAAATAAATAAAGTCAAAGTTAACTTTATTGTCAAATATGCCATATGCACAACATACAGCACAAATGACATCACATCCTCTCACCGTTCATGCTGCAATTAAAAACAGAAAACAAAAAAACAACTAGGTAACAAAGTAATATGTACAACATATGTGAATATAAAAAAATTATAAATATAAAAAGAGAGAATAAAAGATCAAATCTAATAGTGCAAAATAACAAAAACTCAGGTATAACAAAACAACATGAAATTACAGACAAGACAGAATACAGTAACAAAACAACAACAACAAGACACAGTATTGCACTGAGTATGTACAGTATAAATACAGCTGTTAAAGTGAGGTAGTGCATGAGGTGTATATGTTATATGTAGTGTGTGGGGGGGGGGTGATGAAGAAAATAAAAGAGAAAGAAATCATACAGTCCAGTTCTCCTCCACTCTAATCAATACACATTAACACTCCTCCACAGGAGCAGTGGAAAAAAAAACATGAAGTCAGAGGTGCCACTGATGGAGCGTTAGTGATGCTGAAGGAATGTTGAGGTGGAAACAAACAGCTGCTGTGATCTGAGAGACGGAGGTGGACTCTGGCTCCACAGTATTAAATATTAGTATGAGGAAGACCACAGGTGAAAAGAACAGCTACTACTGTTACCAAAATAAGACTGACAACACTGTAGACTAGGGAATTATCAACCAATCTATTAATTATTAGTTAATTAACTTTATGAAACAAACTGCTCTGTAAGTTTTCTGAAAGGATCCGCTGTTACATTGTGGACTCTTAAAAATAAATAAATAAATAATAATAATAATAATAATAATTGTTACTGTTATTAGACATGTATGTATGAATATATATATTTAAAGATGGATAGAAGGATGTGTATGTATATACGTGTATGTGTGCATATTTTTGTTGTTGTGTTTTTTTGGGTTTTTTTGTTTCTGTAAAGATGCATAGTGTGTGTGTGTGTGTGTGTGTATATATATATATATGTGTGTGTGTGTGTGTGTGTGTGTGTGTGTGTGTAAGAGAAACTTGAAATACCGAAATACACACATTCCAAGGGGTAAATATCTGCCAGTCCAGCGATAGAGACCAGCAGAGGGACAGGTGCATTCTGGGAGCTTTTTTGTTTTTTTACAATTAATTCAGAAAAATAAACGTAGGAACAGTTTTTCATCGTGGATTTTGGCTTCGTTATGAGTGTGAGGGCATGGATGCATAGTGTGTGTGTGTGTGTGTGTATATACATATATATATATATATATATATATATATATATATATATATATATATATATATATATATATATATATATATATATATATATATATATATGTGTGTGTGTACATTTATTAACTGATATCACAGAATGAAATGATGGTGTTGTAATTTTTGTAACTTAAATAAACTAACTAACTAACTAACTCACTACCTACCTACCTACCTACCTACCTACCTACCTACCTACCTACCTACCTACCTACCTAACTTATGGTACAGCCACACCGAACATGAATTTTCACATTCGCACATCAAGATTACATACAAAGTCAATGGACAGATGTGTTTGGATGTAGATTCAACCGGGGCGGTGTGTCGGAGCATCCGGTGTTGGAGCGGCACGTTTAGCCGTAAATCTGCGTAAACGCTGGAGTTGAAAATATTGAACTTTTCAGGTGAATTCATGTGACACCGTGCAATGAAATCCAATCAGCGTTGAGATTCTGCCAACATCATGATGGAATGGACCGACCCAGAAAGAGGCAGAAAGAAAAACTGAGCCTGAAATACCAGTGAAAGTGGAGTTGATCCAGATGGAGTTCCTGGAGGAGGAGGTGGAGCTCCCTGTGCTGTAGGCACTTCTGAAGGAACAGGTGAACCCAAAAGTATGGGACGTCCAGAGCAGGTCCAGAGCAGTCATAGTGATCTGAGCCATAGCTAAGGACAGACTGACATGGATTTTGTTTATCTGTGTTTATCCAGCGTCCAGACCTGGGCGTTGTGCGTTCGTAGTGTTCAACGTTTTGTGTTCAGAGTGGCCGCGAATTATCTAGCGTCCAAACTCGGGTGTTTAGGCGGCACGTTACAAGTGTACACACAAAAATTCGTGTTCGGTTTGGCTGTAGTATTAGTGTCTTTAGTTTTATTTATCACATATTAATAGTTTTATTTTGGAAGTTTTATTAAAGATTTATTGAAAATGACCAGAAATGTAAAAAAAATAATCAAGAAAAAAAACAAAAATGAACAAAATAATCAATACAATGAATAAAAAATGAACAAAATTTGTGTAGTAGAAGCCATGTAACAATGGCTTATACATTATCACCATTTTTTTATACCTTTACCATTGGTGCAAGGTCAAAGGTTAACTATGGTTAAGTAATGCTTTTTGAATTAGTCTTGTAGTTTATTACGGGTTCAGCAGGTTATTCAATGTTAGGTTCAATTAGTAAATGATTAGTTAATACACTAAATTATTTTTTATTCCACATCCAGGTAAAATATACACAATGAACAAATGATAAGTACATGATAATTACATCCTAATAAACATTATTAATGTCTTATTATGAGTTGCTATATAGCTGAGCTCATAATGTAATAAGTTATTACAATATACACAAAAACATTATTAAGTCATGATTTAGTCCATTATAACATTATTAACTTTTATTACATTTAAATTATGACATTATAAGTCGCTGACAGCCTTTAAGTTTAAGTGTATAACAGCTGTGATGTAGCATTTAGCTTCACAATATCATATGGAACGACTAAACCAGGTCAACCAAATCATTTTTTTCTTCAAAAAATAAAACATGTCTTCTCTGCCGACACCCTCCACCCCACCCCACCCCCCACCCTCCTCCTCTTTCTTGCTGCTGCTTCCACCTGAAAATAGCCCAGAGAAAGTGCTCTATTCTCTGACAAGCAGAGAGCAGTTTGCTCCCCTGTCAAGAAGCGGTGGAAAGAAAGGTCGATGGTGTGTCTCCTGTGGGTGCGTCAGAGAGAAAAGAAATGTGTGCATTAGTCTCGGTGGGTCCATCAAATCTGAATGGGAAGGTATGACTGGTGGTCATTTTCTTTAGAGGCAGAAACATGTGTCCATCAAAATGTGCACGTGGGTGAATTTCCTGAAACTATACAATGGCCCTGAGGTTGTAGTGGTTAAATATGAAATAAATCCTATATATAGCATTATTTTACTATAGAGGAAAATGTGGTTGTTTTTTCTTTCACATTAGAAAAATGTGGCCCGACCAACATTTCTTGTCTTTGAATTAGGGGAAAACATAACAATAAATAAATAAATATAACTACAAGTACATTGCCATATGTCAAATGTTCCATTATGTGTTGTTTTTGGTTATTTTAATGATGAATATTGATAATATTTCAAGAAAAGATCATGTCCATGAGTCGTTATTCTCATTACTGCATTATATTTGAGAACTGCATTGAAAAGCTGTGGGAATTTGAATACGAGCTGGAACTACCCACAATGCATCTGTACTAACAGAAGATCCAAGATGGCTACAAGGTGAGTCACCTTTATTTTATGCTTCTGTAAAATGTTATTATTTGTCTCATAACTGCATGAATATGACAACACTGACTCTCATTCGTGAAATTTGTCAGCATTTCATAATTAAAATGTTTTTATTTTATTGTATTTTATTTTAAATGTGTTTGGTAATAAATGTTATTTTTAAGAATGTGATATGTGACAAAGGTAATTATTTAGTTAATAATCATAGTCATAATAGCTAATGCTGAAGCTAATGTTGAAGCTAATGTTGAAGCTAATGCTGAAGCTAATCCTGAAGCTAATCCTGAAGCTAATGCTGAGGCTAATGTTAAAGCTAATCCTGAAGCTAATGCTGAGGCTAATGTTAAAGCTAATCCTGAAGCTAATGCTGAGGCTAATGTTAAAGCTAATCCTGAAGCTAATGCTGAGGCTAATGTTGAAGCTAATGCTATAGCGTACTGGTTACAGATCACAGCTCATAGCAGCACTTCTCCCACCAGTGAAAACAGTTAATAAGGTTCCACAGCGCTGTGGTTTTGTTGAAATCACTTTGTCACTCACAAGGTAAGTTTAATAGTTGCCAGATTCAGCCCAAAAGTCGCTAAGTGACTAGATGATTTTTTTTTTTGTCACCAGAGATGGCCAAATGTTGCTAAATCTACAAAAAACTTTCTAAATTAACAACACTGGAGATGCTTCCACAGACTAAATCAGTATATCATCAGCCTTAAAGAATTGTGATCCTATTCTTTACATTCTTTATATTCTTATATTTTGTATGTAATCAAATCTTAAAGTATTTCTTATTTATCTTGTTGACATTTTATAATGTATGTATAATCTGTTTATCTTGTACTTCTGTAATTTTATAATTTTGTGCAATCAAATCTTGATGTATTTCTTACTTCACCTTTGTTTTAAAATTTGATTTTAATTTGTGAATCACTTTGGGCTACAATTTTATATGAAAGTTATTATTATTATGATTATGAATATTATGATGATGATGATGATTATTATTATTATTATTATCGTTATTATCATTATTATCCTCATAATAATCATTATCACCATTATTATTATTATTATTATTATCATTATTATCATTATTATTAGTATTATTGTTATTTATTATTATTATTATTATTATTATTATTATTATTATTATTATTCTATATTATTATTATTATTCTATAAACCCAAAGAAAAAGGCATGGGGTGTTTATTTAAATGTCTGAATGAACATGTTCTATGGTAATAACATTTTAAAAAGCCTACAGATCTCATGTAAAACATATCTCTTGAGATCTTGTTTATACATATACATTTTTGTAAGTAATTAGTATCTGACTGTGTTGTGAGGCAAATTAATTTTGGGCTGAGTGAAGCATTGAATTCCCCCAGCAGCTCGAGCAGGAGGGTTGGAGTGAATAAAGGTTGGACGTGTGAAGTACAAATAAAACCAAAAAAGAATAAAAAAAAAAAAGAAATTAAATCCTGTCGTCAAGTCGTGTTATCACATACTGTAAATAATCCCCTCCATATGCTTTTTATAGTTGTAGTTTGATTGCTTTCTGTTTTTGCTGCTCTGTCCTGAGATAGAAACAAAGTGTTTTATTTAAACAAAGTGACATTTGTCATTAAGGTTGTGTCAAATTAAAGACAGTCCTTTATCAAAAACCTAAGAGCAATGACTTTACCGTACAAAATTCAACTCGTTCTGCATCAGTAATAAGCAATATGATAATGTGACAAAGATTATATTATTATCTTATTATGAACAGACGCTAGTGCCTCATGAAGCGTAAATCACTTCCAGCTGAGCCAATGCTGGCAACAGGAGCGAGGATCATTTTCTAGCAGAGGGAGAAGGAAGACCCACATGGTGTGTTGTCTTTGTTTAGGACAAAACCCACATGTTTTTTTTTTTTTAGGCAAAATAAAAGACTAAAAAATGCACCAATATGGGAACATGGTAGAAGTGAAGCTGACAAAAGAAGCAAGGTAGACAAACTGAAGCTGAATT
Source organism: Siphamia tubifer (assembly GCA_020466265.1). Taxonomy (NCBI): domain Eukaryota; kingdom Metazoa; phylum Chordata; class Actinopteri; order Kurtiformes; family Apogonidae; genus Siphamia; species Siphamia tubifer. Next base: position 12,127,090 of record CM035802.1, on the reverse strand, counting down.
TTGCATTTCCATGATATAAACTAAATATGGGCTGTGGGCAGGGGTGTCCCAGTTATTTAAAATGTGTGGGGGGGGTGGGGTTCTAGGTTGTGGCACATGAGTATAATTTTCTGAACCTATCATCGGGAAAATTAATGAAGAATTATCCATTAATGGTTAAATTTTTATATTAAAAAAGTAATATATGGCTGAAAATAATGACAAAAATGTGTTTTTCCTTAAACATTTATTCCAAGAAGAACAAAACTTTTGAAAGAAATACAGTAAGAATGAAAACCTGCCCCTCCCTACCCCTACTCAAAACATTCAAAAGTGCTCCTCACACTGTCAGCTAATTAGCTTATAGGGTACTGGTTCTCAAATGGAGGTACTTGTACCTCTGGAGGTATTACAGGGGATATGTGAAACTTTTCAAAATTCTTTTTAAGTCACAATTACTAAAAAGTCAAAATTATGAAATAAAAAGCCACAATTATGACATAAAAAGTCACTAATATGAAATAAGAAGCCAAAATTCTGAGATGAAAAGTCAAAATTATCAGATAAAAAAACTGATATAAGTTCAGATTTAAAAAAAAATCAGTCACTGATTTTACAGACACTGTACGTCTTTTTTTCTTTCTCAGGGAGAACATCTGTGAAAAAAGTTCTAGAAAAGTTCTTAGTTTAACAACGGCAACATTTCTCATTACTTACTGGTTGATGATTGTTAACACCGCGAAGAAGAAGAGCTGTTTACATTTGTCATGTTGGGGTGTTGTGACACCCCCACTTCTCCACCCAGATGATTTCATAGCCTCCACTTTTTCCTGAGTTTATATATTGTATCGTTACTGGATCCAGGAAACAGACAGAGTTGGTCTCACCTACTTTTTATTTCAGGATAAACAGTTACTGTCGTCACAATCACACCAAACAAACATCAATAACATTTCGGGGCTGTTACAATATCTATGGTTTAAACTGTTTACCCGCCCGGGTGGCACAACAGCATATATAAATGAAGCGCACCTCAGTTCAGTGTTAATGTAAACAGCTCTTCTTCGTGGTGTTAACAAACAGTTATTAACCAGTAAGTAATGAGAAATGTTACTGTTGTTAAACTAAGTTAAATAAACTATGTCTTGTTCTGTGACATTTACCCTAAGACAGTGGTTCTAGAACTTTTTTCACTGATGTTCCCCCTGAGGAACATATTTTTAGTCGTCTCCCCTGACATGGACAAAACATTTTTGTAAGAAAAAAGAGGAACAGTGTCTGTAAAATCAGTGTCTGATTTTTTTAAATCCTTTTTATCTCATAATTTCGACTATTTATCACATAATTTTTTACTTATGAATTGAATAAACGTTTAATTGAGGAAAAACAATTTTTTTAAAAATTATTTTCAGCCATACATTACTTTTTTAATATAAAAAAATGTCATCATTAATGGATAATTGTTTGTTAATTTTCCAATGATAGATTCACAACCTAGAACACTCCCACATTTTAAATGGCTGTGACGCCCTTGGACTGCACCACTTTGTCGCAAGACCATGCAGAGGCCTTTACTGTAATTATATACACACACACACACACACACACACACACACACACACACACACTACTAACCTGACTATGCTAGTGACAGGGGTGATTTAAAGATAACCTCATTGTAAAAGCAGGTTTCAGATTCAGTATTTTCAGAGTTGTCATGGTGTCTATGATCCTCTCCTGGCACTTTATTATTTCCACAAATAGGAGCAGAAGGTGAAAGCAGAAGTGTGAGACAGTTCGTACAGTGGAGGCGTAGAACTGGACTGGGTAAAGCAGAAAACTACTGAGTAAAACTACTCAGAGTTTTTGTTCATGGTGTTCAATTACATTTCAGCCGGTGGGAATTGCATGCATTCATGCGTATGCCGATGTCAATATACACTAAAAAAAAAAAAAAATACTTAACAAGTTTTTGTTCATGCGGAATGCCTGTTGGACTTGAGTCAATAGTGTGTGTCAATTGCTAGAGGGTAACAATATCGATGTGGCTTTATCAATTTATCATCTAATTAAAGTGGACTCCATAGAAAAGTTCAACCCTATAACAGCAAAGTCTCAATTAACCCATAAAGACCAAAGTAGTTACCAAAATGCATAATAACTTCTGAACCATTAAGTCATTTATTTCATTCATTGAATTTTTTTTCACATATACTGTTAAAAAGATCCAAGTAAAAACATTATATTAGTGCGTATAAATCATGTAACTCCCTCAATACATGTAAATAATTGCATTTTATCGTCTTTTCAAGCTCATCAGATATGACCCATTTGGTTACCATGGAAACACCATCATCTTCTACAACATGGAAGAACCATAAAACCCATAGAGTTTGATCAATGACAGTGGATGGAGACACTCTGTATAGGTTCAGTTAATGTTATATTTGGCAGAAAAAGTCACTTTTTCTTCAGTTTTATCTGTTTTTGATATAATAATGAACATCCGCAATGATCAATATTATAAAAATAAAGTTAAATATATTTTGTTCACTGAAAAAATTACAAAATACAGAGGATTATGTCATAATAAATTCTGACAAATCAAATCAGAAAACTTTAATAAAATGGAATAAAAATGTTTGACGCTGCCACAAAGGTAACACTGGGTCTTCATGGGTTAAAGTTCACGTGAAAGGATACATAAGTAAAAGACTATAATTATAAATACTCCTATATTGTAGCCTGTTCATTTAACTTCCATCAAACATGTGCATAATCATTTCCAAAAGAAGCTGCTATGTTTCAAAAGTTAAATGTGCACTATATGACAGTCAGTGATTTATCATTTTTGGGTTTTATTTTTATTTAATTATGTATGTTCTGCTATAAAATGTAAGACAGGAGTTGTAAAAATTATTACCTACTTGCACCCATGGTTAAGTCTCTTAACAGGCAGTTAAATTATTAAACACTGTTGTGAATCCACTATGCGACTAGATTGTTATTCCTAAGATTTATGTTCACTTTCCTTTTTTCCCAGTATATCACGCTGAAAAGATCTTGCCCTTCCGTCACTCTTACAAAAGGAAAAGGACAAAGAAGCATGTTATACAAAAAAAACACCATATTGATTATTCTATAAGGCATCTAGACGGCTATTTTTAGATTTTTAGTTGAGGGGGGGGGGGTGTTTTTTTTTAAATAAACACAAATAATTAAATATACACAGTTTATTTACATTTACATTTAGAAATAACTAACTATATTAAGGATATTAATCAACATTTCAGCAACAATAATGCAACAAAATCTGTCTAGAATTCTGTTTCTGAGCTTGTGATTGGGTGAGTACAGCTGTCAATCAGCATGGGACCCGCCCACACAGGCCCACCCATAGATATAGTAGGAAATAACAAGCTTCAACCTGAAAGGACACTGACACACAAATGATCTTTAAACTAAATAATACAATACAACAGTTGCCAGGTCTTCATGGTCTGATCACAGAAGCATTCACAGCTGCTTGTTTAATGATTTTGTAGCCGACATGTCTGGAAATTTAAGTGGAGCACTTCTCCTGATTTAACCCTGTACGAATTGAGTTTGGACATGGTCTAGAATGAAAAGGCTACCATTGAACGTTAATAGTTTGTTCAACCACTCAGCCCCACAAACCATTCCCTTGGAATCAATACTAGTCTGGCGATACCAATGGAAGGTAAATTATATGGAGCTGCTCACATTCACATAGTCTTTCATATGCTCCGGCCGCAGAGGTGGTGTGTTGAGACGCATTATGGAATACATTTTACCGCATTATGTAACAAAAGGTTAAACAAACAACAACATTTCTACTTCCAAAATATATCCGTAATTACAAATTGTACTAATTGTCTAATATTGAATTGAATTACCTTTATTGATACCTTCACAGAGAAATTCATGTGTTACAACAGCAAAGAAAATGGCGCAGTAACATATATGCCGAACAATACAATATGTGGAATTACCAGCCAAGACATAAAACATTTAGAATATTTCCCAAACAGCTCCTTGAGTTTTAATACCACACCACCAAAGCATCTGCTGCTGCAAAATGGAATAAATTATTACAAAATAATGCAAAATGTATTACGAAATGCAGCAGTTTATTACAAAATTAAATGGAATAAGTTATTACATTAGCATTAGCATTAGCATCTACAGTAGCTGATGCACAAACTGGGAAAAAAATGTCAGATGAACCTGGTTCATGTGCTCTCTGTGGAAATAAAGCCTTGTTTTTATCCTAGCTGGATGCTACTTGGGTAAAGGTAAATACATACACAGCGAGAGGGGAGAGGGGAGTGTTCCTTCACGCATTTTGAGCCAATCAGAGACCCCTCGTCACCGCGTCATGAACATGTATGAGGAAGTACCGGTAAACTCTGTACTCATTTTTCTCCCGTGAAAAAACAGCTGTAAACAAAACAATCTGGATGTTTTTTTTTTAAATAGAACCAACACACAATGTATTCAATAACAATGGAGAACACAGTAATATTAATGAAATAAACATGGAATGATGGAAGTGTCGTTCTGTCCAATCAGAACCCTCTGTACCTCCAGCTCTTAAAACCCAATTAACTAGAGCAGAATACGTCTGTTTCTGATGGAAACTTTTATTTATAATTAACATTTCCATGTGAATATGATAATTTTAATTTAATTACTGAGTTATTTTAGCCATAATAAATGATATGATAAAATCATCTTGTGAATCTAGCCACTGTCTCCTTCATCTGAAAATACTTGTAGTAAAATGTCAGGCAAATGCTGTTGTGTTTTCTGTTTCATACAACATTTGCAAAATGTCCCTGAAGGCACAAATGTATTTCAAACAAACCCATATTTTGGAGTTTTAGACTATTCAAGCACAATGAGTTTGGAAACTTTTCAAGTGCCACTCAGTACCACCATTATCCATGTTCAACATCAATTTGAAAAGCTGGAGGACTTTGTGTTTTCGTTACTGTTTCTTCTTATAAGAGGGTTGAAGATGCGCACTCATCTAAACTGTATGTAAATGATCCTTCTGCTGCGTACGAGTCTAGTTCTAGTGCAGGAGATTTGAGCAAAAAGAAATAAAGGAATGTTTTCATTTGTGTATAATCACACAAAAACATGCATTATAGCAACATTTTCCCCACATACATGATACAGCAGTGCACAATACTGCACCTTATCTACATATGAAAACTGAATATTTGATTGACAAGTGACCCTGGGACAAGATGCAAAGTTGTAATGTTCCACATATATATATATATATATATATATATATATATATATATATATATATATATATATATATATATATATATATATATATATATACAGTGTTGGGAAAGTTCACCTTGATTAGGAACTAGTTCAAAGTTCAGTTCAAGTTACTCAATATGAATTAGTTCAGTTCATCGTTCATTCTTACAAATGATCAACTAGAAGTTCATGGATCCCAAAATGAACTTTTTCTTTCTTTTTTGTGTTATTATTGTAAACTTATTATTAACCGTTCCTGACGTTATCCTGACTGTAGTCAGTAAATCAGGGTAAAATGTCGTCCTCCTCCAGGGTTAACTTCCCTCTGCAGGTTCTTAGAACACAAGGAGTGGTTTCAGTGAGCTTTGTTTTCAATGTTTATTTCCAAATACGGGACAACACCTGCTCTGGTCACCGGTCACACTCTGTACGTTTAACTCTTTTTCTCCGCTCCCTAAAACTCTCTGCACCCCTCTCTCTCTCTCTCTCTCTCTCTTCTCATTGGCTATTCCACAACATTATGTTGCCAACATTAGTTCAGAATAATACAACAATGACATCTATGATAATGCTGTGTTTTGATCCCATTTTATTCCTTATAGGACTCAATAATTACAACGTGATAAGAACGAAATGTGAACTACATAAGAGCACAGTTCAATAAATGCCAGAATAACCGCGTTCACAACTTCCTGTTCATTTGGCAAAAGTGAACGAGTCGTTCACGTTCGTCAAAAATATGATATAGTTTGTGAACGATCGTTTAATGAACTTGTTCAGGTACAACACTGTATATATATATATATATATATATATATATATATATATATATATATATATATATATATTTAATATATATTTTCAAGTTGACTTATCTGTCATAAAGTCGGAGTCATATGGACGGTTTGTGATGATGTCATCACATTGTCAGCGGAGAAAAAACAAAACAAAAAAAACATGGACACATGTCTGTCCCATAATGAGCAACTTGTATTAAAGTTCACTGCAACGTATCAATGTCCACTGACACAAACATCAACATTTTAACCCCAACAAAACAAAGGCTAACGTTAGCAAAGAGTTTTGTGTTAAATGTAAGTGAACATCAGTAGGTGAACATATGTCTGCATTTGGTCTGGACCCACGGCTCTAAAACTGGACTGTCCACACATCTGTCACACGTCCTCACTTCTTATATTAAAAAGTTTAAGGCCAATAAGATGAACACAACACTGTCCATATCATGTGTTTGGAGGAAAACAGAGTGTGTTGTCTTAATGCAGGTTGTCTGTGCTGTTTCTCACAGGTTAGCTAATGCTGCTGGTATCACTAACATTAGCTGATACCTCTACAGATGGATGTGCTGTTTTTTTCATCTAAAGTGAAGTATTTCCACACATGCATGAGTGTCTGTCACTCTTGGTTTGTTAGTCCACCACAACTGTCTTACCTGCAGGTGTCTTGTTTATGTCTGGTCTGTGTTTACACGCCGAGCGAGAGAGAGAGAAAGGGCGAGAGAGAAAGAATAACATGCGACTTGTTGACTTGTGCTACAGAAGTCAACACGTCGACATTTTAGTTAATGCCCTAAAATAAATATATATATATATATATATATATATATATATATATATATATATATATATATAGACTAACCTTGTTTTTCCCTCAGATCTCCCTCATGTTGTCACTCTTTGCTTTTCCAAACTCTATTTCAGCCCTTGCTGTTGCTGTTCGACTTTCCATTGATTTAAAATTAGTCATTTATAGGAGTTCTTCACTGGTCTCAAAATGCAATTATTCGTCTGTCTATCTTTCTCTCTCTCTCTTTTTTTTTTTTTTTTTTTGGCCATTCACAACACAACTTCATGTCTCATCATCTTGTTTTTTCCACCAGTCAATAAAGATCTGGACTTTCGAGAGCATTTTCAAATGGCAAATACCAGCAGCTGTATTTTTCCATAGGAGCGTCTCTGAACCCTTTCATTATGTAACACTACAAAAACTAAATAGAAATGCATCTCCAGATATTGCATTAAAAGTAGAGCTTTTTACTTCTCTTTTTCTCACTGCATTTCTTGGAATAAACACACATTAAACTCCATCAGATGGGCTTTGGTTTCATCAGGTGCAGGTCTAGAACCAACCACTGCCTTTACTCTGAAAACAAATACGGCTGTAAATCCTTGAATATGAAGGTTTCTATAAACACAGGCCACAGGACGATTCTCTGAACCCTCCTATAGTCGACCAGAAAAGTCAACAGTGTCTCTTTGGTTTTGGTTTTGCTCAGCTGTGCTTGGTGTGTTTACTGTATGGTTGAAATTGTTAACTCAAAGAGAAAAGAGAGTTCTTCTGTCGCACTGATATCTGTAAAAAATGTTATTTTCATCAAGCTGATTTCAGAAAATCTATAATGTACCCAGATGTTGGCTGTCAAAATGTTTATATCAGATGTGTATTCAAATAAAAAAAACACCTGGACCCACAGTTCAACTACATGATGGGAACAGAACAGGATTATCTGGATAATTATTAACAAGTGCCATTAAAAACATTAAAAATACCATTTTAATGAGGATAGAAAACTCCTGATTACACTGCTCTACACTTTTTGGTGACATTTTACTTTACACATTCATACAGCTGTAATAAACTGGACGTAAAACATTCAGGACATTCATATCAAACTTTTCATGAATGTGGAAGACAGGACGACGACAAGTTTTCAAAATACGTATATGTATTTATTTATTATTTTTAATATCTTTATTTATTTCTATTGCATTTAATTATTTATTTATTCTTATTTGCTTATTTCATTTCATTAAATAATTTTTTGATGTATCTATTTTATTAATTTATTTTCATTTGTGTGAATTTATATTAATTTAATAATTTTTTTTACATTTTTATTTATTTATTATTCATGTATTCGTTTTTAATAATTAATTTTATTTCATTTTTATTTATTTATTTTAATTAATTGTAATTTGTATATATTTATTCATTATTTTATGTCTTTTATTTATTTATTTATTCATTCATTCTTTTTTTATTTAATCAATCAATTAATTAATTAATTTTCATTTTCATTCATTTAATTTTAAAAAATTAAATGTATTCATTTATTTATCATTTAGTCATTAATTGTCATTTATTGATTTATTTAATTTTAATTTCATTTCGTTATTTAAATTCATTTATTTAAATTTTTATATATTCATTCATTTTTTTTGTTTATTCATTCATTTATTTTTAATTTAATCAATCAATTTATTTATTTCTTTATTTCTGATTGTTAATTAAATTTAATTATTAGGGCTATAAGAATAATAACACTAAATCCTATGTTCTTCATCAACCACTAATCTCTTTGATCATTTACATCACACAGCTGTTATATAATCCTGAGGATTTTTTCATATCACAAGATATATAACAGGGTTAAAAAAAAACAAAAATTACAATATCATTTTTTTTTCTAATATAGTGCAGTCTTTAGTCTTCCATCACAGACTAAACTTCCTAAATCTTTCAAACTACACTTGATAGGAAAAGCAAATGCAGCAGCGAGTGTCCCCTCAGACCACATGCTGAGACTTTGTCCAAATATTCCTGTCTGGTGCAACTTTAACAACCTTTACTGTTTAAAGAGCAGAGGTTAAAGTTACTCCTATGGTATCTCCTACCAAAGGACCACGAAACATTCATGCATTTTTCAAACAGGTAAAGCAACGAGTCCTGAAATAAAATTCGGTAACTTAATCTTACACACGTACTGATGGAATGAGGGTGCACAGAAATCTGATCTTCTATTGGATGGCCGGGGGCTGCAGACCAAATATAGGCCCGGTGCTTCGGTCGTAATTGGGAGTTTTATTGATTTCCGGGCCTGTCGTCACGCCTGAGGTGACCTTTTGTTTGAGAATAATTGCTCTATTAGAGGGTTTATTCAGACACCTGCTGGGTATCTCACACACTATTATTGTCCAATAAGAATCTCGGGCAGTAAAGCAGTGACCCTGTTCTGATGTGTGTGGGTTTATTATCCAATGAGAACACAGTCCACGCTTCGTACATTCATGAGTACGAAGCTGCTGCTGCTTCAAGAGTCGCCTGGGATACTGGTAATAAGGTTATGGCTGGGTGAGGTTAGATCAAGAGTGTTTCCAGGAGGTGTCATGGCGGCATGTATCTATATTTAGAAAAGCACATGGTAGTACATCAAATGATAAATGACCAAAGTCCAAACTCTTAATAAAAGACAATGACCTTAGGGTAAATTGTAACTCTGTAAAATATTGTATTTTTATACCAGTAAAAAGAAGTTTATTGTAATAAAATTCATATGTATTTTTACATGTGGGTGTGTGTGTGTGTGTGTCAACTAAGAATTTTTATTCTTCATAATGAATGTAGTGTTTTGATAATTATAATGACTAGCTCTTATTCTGAAATATGATCTTGAAAATATGGAAATAAAATTAACCATATTAATATTTTATGAGCTCAGGATTTAGAAAAATCCCGAATTTCAAAAATATCTGAGGGTTTTTTAAGTATAATTTTTGTTCAAATCTTCTTCGAGCATGCCTATATAGGGTAATAACATCTTAATTTGTTCAGAAATAGAAGTTCCTAGTATAGGACGACAGCGCCACCATATAAACACGACACATATTGAAACTATTGATGCAAACAACATACCGCCATGACACCTCCTGGAAACACTCTTGATCTAACCTCACCCTATATGGCTTATACTGCTTATACATCACATTACTTTTAACACACACGCCTTAATACTGGGATCAGTCTATGGCAGAATTAACTGTTGATCCACATAGTAAACACATGAGGAAAAATAAATGATTTCTTTCTTTTTCTATATTTAAGGCAGTTGTTCTACTGGAGTGTTTATTCTGTATGGATCTGATTTAATCAGTCCCTCCAAGATTTCGTGGGTCCTTTTTAAGATTGTTGAGTCTTAAAATGTCTGATGTTGCTTGCAGGGGCGTCACAGTTATTTAAAATGCGGGGGTGTTCTATCATCGGCAAAATTAATGAACAATTATCCATTAATGGTTAAATTTTTATATTAAAAAAAATAATGATAAAAATGTGTTTTTCCTCAATTAACCCTTTTTTTCAAGAAGAACAAAACTTTTGACAGAAATACAAGAAGAATGAAAACCTGACCCTCTTTACCCCTACTCCAAACATTCAAAAGTGCTCCTCCTACTGTCAGCTAATTATCTTAGGGCACTGGTTCTCAAATGGGGGTAAGTGTACCCCTGGAAGTACATACTGGAGGGGGTATGTGAAACTCAAAGTCAAAATTATGATAAAAAGTTCAAATTATTAGATAAAAAACTGATATAAATTTGGATTTAAAAAACCAGACACTGATTTTACAGACACTGTTCCTCTTTTTTCTTACAAAAATGTTTTGTCCATGTCAGGGGAGACGATTAAAAATATGTTCCTCAGGGGGAACATCAGTGAAAAAAGTTCTAGAACCACTGTCTTAGGGTAAATGTCACAGAACAAGACATAGTTTAGTTAACTTAGTTTAACAACAGTAACATTTGTCATTACTTACTGGTTAATAACACCACAAAGAACCGATGAACTGAGGTGCGCTTCATTTACATATGCTGTTGTGCCGCCCGGGCGGGTAAACAGTTTAAACCATAGATATTGTAACAGCCCCGAAATGTTATTGATGTTTGTTTGGTGTGATTGTGACGACAGTAACTGTTTATACTGAAATAAAAAAGTAGGTGAGACCAACTCTGTCTGTTTCCTGGATCCAGTAACGCAACACCCCCCATCCCCCACAGGTGCAACACCCATGGATAAATGTATACATTAAATTTCTCAACAGGGCATGGAATGTGTTAACCCCAATATCGCAGGGGTGCATCGGATAAGTGTCTAAAAAAAAAAAAAAGTTGGATCCATCTCTTTCCATTGAACCTCACATCCTGACCAGTTTTCAACAACTCCACATGAGGTTTTCCTCTGGCAGAAAATATTTTAATAAGTAGTCTTATTAAAATGTGGTACGAGTTCTGCAAGGGTTCATCCAAAGTGTGATCAGCACAGAGTCAACAGAGAGCAAGAGGAGGAAACTTTATCTGGTGATGATGTCAGATTTTGGCAGAAAACACACTGGGCTCCTCACCTCAACAAGGAACCATAAGAATGTCAATAAGGAAAAAGCTAGAGTGTTATTTCTCATGACAAATATATATGTATTCACTGTGATTTTACCAGAGGTGGTCATAGTACTCACATTCTGTACTTAAGTAAAAGTACAGCTACTGGTGTGAAAAAATACTGTGGTAAAAGTAGAAGTATTGATTCAACTCCTTTACTGAAGTAAAAGTAAAAAAGTACAATTTCACAATTGTAATAAAGTAAAAAATAAAACTGCATTTTTTTGTTTGTTGCCATGAGCACAATAATACTTATATAACCAGAAAAAAATCTGAAAAGTATCTAAAAAAAAGTATTTCAAAGTGAGTTACAGTGTAGATAATGTGTTTGATAGGGTCACTGTGCTCAGTTTTGTGGGTATGGGCAGGAAATTTAGGAAAAACAGGGAAAAAAAAGGCACAAGTGAGATAAAAAAAAAAAGTCATCCTGATATTTTAAACAAATGACAAATGAGATTTTAAAAAAGATGCATAATTTTAAGATAACAAATCAAAATTATGATATAAAAGTCTAAATTGTGATATGAAAAATAAACAAAAATGACCGAAATATTCAGTAAAATGAACAAAATTGACCAAAATATTCAGTAAAATGAACAAAAATGAGCAAAATATTCAGTAAAATGAACAAAAATGATAAAAATATTGAGTAAAATGAACAAAAATGAGCAAAATATTCAGTAAAATGAACAGAAATTACCAAAATATTCAGTAAAATGAACAAAAATGATAAAAATATTCAGTAAAATAAACAAAAATGACCCAAATATTCAGTAAAATAAACAAAAATGACCAAAATAAAATTGTCCATGTTATTTACAATTTTGTTCATTTTGTTGCTTATTTTAGTCTTTTGTTTTACTGTAGAACTGCTAAAGTCTTGGGAGTTAAAGGGTTAAACTGAATCATATGGAAGATGGAAATATCTAAAACATGTAGGACACCGGCCCTCGAGGACTGGAGTTTGACACCTGTGAATATTGGTGTTTTTGCTGTTATTTCCAGACAGGAACAACTATATTATGTAACTTGAAAGCACAATAAATCTACATCATTGTCACATTCCAATTTCATCTGGTGTATTTATGTCTAAACTGACTCTGTGATCATTTGAAATGAATCGGCTGCAACTGATGACCACTACCTGAGGCACTTTTTCTGGTTTGTTCCCTCACCAATTTAGACTTCCTTTGTAAATCTGGTCCCTAATGATGGAGAAAAAGAAGAACTACATGAATAATACTCCCCCTGTTTTGCTTTGAAATAAAACAGATAATGGATAGGCCAGACAAAGATAAACACGAAATGAGATTAAATAAAAGTGTGTTTTTGTTGACTGGGTTTTTTTTTTTTTTTTTTTTTTTTGGGTGATTTTGTGTGATCGAAATAAAATTAAACTGACCTGAATGAACTTGTAAACACCATTTGAGAAGGAACAGAAAGAAAATCACATACACACACACACACACACACACATACACACACACACACACACACACACACACACACACACACACACACACACACACACACACACACACACACACACACCTCTTCTGGTATTGCAGGGAGGAAATAGAGGGTCTGTTTACACCAGGATGATTGTGGTTAAATATGACAGCACACACTGAAAAAAGTAAAACATTGAATCAACTTTAAAAATCTTCTTAGATTTTAACTCTTTATCTCATGATTTTGACTTTTTATCTCATAATTTTGACTTTTTATGTCATGATTGTAACTTTTTAATCTCATAATTTTGACTTTTCATCTCACAATTTTGACTTTTTATGTAATGATTGTAACTTTTTATCTCATAATTTTGACTTTTTATGGTCACATAAAAAAACATCTAGCTGAGTGAACCAAATTAAATTACATAGGGTTAGGGTTATTTTAATTTCATTTGATTCACTCAACTAGATTTTATTTTTATGTGTGACCTACGTTGATTCAATGTTTTACTTTTTTCACTGTATTTTATCAGAAGTGCTTTTCCTTTACACGGTTCCTGCACCGTCAGGGTATGAACACGCACAAAAGTGAAAACACCTTCCACAGTGGGGCGTCATAGAAGACACGCCTGTTCGCATCCCTGTATAAACGTTAAAAACACACACGTTCATCACATATGTTCATGTCATATACACTTTCATGTTACATTCATACGTCGACCTGGATCCCACAGACCTTCTGGCTGCACTAGCATTAGCATTAGCATTAGCATTAGCACTAGCATCTCTAGTAAATGTACTCGACATAACATACATACCATAGCCAAACAAAGATGGGTGGACAATTCCAGTCCATACACAGCGGTCTATCACAGTACCTCATAGCCGACCTGGCATGTCTATCCAATCACATTTCACTTACTATTGCGTCTTCATATAAACAAGGATTTCCTCCTGAATACGATCGTCTACACGCAGATGAAAAACTAAAGACGAGACGCCACTTTTGCGGCTTCTGCTTTCATCGTAGCCTTAGAGGTAATTTTCTATTTTGGAAATAGATATTGTTCTATTGTGTTGGTAATAATGCTGGAAGATGTTTACAATGTTGAGCAACAACAAGCACTGAGGGAAAAACATCCTTACTTTTAGTATTAGATTATTTTGAATATGTCATAGAATAAAGAAAAACAACGCCCCGCCCCCCCATATCTCATAGGGGTCAAAAACAATGATGGTGAAGGTGAAATGTTGCTGCTGTAGTTTATAGATGTCATGTGTCCCTATTTATCTTGCAAAATTCCCAGGAAAATCCCCATGTTCCCTTTGGTGCTGAATGGAAATGATGTCATTTAAGTCTTGGCATTTGCATACATGACTCACTCGGCCATTTGTTGCTCTTACATTGCTTTTTGCTTCCCTATATTGTTATGAAGAAACCTAGAATTAGCTGGTTTTGGTCACACTCTTAACTATATACACGCTGACTCATAATGCAGTCTGACAGAGATAGAAGAGTCAAACATATTATTTTCAAACCCCCATTGAGGATAGTTGGCAGGGCTGTTGTTTATCTCGTCAGCATGAACACATTGATAAAGCACCTGTTCAATGGCCTTAATGCACTAATGCTCTGCAAAGTGTTCTGCCGGCGTCGAGTTGATGACTCTTGAGTGTCATGAAATGGATTTCCTACATGTTCTTTGTTTTCCATCGACAAAAAAAAATGCATCAGAAAAGTGCTGAGTGTCTGTCCTGTCCAGTCTTTGTTTCCCCCACACATCACTGAGGTGTAGCACTGCCCTCCCTGGCTTATAATAGAGAGTTCTAATAAAGGATGTCTGCTCAGCTTTCAGGGAGGACCGGTGATGGTCACACACATGCACTAAATATTAAAATATTTGGCTGCAAGACTAAAAAATGCATGGATCTCAAACAATGTTGACACCCTCTCTGTGGTGTTAAACAATGAGAAAAAATGCAGACAAAAAAAAAAAAAAAAAAAAAGAAAAGTGCTGAGATGTCCTGCATTTATTAAAGTTCATGTTTTTTTTTTTTACTTTGTCAACTGCATCATCTAATACAGTTGAACCTCGTTGTGCCTCATAAAAGTATATTTTGGCAAAAAATTGGTTTTTTTTCAAAGCAAATATTTATTTTTTTGAAATGCTCCTCCATTTCAAAAAAGTAATACAGAATACAGCTGCGCAATATATTGTTTAAGCATCGACATCGCAATGTACAGTATGTGTTCGCAATAGTCACATGACAGGTCCTGTTAATGTAAGAGATTAATGAGCTCAACTTTTACTCATTTAATTTCAATAGAAACTGACACACACTGAGAACATCACAATCATTCTGAACCAGTTTGGACTGAGTCACTGGCAACAAGACTGAAACTTAAGTGACCAACAAGAGAAAATCGCCCAAAACCAGCAAGAGAAAATCACCCAAAACTAGCAAGAGAAAATCACCCAGAAGCAACAACAGAAAAATCCTCCAAAACCAACAACAGTAAATCCCCTAAAAACCAACAAGAGTAAATCGCCCAAAACCAGGAAGAGAAAATCACCCAGAACCAACAAGAGAAAATCACCCAGAACCATCAAGAGAATATCACCCAGAACCAACAAGAGAATATCACCCAGAACCATCAAGAGGAAATTACTCAGAACCAACAAGAGAAAATTACCCACAACCAACAAGAGAAAATCACACAAAAACCAACAACAGTAAATCCCCCAAAAACCAATAAGAGAAAATCAGCCACCACCAACAAGAGAAAAATCCCTCAAAAGCAAATCAAAATGTATAATGACAAATAAAGTAGTATACCTTTACCTTTTACCCAAAACCAACAAGAGTAAATCACCCGAAACCATGGCTCAGTGCCAGAAAGAAAAGCAACATTAAAATGGATTCATTTATTTTCTATTTATTTTAAATTTTTGAAATCAAATGTATTTATAGCAATTTTATTTACATATTTATGTCATTTATTTTTTAACATTTATTATTTTTTTTTTCATTAATTAATTAATGAATTAATATTAATAGTTATTTCTGTATTTGCTTTGAGGTGTGTTGGGCCACATGAAGTGGAATCTATTGGATTATTAGTTTGTAATTGGTTTGAAATGATTAAAAAAGTTTAATAGCTTTTGGGAAATCTGGTCAGCATCTTTTGCAGTGGTTGTCAACCTTTTACGAGTCATGACCAATAATAGAATACCCCCCCCCCCCCCCCACCACCACCACCACCACCCCTTCCCTATTGCACCAGAACATTTAACTCCCAACACCCACGCATTGATCGCTCATAAACATTCAGGACCTCCTTTCTCACCATCAAAAAAGTAAATAAATCGATTTGTGAGAGTCCGTTTTTATCTCTTATGTACACTGGTAGATGCAGGAAAGAAATGTAATGCTTCCTGGAGTCTAAATATTTTGGCATCTGATCACTGTAAGCCCCACAGTTGAGTGAGTGGGTGTTTGTGCTGTGAAATAGTCAAATAGTAAAGTAAGAACGACTACATGGAGGGTGTCAGGGGTGGGGGTGGGGGTGTCATTTTTAAGCTAACTTACTGTTTCATGCTAGTAAAATGAACTTGCTGCTCCGATCAATTTTCCTCCCACTAACAAGATATGGAATATTTTGTCCCTATAGAAACTCAAACATACAGTCACAGACATCCAGAGATGTACAACTACTTAAGTACTGTACTTAAGTAGTGAAATGCAGTATCTGTACTTTTTTGGAGTATAATTTTTTTTCGCCTACTTCCACTTCTACTGCACTACATTTAAAAAAAAAACATTAATACTTTTACTCCGATACATTTTTTATGTGCTGAATCGTTACTCGTTCCTCTTATTAAAATAGTTCAGAAGCATACCAAACATACCAAACATACCAAACATACCAAACATACCAAACATACCAAACATACCAAACATACCAAACCCATAGCATATCAATGCCACAGCGATAGATGTCTCTGTCACCTGGTTTGATGATGGTGTCTCATCATTGGACGAGTCAGTGATCAAACACTACATAATAAGACTGCACGCTCTAATCCACCTTTTGGTAATGTTACATGTGTAGCTGCTACACCGTTTTTACACAAGAAATATTTAGTTTGTCACTTGGCCATATTGTTGGAATACTCTGGCCTTTGAAAGTTGTAGTTTTTTCATGAACACTTGTAAGTGAACTGGTATGTACTTGTACTACTACTGCCTCAGCTGAAGTTGTACCTTTAATATTAAATATTTAAATGTGTTCAAACTTGTGACTGCTTTCATTTAGTATAGGCCTACACAGTACTTTTACATTTTACTTTCACTTTCAGTACTTAAGTAGTATTTTTTTCATTACTTCTACTTGTAATTTTACTTCTACTTTTACTTTCGGTACTTGAGTAGAATTTTTTTTTTACATACTTCTACTTGCAATACTTAAGTACAATTTTCTTTGGATACTTTAGTACTTTCACTTGAGTATGATGCTTGAAGAATACTTCAACTTTTACTCAAGTCAGTTTTTTGATGTAGTACTTGTACTTCTACTCCACTCCTCTAGTCCAGTACTTTATACATCCCTGCAGACATCATGGTTGTATTAAGGACGATACTCTAACCAGACAAGGGTCATGAATGAAAGGAGACAGATTCATTAGCTTCACCTTCCATTTACGTCCTTCCACTTCACTTGTCCTTCATACTTGCAATAATATCTTCTAACTTTTGCGTCACATTCTGAGCTCAGACACTCTACACAACTCTATTTTTTTCCTCTTCCTTTTATTAAAGCAACTACTGGGAAAAGAGCTTTCAAGTGCAAAGCCCCAATGGACTAAAATAGGTTACCTGCAGATATTAGATCCATCTCATCATCTGGTGTATTTTAAGTTTTCTTCAATTTGTGCTTTCAAAAGGATGTATAAAAGTAGTATAATGACAAAATATAGATTATTATCTGAATTACTGAAAATGTAGTTACTATGGAGAAGAACACTATCTACTATAACACTTAATATACACTATCATCATTAGTAGATACTATCATATCTATTAAATGTTCTATTTGTAATTTAAAGTGAATATAAATATACTTATAGTTGATTATACAAATCAGATTGTGTGAGGTGACTTACAAAACAATGTATATGTATATAAAAATGGTTATGGAATGTTTTGTGTTAATGATAAATGGACATAAAAAGTGTTTTAAAGCATAAAATCACTGAAAAATGAGAAGAGAAAAATCACCCAAAACCAACAAGACAAAATCACCCAAAAACAACAAGAGAAAATCACTCAAAACCAACAAGAGAAAATTACCCACAACCAACAAGAGAAAATTACCCACAACCAACAAGAGAAAACTACCCACAACCAACAAGAGAAAATCACCCAAAAACAACAAGAGATAATCACCCAAAAACAACAAGAGAAAACTACCCACAACCAACAAGAGAAAATCACCCACAACCAACAAGAGAAAATTACCTACAACCAACAAGAGAAAATCACCCAAAAACAACAAGAGAAAATCACCCAAAAACAACAAGAGATAATCACCCAAAAACAACAAGAGAAAACTACCCACAACCAACAAGAGAAAATCACCCACAACCAACAAGAGAAAATTACCTACAACCAACAAGAGAAAATCACCCAAAAACAACAAGAGAAAATCACTCAAAACCAACAAGAGAAAATTACCCACAACCAACAAGAGACAATCACCCAAAAACAACAAGAGATAATCACCCAAAAACAACAAGAGAAAACTACCCACAACCAACAAGAGAAAATCACTCACAACCAACAAGAGAAAATTACCTCCAACCAACAAGAGAAAATCCCACAAAAACAACAACAGAAAATCACCCAAAAACAACAAGCGAAAAATCACCCACAACCAACAAGAGAAAAATTACCCACAACCAACAAGAGAAAACTACCCACAACCAACAAGAGAAAATCACCCACAACCAACAAGAGAAAATTACCCACAACCAACAAGAGAAAACTACCCACAACCAACAAGAGAAAATCACCCACAACCAACAAGAGAAAATTACCTACAACCAACAAGAGAAAATCACACAAAAACAACAACAGAAAATCACCCAAAAACAACAAGAGAAAAATCACCCAAAACCAACAAGAGAAAATCACCCACAACCAACAAGAGAAAATCACCCAAAAACAACAAGAGAAAATCACCCACAAACAAGAAGAGAAAAATTACCCACAACCAACAAGAGAAAACTACCCACAACCAACAAGAGAAAATCACCCACAACCAACAAGAGAAAATTATCCACAACCAACAAGAGAAAACTACCCACAACCAACAAGAGAAAATCACCCACAACCAACAAGAGAAAATTACCTACAACCAACAAGAGAAAATCACCCAAAAACAACAACAGAAAATCACCCAAAAACAACAAGAGAAAAATCACCCAAAACCAACAAGAGAAAATCACCCACAACCAACAAGAGAAAATCACCCAAAAACAACAAGAGAAAATCACCCACAAACAAGAAGAGAACCACAACCTATTGGATTTTAATTTGTGAAAAAAATGGTGGGAGTTTAACTCCTCCTCTCCTCTCCTTTTCAAGTGTAAGAACATTTTTTGGATGATTTTGTGTGCTCAAAATAAAATTGAACTGAAGTGAACTGAATTTTAACATACTTTTTCTTCCTATTATAACAGTAGAGTACTCTTGGTGTAAATTAATGTAAAAGTGTATTTCTTTTACTTAAGCTTAAATGAAGGTGAACAATTCAAACTATAAACTAGGGCCAGTTCTGGGTATTTTAGTACCTGAGGTGAGATAGAATAACTTCAAAAGGACCAAAGCACTAATAAGTTTGAATCTCATTCCACCCCTTCCCTTCTGTTTTGTACATTTACATGTAGGCAGAGGTGTTCAAAGTACTCACTTTCTGTACTTAAGTAGAAGTACTGCTACTTGTGTGGAAGAATACTCTGGAAAAAGTAGAAGTACTGATTCAACTCTTCTACTTAAGTAAAAGTAAAAAAGCACAACTTCTCAATTGTAATAAAGTAAAAAAGTAAAACTACATTTTTTTTTCCATGAATGTAATTATACTTATTTAACCAGATTTTTTTTTTTTTTTTTAAATTTCAAAAGTATCTAAAATAAAGCCTTTAAAAGTGAGTTACTGTGTAGATAATGTTTTAAATCAAGTCATGGTTAGTCAGTTTTGTGGATATGGGCAGGACAGATAAAAAGATTTTAAAAAAAGTAACCATGAGCTATAAATATGAGATAAGAATATCTAATTTTAAAAGAAAGAGTCA
This sequence comes from Siphamia tubifer, assembly GCA_020466265.1. NCBI lineage: Eukaryota > Metazoa > Chordata > Actinopteri > Kurtiformes > Apogonidae > Siphamia > Siphamia tubifer. The sequence continues at coordinate 12,106,774 of CM035802.1, read as the reverse complement.
AAATTGTGACAAAAATACCATCAAATCTGTTTAGTTTGAAAAAGTAACAAGTCTATTCTGAGAATATAAAGACTATAAAGTACAGATATTTATACAAAAATACAGGGAGTAAAAGTAAAAAGTTTCCAGAAAAATAAATACTCACGTAAAGTACAGATACCTAAAAAAAATCTACTCAAGTACAGTAATGAGGTATTTTTACTTAGTTACTTTCCACCTCTGCATGTCAAGGTAGGAGTGTCTCAATTCACGTTAAGGCAGAGGGGGGTTTACAGTATACCCCTTCAAAGAGCAATAGTTTCCCAGAATACAATGGGAATCATTTTAAAAATGGCAGCATCTCTGAAGGAAGTACACAAATGTAGTATTTTCACCATAATAATTGTTGATAACTCTTGTATTGTATAAAGTTTGACATTATCGTAATGTGTAATGGTAATTTTCACCATAAAACGCACATGAAGAAAAAAAAATCACTATTTACGTAAACGTGGAGTAATCGGTCGATGCATAGCACTTCTGTGATTTGTTGCAGATATTAGTAAAAATATCGGCATAGCCCAGGAGACAATTACAGTAGTAGACATGTTAGTTTAGTTGTGGTTACAACTGTCGTTTTTGGTTTGGTAACAACTGGCGTAAGTGAGTGTTGAAGGGGTGTCCCAATTCATAGGGGTTGGTTTTCAAGCCCTACCCCTTATAGTTCCATCTGAAGGGGTAAAGGGAGGGGCTGAAAGGAGCTTCAGCCTTAGAAACACAGAAAAATGTCATTTTTTTTCCCACCTCCTCATCTTAGTTTTTGGGTGAAAACAATGTTATATAAAACTACATTTGGACTGAAATAAACTACTTTTACCAACAGACCAGTCAGTGTCTGTGTACTTTGCGGTTCAAATTTGAGAACTTTATTTGCGAAAATGTCAGTTTTATAGCTCTGTTTGAAGGGGTAAGAGATAAGGCTAAGGGGTGAAATGAGATTCAGCTTAAGTGACTGAGGTGAACCCCCCCCCCCCCCAAGCATGAAAGGTAAACATGGTAAATGGTCTGCACTTATATAGCACTTTTCCACTTTACATTAGCTTCACATTCACACACATACACCAGTAGGTTTGGAAGGTTCTGTCAGACACTGAACCTACAGGCTTCAGTGTCTTGCTCAAGGACAGTTCGACATATGGACAGCGAACCGTCAACCTCTCGGTCATTGGGCGACCCACTCTACCAACTGAACCACATCCACCCCTAAGGGAAGGGAAATGGAAGTTGATATTTTTTTTTAATATTTTTTCTTTCTTTTTAATAAATGTGTTTTTTTTTGCAGTTTCCAGTATTTTCTTTTCTGTGGAAACTGGGTTCAAATATGACTCTTTCTGTGTTAAAGGTCACTGACCTCTGGTCTAGACTGAGGGACATGATTTAGACTTAATCTGGATGTCCACATGACATCCAATGTTTAGTAGGACATAGCATACAGGGAAACATGTCATTCCATTATTGTACATCATGGGTCTCAAAGGGTCGGTGTCCTGCATGTTTTAGATATTTCCCTCTTTCCCATCATTCAGTTTAACCCTTTAACTCCTGAGACTTTAGCAGTTCCACATTAAAAAATAAACACTTACACTAAGCAACAAAATTAACAAAAAAAAAACAGTCAAAGTTATCAATAAAATGAACAAAAATGAAGAATAAACCAACAACATAATTTGTAAGATGAACAAAATAAGACAAAAATGGAGCAAAATTAAATGAAAAATAATTAAATAAAAACAAAATAGAAAAAATGTCAACAAAATGAACCAACAGTACAAATAAATATTTGCAAAATTATAAGTAACATGGAAAAATTTACCAAAAAAAAAGAGAAATATTATTGAAATTTGGTCCCAGCAGTTTTAATTTGGACTTTTTTTTTTTTTTTAATTAGTTGCATTTTGACTCAGTAAAAACACAGGAAAAAAAAAAAAAAAAAAGGAAAACAAAGTATTTTTTTTTTTAGGAATATTTAACACACTTAAGATTTAATAATCATTTTCTGCAGAACCTGTTAATGATGACTGTTGTTTTTGTTTTTTTATTTATGCATTTCTTTATTGTTAAAATAGAGCATAAGAAAATATGATGAGGGGTGAAACAATTCCTCAAGTAATTGAAGTAAAACAGATTGAAGAATCTTCTGCTTCGATGAGTCGCTTATTTAATTGTAAAGTTCAAAGCACAGCATTTCACACGGACTGGTTAATGTGGGACAAAACGCTTACATCACTCACACAAAGGAAGAGGACTGAGGACGTGTCCAGTTAAAGGAACAGAAGGATGGAAAATATGAACGACAAGAACAATGAAAAAAAAGAATGAAAAGACAGAAAAAGTATTTATGACTGTAGAGCTACATGTTCTGCTGTAATACTGTCCTTCCAAACCACGACAACACAGGTGTCAAACATAAGGCCCGGGGACCAAATCCAGCCCGCCCCTTGGGATGAACTTGTGAAATGGAAAAATAGTTACGAAACAATGATACGCGTGTCAATGTATAAACGACCTGCAACTGACTGCTTTTTTAACTAACCCGACCCGCTTCTGGACCTGCATTTTAAAAAAACTAATTAATGGTCTTTATGGACATCAAATGACTTTACTCACATACCTGCATTTATTCCCGTGTTAAATGGTAAATGGTCTGCGCTTTATGTTAGCTTCACATTCACCCATTCACACACACACTCATACACCAGCAATAATAATAATAATAATAATAATAATAATAATAATAATAATAATAATAATAATAATAATAATAATAATAATAATAATAATGGATTAGATTTATATGGCGCTTTTCAAGGCACCTAAAGCACTTCACATTAGTGTTCCATTATTCATTCACTCTCACATGCTCCCTCTGGTGGTGGTAAACTACATATATAGTCACAGTTGCCCTGGGGCAGACTGACAGAAGCGTGGTTGCCATTTCGCGCCTCTGACCACCACCGAACATTCATACTCATTCATACACCAGTGTGAGTGACACTGGAGGCAAGGAGGATAAAGTGTCTTGCCCAGACTGACTAGGACAGAGCGGGAATCGAACCGCCAACCCTTTGGTTAATGGACCACCTGCAGTAGGTTAGTAGGTTTCTAAGGTTCTGTCAGTCCTACTCGGAGCCTAAGTCAGGGTTCAGTGTCTTGCCCAAGGACACTTCAACATGTGGACAGCCAGAGCCGGGACACGAACCACCAACCTCTTGGTTTTTGGGCGACTAACTTGACTTTCCCTCTTGCTCCCTCCGGATACTGACCACGTTGTACGTCACCTTCACGGAAATTCAGTTAATAAAGCGTATTTACCAGGTTATTTTAATGTTTATCTCAAACAACAAATGACCTGACCGACCGCAACCCGAATATCGTTAAAACTATTTTTTAATGACCCGTAACTGCGGATGGCCGCGGGCACCTGCTCATTTCGGGTCAGCCCACGCATGACTGTTATTAAGATACGAACAATCACTTTAGTTCAGGTTCCACAGTCAGACCCATTCAGTCTGAAGTGGGTCAGTCCATTAAAATACTATCATAATAATCTATAAATACTCACAACTCCATTTTTTCTGTTTCTAAATGTTAATATTTTAACATATTTACATTAGAACAAAGTAAAATTTTGTCAAAAAATTATATAATTAGAACAAATATGATTTACATCTGAAATGTTTGAAGAGAAATCAGTGCAATTTTTAACAATATTCTGCCTTATATCAAATGTTTTGTCCATTTGTATTTAACCCATTGCGCTCTGTGAGTTATAATGAACGTGTGGAAATGATAAACAAAAGCATTTTGTAAAAATTCTGCTCCTTCTTTCACTTTATTTGAAAGGATCATTTGTCGATATAAACATTTTCATTGTCCAGTTTTACTTTTTTCACCCTAAAATACAGAGAAAAGTTTGGAGTTGACATTTATTTATTATTATGTTATTATTTCAAAGGTTCAGTTTCACTTCAGATCAAATTTAACTGAACCCCCGACTATACCCCTGTGACACCCCTGTACTACAGCATAGCTCAAGAAGAATCAAGACTCAATTTATTTACCATTTACAGGAAAAAAAACAAACAAAAACAAACCTGTATTGGAAACAGGTTCCAAGAGCTCAGCAATAGGTACATAAAAGACAGCAAACAAGATAAAAAAAAGACAATTAAAAGATGAAGTAAAAGCATAAAAACTATTCTAAAAATGACAATAATAAAAGTCATTATCGAGCCATGTCCTCCAAAGACAGAGGAGCCAAGATAAAATAAAATTAATGGAGCGAACATCAATGAGATTGATGTTAATGTACCTTACTAACATAACGTTACCCATGTGGAGGGTTAGGTTTCTGTTAATTATGGTGAATGTGTGGCTGTTTATTACGATTGTGACAAGCACAGATTCAGGCAGCGAGCCGTGCACCTGTGATTTGTACGCTTCATTTACCAAAAGTATGAAAGTTTCCTCTTACCTCAACACCACCCAATTAATCGATTAATTAATACTAATACTAATAATACTAAAATACTTCATGATTACTAGTCAGTCAGTTAGTTAGTTAGTTAGTTAGTTAGCAAGATAAATCAAAAAGTTATGGACGGATCTTGATCTGGATTATGATTAAAATTTTTTTTTTTTTTTGGGGGGGGGGGGGGGGGGGTCAGGATAACTCCAAAATTTATGGACGGATTTTGATGAACTCATGATTAAATCTTGGAGAAAAAAAACAAACAAACATATGGACAGACCTTGGGGGTGTCACAAGGAACAAATGATTCGATTTTGGCAATGATCCAGAAGAGATCCTGTATTCTCCATTTACCGCAATGTAAAATTTCAAAGTGATCCAAAATCCAGGATCTCTTCCAGATCACCACCAAAATATAATCATTTCCAGATCTCCTCGTTACCAACGTACCCTGAAAATATCATCAAGACCCATCCATAACTTTTTGAGTTATCTTGCTAAATATCTCTGGAAAAAACATAACCTCCTTGGTGGACCTCTCTTTATTCAAAAAAAAAGGGGGGGGTCTGCCTTGGCGGAGGTTTGTTCTCTCACAGTGTATACATGTTAAGAGGAGGAACATGGAACACTTATATTTCATATATTAAATATATCACATAAATCAATTAACCCTGCGCTTCCTTTATTTTCCAGTGCATTTGTGATTATTAAATTACACTTCTAGTTTTTTTTTTTACTTTGGCAAAAACATAAGGTCCTTGTCAGAGGTAATAATATGAATATATACATGTGATTAACATTTTTATTTTTACACCTTCAACAGTTTCAACAAAACAACTTGAAAAAAAAAAAACCCTGTTCCATTTAATTGTGTTAAAATTTTTAGTCAGATTAATCATGACAATGGATTAATTTTGACAGCGCTATTTATTATTATTATTATTATTATTATTATTATTATTATTATTATTATTATTATTATTATTATTATTATTATTATTATTATTATTATTATTTGGCTTTTCAAGAATGAATGGTGCATCTCATGGGGTTTATCCTAATAATCAATTACATTTTGTAATGTTGAATCATATTTGAAATTGTGCAGTTTCATCATGACACCGACTGTTATTTAATGCAACTGTAAATGCTTATGTAGCCTGGCCTGTTATCAGTTTATAATCGAACTGAAATAAGAGATGCTTTGTACAGAAAGGTCAATGTATATGTAATATAATGTTATATAAATAGCTTATGCTGACAAAATAAATATACAGGTTTTTTTCCATTGGAAGTTCTTGTCACACACAGAGGGTGAATAACCTCATATAGGCAGAAATATTTGCACAGATCTGCTTTAAAAACTTTAAAGAGACACATCGTTCCAACATCTTTGTATGCAGGTCTGTGTTCTGCTAATGTAATTACAATAGATTAAACCTTTCCTATTAGTGGTGATGTTCATTCAAATGGGTGCTTGTAGATAACATCTTCTAAGACATGAATCAAGACAAGCTAAGGTTTTTTTTTTTATGGTATCGTCATTATTTTACACCTTCTGTTTGATTTCCAGAGGTGGAAAGTAACTAAGTAAAAGTACTTCATTACTGTATTTAAGTAGATTTTTTATTTTTATTTATTTTTCTGGTAACTTTTGACTTTTACTCCCTATATTTTTGTATAAATATCTGTACTTTATACTCATTACATTCTTAGAATAGACTTGTTACTTTTTCTAACTAAACAGATGTGACAGTAAGAAAAATAAGTCACTTCAGAGGAAAAACCAGTGGAGGAGAGAAACTGTGACTTCATATGTGACCCACCACCACGACACCAGGCATAAGTGTCTTAAATCCAAACGTAGTTATCTGTGTAGCTTGGTAGAGTGGAAACTAAGGTTTAAGATGGTGAAAAAATCATGTTTCTATCATAAGTAGAACCAAAGTTATGGTAATTTTAATATCCACATTTGGACATATTTTGCAATTTGCATATTTTTAGAAACTGTCCGTTAAAGTTTTGGACTGTTTTGGGGTAGGAAGTCTTTAGCAACGCATAATAATTTGTATCCGATTGACACAAATTTTCCACAGATGTTAAAGGACACTCTGATGGACATGTCACAGAAGTTTTATATATTATAATAATAGGACAGAAGTGTGACGTATTATAATCATTTGGCTTACACCATTGGACAGAACATTCAATATAAGCTTTTTCCTCGTACCAAACACTTGGGTGTTTACCCACGGAACGGAGATCGTTTTGTTCGGCGAAAAGAGGTGGAAGTCGACTTTGTCTTTGCTCCGCAATCCTTAAACTTTTGTCGCCGCTTAAATAATTTACTCAATAAACACCTTTATTGATTGGATTTCAAAGTAATGACCACGGGAACTGAACATAGAGGTGTTACGGTACCGTTTTTTGATAAAATGTAAACACACATAAGAAATCACCTTCCAGCCTAAATTTGGCTGTAGCTCTGAATGGCTCAGCGCGACTTATGCCTGGTTTCATGGTGGCGGGTCATATATATTTTAGTTATATGACTATTATCTCACAATTATTTTTTTTTTTTTTGTGTCACAATTTTGACTTTTTATTTCACAACATTAATATTAACTCTTTTCAGAACATGTACAACAGGACTCTTTACTTGGTCTATGTCTGTTTCATTTTTATTAAAATACCAAATTTACCATCATGGGCAAAATAATGGCGGTTATTATAGTAAATGTCAGTTATGGTACATTTTTGGTTTATCACCCAAGGCTATTTTCCAACCTTTTTTTTTTTATCAAAGTGGGTCTCATAGGACACAACACAAAGGGCAATATACTACATTCTAGCTTGTTTTGAATTATTTATTCATTCCCAGCTTTCATTCAATCTAAAGTCTACTTTGAACTAGTAGGATATTAGTTGGAGTTTCATGTCTATGTCTCAATTATACATGAAAGAACACAATCTTTCCTGTGGAGATAAAACATAAACGGTGTTTGAATGAGCACCCTAAGGTCTGACAGGCAAATCAATTCACAAAGCAAGCGCTCATAGTGAAATCACTCAAGTGTAAGAGTCACTCTTAATTTTGATATCATGCTGGCCTGCAGCCACCTTAAGGGTCACTGACAACTGATAATAAATCCGTGATAAAAATTTTACTCAACATCCTCCTAAGCTTCATTCAGACCCAAAGATTACCCAAGAGAGTGGTTTCTTTTTTTCTTTTTGAAAAGATTGCAAAAGACTGAGCAGGTATTTTTAACTGATATAGTCAGGGGGGCGGGGGGGTTGGGGGATCAGTGAAATGAGATAATAAACTCCAGAGTGCAAACCACAGGGTTTTTTCATCTCTAATATGGTAAAGAAGGATTTAATCACATTGTGTGACTACAACCTACAATACCTCAGTATCTCATCTTGGTGGTAAAATGTAAATAATGATCAATTGGACCAGGGTGATTACTTATGTAAGTGAGTTTTGTTTTACAATTATTTCCATTATTATATACTCAGAGGCAATAAAAACGCAACCATTTAAATATGGGATTATTTTTGCTCAGGATATGAGTTGTTAAATTTGAGTTGGATAGCCTCACTGCGTTATCCCCATTCATTTAATGCAGAGGTGTCAAACATGCAGCCTGGGGGCCAAATCTGGCCCTCGTAAAGGGTCCAGTCTGGCCCCCTGGGATAAATGTGTGAAATACAAAAATGATAGTGAATATACTGATAATTTTATTTCAGATCAAAATGGGTCAGATCAGTAAAATAAATAAATAAGTAAATCACAACTCCATGGTTTGCTCTTTGTTAATTTCAAAATGTTCATGTGATTTTACTGTATTTATAACAAAACAATCTATCCTTTCACAAAAAATGCAAATAACCTGGACAAATATGAACATTTTAAAATGTCTGAAGTGTAAAGTTGAACAATGTTCTGCCTGTTATTAAACGTTTTGTGTATTTATAGAGCCACTAATAAATAATCTGTACATTGTAATTTGCGTGTGTAAATGATAAAATGAGACATAATCTTATTAAAAGGGCTTTAGTTTTCTAAAGAAGTGTCAGTTTATTCATGTTATTCCCATTGTTTTAAAGGATAGCTGGTAGATGTGAACATTTTCATGACATAATTTAACTTTTTTTGCTCAAAAAGGAAGAGGAAAAGTTGACATTATTTATATATTATGTTATTATTTTAATGGTACGGCCCAATTCAGATCAAATTTGGTTTAATGTGGCCCCTGAACTAAAATGAGTTTGACACCCCTGATTTAATGTATGGGTCTAGTGGTGCTTCATAGTCAGGGGAGGCGGGGCTAAAAGGTTGTCTGTCAAATCCCTCTGTATGCAAAAGGACGGAACTACAACCAATCAGCGTAATCTTTAGGATGATGTAGTTAGACGCTGGAAAGTTCATGGAGGAGTCTGGAGAAAGTTAGGAATGACTAAACAAAATGGTGGATTATGGAGCTTATTCTACAGCCCTATAGAATATTGTGACAGCTCCCATTCACTTTGAATGTGTTGTGCGGGCGGATTTTTTTCGATAAGCGCCCACTGTGCCATTAATGCTTCTTTTTTTCACTTCAGATTCACGGTACCATATCACTCCGCAGGTAGTTCGGCCACTTTGAAAGTAAATATTCGCTACGTTGTAACGGCTATTTTATCCAATCTGTTAGAGTAGTAGCAGTAATAAGTTGTAATAAACCGTAGAATAAGTGGGATAATGCATTGCCCACTCATAACTATCGAAAAATATTTCCCTTCGAGGTGGAAGGTTTAATATTCTTTTTATTTTTACCTTTTTTTTTCTTACCTTACTTACCTGTACAGTTCAAAGGAAGTTTTTTTTACCTCTATCTTATTCTTACTTTTTCTTTTTACCTATAGTATTTTTTACTTTATTTTATAATATGTATATCTGTATTCTTTGCCGACGTACATGTACAATGAGCATAAAACTTGAAACTTACATTTCTTAACCCTCTGGTTGTGTTCGGGTCAAATCTTACTGATTTACAACTTAAAACACTCTTAAATATTGTGTTTTTCATCTGATTGCCTCAAGGCCTTATGTTATCCTCTATACTATGCACTTGAACATATAAAAGTAATTATCATTTCTTTCATTGAATGTATAGCGTTTTAATTCATGTGTTTATTATTGTACAAATCAACCAAATAACATATGGAATTAATCAAAAATCAACCTACTCCATGTATTGAAATTCTTAAAATAAAAATGATATATTTTCAGTCCAAAAACTATTTGAATCAAAGCTGGTGTTGCGTTTCCATTGCCTCTGAGTGGTATAAAAAAAAAAAGGGTAACCCCATGAAAGAACACAAATCATCTACAATATTAGGCTATTAAACTAGAATTTGGAGCATTTCCAGAGAAAGATTAGATTATAATAACACTGTAAGGTCTGTGTGGGGCTGACTTTCTGTGCCAATTAGTGCACTATGTGGAATGCCAATTCTAGCAAAGTGCCAATGTACCACATTTTCCTATCAGCAGAACAATAGCTAAATCAAAAGCTCCAATCAAGCATCCTGCCGTGTGTGATGTTTGAACAAAGTCGGACCCTGGAACACTCTGAAATCGGGTCTGCATGCTCATTTACTGGAATGAGAAGCCCATTAGTTGAGCATTTCATTCAATTTCAGGCGCTACTTAACAAAAGGAAAAAGCATAAACAAGATGGCGACACAATTAATGACCAATAATATGTTCCCTGCACTCAGTTTGTCCGTTCTAATCTGTGCCTTTTTGTTTTTCACACGGCTGCATACGGAGCTGCGGCATCTCCATAGAAACAAGGCTGATGTGTGTACCCAGCAAATGTCATGATGAAAGTCAGTATATTAAGCATGGGCATTAAAAACCACTGAGAAGTCATGTAATGGCTGCCAATTTTATGACCGTGGAAAATCAGCAGGGAGTTGACATTGTTGCCTCTGACCAATTCCCCCCACAAGGACTCATTTTTTTTTTTTTTTTTTTTTTTTTTTATATAGCTGGAGGAGACAGGAGTAGGATGCATGCCAGGAAATAAGCAGTCCGGGATGGAGCTGACAACAAGACTGCCAGACTGATGACAGCGACGCATGCTTTTCAAGTAGAGAAGGATGATATTACAGCAGGACGCCTACTTTCACGCTCCCATCACCATAATGTGATGAGCTGTCACATTAAAATCTTCGACTTGGTCAATTTGGAACACCATCAGCATTCCCCAGTGAGGAGAATTATTGCAGCCATAACAATAACACTAAAGGTTTGAGGCCATAAATGTCAGCAGGAACACAGTTTGGAAGACTGGGCCAGGCTTCAGAAAAGAAAGCTCATTCCTCTAGGGCGCTGCCAGGCGGAGAGGCCAGATGCCATGATACGGGCATAGCTTTTAGCCCCCTGCAGACGGCCGAGTGCGTCTCCGTGCTGCCTCAAGAAGTCATTTGAAGCACGGAAGAAGCTAGCGACAACTTTATTCTTCATATGTGTTTTGAAGAGGGGGGAAAAAAAGACTAAATTCTGCAAAAGTAATGATTTTTAGTAAGTATGTTTACCTGCACTGAAATGATTGTCTTACTCTGATTAAAATTCATTATTAATAATATTAATAATAATAATAATAATAATAATAATTATTATAATAATGATGATGATGATGATGATGATAATAATAATGATAATAATAATAATGATAATAATGATAATAATAATAATAATAATAATAATAATAATAATAATAATAATAATAATAATAATAATAATAATAATAATAATAATAATAATAATAATAATAATAATAATAATAATAACTTATATAGCGCTTTTGTGGACGCTTTACATAACAGACAAACAAGCAATGCATTAAAAAATAAATACATAAAATAATATAATATAAAATAAAATAAAAACTAAGCGAAAGTAAAATTTTTTTTAATATTTTTAAAATAAATAATAAAAATAATAATAATATTTAAAATATATGTATATATTTTTTTAAGTAGTAAACATTTTTAATAGTATTTTATATATATTTATATGTATTTTCGTGTGTGTATGTTTATTTTAATATGCAGTTTTTGTTGTTTTAATTAGTTCATTGTCTGCTCCACTAGCATAATTGAGGACTCCACCCCCTTTTTTCAGCCTTAGGTTCTTATTTAACCTTTCACCTATGGTTTGTTTCTGTTTATGCCCTGATGAAGGCTCTTGTCCGCAACACGTAGGCTGATGTGTTTCTAATTTTTGCATTGTTTTATGAAATACATTGTTAATATATATATATATATATATATATATATATATATATATATATATATATATGTTCTTTAAATCTCAGAGTGCCTCTATATGCTGCCTCTGGCTCAGATCATAGAACATTTCAACATTTCTTACCACAGATATGCAGATGACACACAACTTTATATTTCTGTGTCGTCACTCGACTACAGTCCCATACTTACACTGAGTAAATGTATTAATGAAATCACTGAGTGGATGTTCCAGAACTTCCTCCAGTTTAATGCGGACAAAACAGAAGTGATTGTTTTTGGCCCCCCAAAAAAAGAAAGGTCAAAGGTCAGTGCTCACCTGGAGTCCATGTCACTAAACTGTACAAACTAAAGCCAGAAATCTGGGTGTAATTATTGACTCAGACCTGAAATTTAACAACAATTTAAAAGTTATTACCCAGTCTGTCACAGAAAAACTCATTCATTTATTTTCAGTAAATTACATTATTGTAATGGTGTCTTCACTGGTCTAAACAAAAAGTCCTGAGTCCTGACCAGTACCAGGAAACTGGACCACATCACACCGGTCCTCAAATCCTTCCATTGTCTTCCTGTGGGTCAAAGGTTAGAGTTCTAAATCTTCCTCCTGGTCTATAAAGAACTAAACAACCTTGGACCTAAATACATCTTAGATCTGCTGGTTCCGTATGAAGCATCCAGAGCTCTGAGGTCATAGGTCATCAGGAACAGGTTTACTGTGTGTTCCCAAAATCAGAACCAAACAAAGTGAAGCATCATTCAGTTGTTCTGCTCCTCACCTGTGGAACAAACTACCTGAATACCTGAGGTCTGAGAACAACTGTCAGTTCATTTAAATTAGACTGAAAACATTATTGTTCACTGGAGCTGTTACTGAAATTTTTAATTGTCTTTTAAATGTTATTATGTCTCTTACTTTAATTGTATTTTAATGCATTTTAATGTTTTTTTAAAAATTTTATATAAATCTATTTGAATTGTCCTGTACATGAAATATGTTATAAAAATAAATTAGCCTTAAAGATCAAAAGAATAGAGTTAAAAATGTACTCACTAAATGTTAACATGAACACAAGTATGTTTTGTGAAACAATTTCAGAGACACTTTTGCTGACATTTATATGTTTTGGCAGCTCTTCCCACATACATGATATAAAGTGGGCCACAGGAGTGAAATTATATAAATAATAGGATTTTATTTTATGAAATAATATTAACTCCAAAGTTTTCTGTGTTTTTGAGTGAAAAAAAACTACAATAAACATGGTTACATCTACAAACTGTACTTGAACATAACATCTTAATCATTTTTATTTTCTTATATGTTTAATGTAAATCACCTTGAAATGTAAATATAAATGATATGTTCCATACAAATACATTTACTTTGCCTCCACTTTTTTTCTTTAACCTCAGCTGGTACAAATGAACACCTGAGTGAATCTCCTGAGTGCTCATATCATCGCCCCTTTTTTTGCCAAAGCGAAAGCCAGTTTGAAAACATGGGTTTTAAGTCGGGATTTGAATATGGATAGTGAGTCCGAATTCTTGATGGGTAGTGGGAAACAGTTCCAGAGTCGGGGGGCGGCGGCTACGAAGGCTCGGTCTTTCAAGCCTAAATTCAAGTTTTAAAAGTCATGTAAACACCTTAATCAAAGTGGAATCAAATCAAAATGGAGTTTGAGAAGTTGAGTAAGTAAGTCGGATAATGTGAGTATAATCAAATTTGTCCGTGTATCTAAACTCCACCCTATATATATTAGCTAGCCTGGACACGCCCCCTTCTGAAAGTGTCCAGAGACAACATGACAATATGTACATTACTGTAATAAATCAGCGTGTACAATCCAGATGAAATATCTGCTGCATCGTCACCAATGTCTTCTCTGGGTGTTGATAATTTTTTACCAACCACAAACATGCTAATACCTGGAGCGCTACTTAGTTTCTGGGAGTGGAACAAAAATTCTAATTTCTCAGTGAATCTCCAGTTAAGTCTTTAATCAGAATAAAGCAATACTTTGAATTTCTAAGTACATGTAAACGTACTCACTGTGTCTCCGTGCGATAATTTGAACCACAGAAGGAGCTAGCAGGAACTTCATTCTTCGTATGGAATTTTAAGAGGGGGAAAAAAAAAAAAAGACAATTTTCTGCAAAAATGATGTTTTCAGTAGGTACGTTTACATGCACTTAGAGAAATTCGAGTTACTTACTTGACCCTTACTCAGATTAAAATTGAAGTTTTCAAAACCATGTCAACACCTTAATCAGAGTGGAACTGAATCCAACTGGAGTTTGAGAAGTTGAAGGAAGCAGGTCGGACAATGTGAATATAATCTAATTTCTCTGTGTATCTAAACGCCACCCAGTCTTAGCTCAATTAAAACGGTCCTGGACACGCCCCCTTCTGAAATATACTGATCTGCTGCATCATCATCCATGTCTTCTCTGGGTGTTGACAATTTGACAACAACCACAAACATGCTAATGCCTGTAGCGCCACTTAGTTTCTGGGAGTGGAATAATAATTCAAATTTCTCTGTGCATCTCCAGTTAAGTCTTTAATTAGAATAAAGCAATACTTTGAATGTCTAAGCGCATGTAAACGTACTCCTTGTCTGTCCGTGCTGCCGCAAGTGGTAATTTGAACCACAGAAGGAACTAGCAAGAACTTCATTCTTCGTATTGGAACTTTAAGAGGGGGGAAAAAAAAAAAAAAAGAGACAACATTGTGCAAAAATGATCATTTAAATGACCTACATTGGATTTAAGGACAAAGTCTGGATCCAGACAAAGCTAATGAGATTCGCAGCTCACTTCAGCTCCCTCTATCTCTTTGAGCTGTCACACTTCTGCGACACTGGCACAAACAACCTCTGGCAGCATGTCCAATGAAGCTGGAGCACCAGCTTCTCCTAATTCGTATCTGAGCCTACAGGCAATTACCTGCTTATCGTTCGTGACTAGTGCTCGCTCTTCTGAATGTTTGTCACCGACGTGGAGGTGGCGCCGAGACGACAGCGGGGCCCGAGGGGGTCGACGGTGAACCTGGCAACGCTCAACGTTTCAATTAGAGACCCGGTGGAACATGGAGCCTCCTGATCGCCTTCCTGTTCCACGGCTCTGAGCCTCTAATTACAGGAGGTCGATAAGGCCAGAAAACACAGCTCGAACGGACTGAGGCGAGACAAAGATAAACACGCGTAAATGAAGACAAGAATACTAAGACATTAACTTACACGCTAATTCACAAATGCCTTAAAAGGGTACACAAACACAGATAAAAGCTGATTTACTCCTCACAGTCTAAAGGATGATTAATCTGACTTATCTTAGCAGGAAAAACAAAAAAAGTGGAAAAAGCACCTTTACTCACGAAGTCGAAATATGTTGTCCAAAAACAACCTGCAATAGGTTTTCTAAAAATAAATAAATTAGGGCTGTCAAATGGTTTAAATTAACATCAAAACAATTTATGTGTGTCGACTGTTATGTCTTGGGGTTATTTTCGTAATCAAATGTATCACAAAATACACTAAGAAACACAAAAAATGTGGAGAAAAAAAAACTAAACAAAACACTAACATGCACAAAAAAATTAACACAAAAAAGTGATGGGAATTTCAAAAAAAAATTCTAAAATACATAAAAAAAAAATCACCAAAACAATTGGACAAAATATTGAAAACATATACAAAAAAAAAAAAATATATATATATATATATATATGCAATTAACATGTTTACTGTAAACAAGAGTTGCCTGTTACAACAAACCCCGCCCCCTTTTACACATTTCACCTGGTTTGCCCAACCTCTTATCATTCCGAAAACAAATTTTTGGTGACTGTGACCTTGACCTTTGACCTACATTTGCCAAAATCTAATGGTATCTATTCTGGACCACCTCACACCTTTTCTGCAAGTTTCATATAAATTGTTCCAGTAGTTTTTGTGTAAACCTGCTGACAAACAGACCAACAAACAAACAAACAAGTGGTCTGAGCCACAACAACTCCCCCCCCACACACAAACTTTTTATCTCTTAATACACATCTACCCTTTAAGTTAAAAGTCAAAATTATGAGATAATAGTCATATAACTATAATATATAAAGTCACAGTTTCTCTCCTCCACTAATTCTCCCTCTGAAGTGACTTATTTTTCGTACTGTCACATCTGTTTAGTTTGAAAAAGTAACGAGTCTATTCTGAGAATGTAATGACGTTTAAAAAAGTGGAATTAATCTGATTAATCGATGAAAAAAAAGTCGACAAAATACTCGGTTACAAAAATATTCGATAGTTGCAGCCCTAGTACAGATACCTAAAAAAATACAATTATATATATATATATATATATATATATATATATATATGAGTCCAGTAACAAAATACTTCCCATCTCTGCAACACATACAAATCATATCAACACGTGCAACTTTCCCAATGTTCCAGGAACACTGCGTCTTCCACTGAGTCATCCTCAGTAATGAAGTACTTTTACTTAGTTGCTTTCCACCTCTGGTTACAGGGTTAATAAAGAACCCTAGTTAGTCCTCTATCAATGCTTTCCATATAAATACAGAGACGAGGTGACGGACCACTGCTTTAAAATTTCAACTGCTACGGAAATATGACCACTGGAGTAGATGTGGAAAAACAGCCCAACAGTGTTTAATGGAATCTATCTATCTATCTATCTATCTATATATATATATATATATCTATCTATATATATATATATATATATATATATATATATATATATATATATATATATATATATATGCATATTCAGCTCAGGCTGCTGTAGCTTAGAGACATAATTACAATACAACAAAGGAAGAAAAAAGCCCTTTAAACACCTGACAGGAAAAAAAAAAACAAAAAAAAACGCTGACCTTTTCTCAGATGCGTTGGTTCTCGAAACTCCTCCTGAAGTGTTTTCTCACACACACACACACACACACACGCACACACACACACACACACACACACACCTGATGTCTACACCGACTATTAGTGAGATGGAGGATTGTCATGACATTTAGTTTGACCGTTGCTCCAAACACTGAATATTTATTGCCATATTAAAGAGCCCGCCCTCCCCCTGCATTATAAAGCATTTCGACAAAGAACATTTAAATGACGACAACAATCATGATGAATGGCCGTGGCCGTTGCCTGGCAATCTCTGCTTTAATCTCCACTTCAGACCCTAACATCACGACTCAATTGTTCATAATTGCCCTTAAGATGAACTATGGCACAAACATTAGGGGCTTCCAATTCTCCTCTAAATCCATCGTCTATTCCCTCTTTATCAGTCAAGGGCACTCAGCAAACAGGAGGAATTGCTCTATTATCTATTTGCATTCCAAAAGTGAATCATCTTGTCACTCTTTGCTCTTCCAAACCCATTTTAGTCATGTTGTTTATCTCTGTTATTATGAAGTGAAATTTAAAAAAAAAACAAGAAGTTGAAATGCACATGACAACAGCAGGCGGATCAAACAATGCTGTAGCTAGAGAAATAATCCTCATGAGATTAAAAAAAAAGAAAAAGAAAAGTTCGAAATATGATATAATAATGCATAATTTTGAGAGAAAAAGTAAAAATTATGAGATAGAGTCAAAATTATGAGATAAAAAGTCAAACTTATGAGATAAAGAGTCAAAATTTGAGATAAAAAGTATAAATTATGAGATAAAGAGTCAAAATTATGAGATAAAAAGTCAAAATTATAAGATAAAAAGTCAAAATTATAAGATAAAAAGTCAAAATTGAGATAAAAAGTCAAAATTATGAGATAAAGAGTCAATTGCCAGTTCAAGTTGCAGCAAAGTAGCTTGAACCTGGGAAGAGAACCAAATATTCTAATTATGCAGAGAAGACACATACAGGGAGGAGTTGAGTGCAACCTTATGCATGTGAAAAACTGCGTCTTGGGAGGTGGATAAAGTTTCAGCCTTTTGCTGATACACATGTTTCCCCTATACTGAAAAAAGTCAAAAGCATATATGTGACCCTCCAACATAAAAGCAGTCACTTGGGTCAAATTTCAGAAATTAAAATTTGGACTTTTTATATCACAAAAGTAAAAATTATGAGAGAAAAAGTACAAATTCAGAGATAAAAAGTAAAAATTATGAGATAAAGAGTCAAAACTATGAGATAAAAAGTAAAAATTATGAGATAAAAAACCAAAATTATGAGATAAAAAGCCAAAATTATGAGATAAAAAGCTAAAATGATGAGATAATAAGCTAAAATGATGAGAGAAAAAGTTAAAATACTTTTTTTTAAGAACTAGGAACTTGACATGATTTTGACAGTATAATAATGAAATGCATGTTATATTGTGTGAAGAATGGCTGTAAAACTGTTTGTCGGGAGCTGGATAATGTTTGTATATATTACATTTTATGATTTCAGCCATTTGTTGGTTGTGTTTGTCTCCTCACTGCAGCAGTCTATTCACCAGCATGAGCATAAATGTATTTTATTAGGATTCAATCTGTCACTGCCTGCCAACAGCAACAACTGACACTGGTCTGGACATGTTTTTGACAACATAATAATCAGATGTTTGTCATATCACATGCAAAATAGCTGTCAAACTGCCTCTTGGGAGTTGGGGAAAGTTTGGAAATTTTGCATTTTATCTTTGTAATCTGTTGTCTATTTTTGTCAACAGCTGTTTTTCCATTACCCTTGGAAATTCACAAAATGTAAATATCGCTATAAAAAAAACACCTGAATTTTAAAAAACGCTCAAATATCGATAAAACGTTTTTACGCTTTCATGAGGTCGTTTATCAGACATTTCGATATTGTAATATATCGCAAAAGCACAATGGTAACACTTCTTCCACAATAAAATATTACAGGATGTGACGTACATGGTCACATCCTGGCAGCCGCAGTCACTGTAACCATGACAACTATAATTGCTGAGCATATTTACACTTAATATTTTGACCTGACAATGTACAGACCCTTATAATGTGAACCAGTTGGTTTGTTTTACATGTTAGTGCCTTTAAAAAGCTCGCCAGGGACTTTTACTGACGAGAGAATTAGCCGATTCATTCATGCTAATGCTATTACATGCTACTCGCGATTGTCATTTAAACACATCTAAAGCATATTTACACTTTATATTTCGGCCTGACTATGTAGGGACCACGTGTACAGACCCTTATAATGTCAGACAGGTGGTTTGTTTGACATGTTAGTGTCTTTAAAGAATTCGACAGGGACTTTTACTGATGAGAGAATTAGCCGATTCATTCACTCTAACAATCTGAAGCTCCGAAAGTGACAGCAGTGAAATCTCGCGGGATGATATTTCACGAGAGTTACCACACTCCTGCCTGAAACAACCGTTAATGGAAACACGTTCAAAGCACAAATATACTTTGTCGTAAAATCCCGGAATATCGCTATTATTTTGCGAAAAACTGTAATAGAAATGCAGCTAATGAAAGAAAGTGGCAGTGTGGTCAAGATAAGTAGAAATGTATTGATTAACAGTTCATTCATTCATTGCCTGGTTTAATATTCCTTGGTTTTGACGATATAATAATCAGACGTTTCTTATATTACCTGTGAAATAGCAATGAAATGGCTGTAAAAGTGTTTGTTGGAGGCTGGATAATGTTTCTAAATAGAGTTTTCAGTCTTCTGCATGTTCTATTTTATCCACTCGTTGAAGGAAAATAATAGCGCATGCATAAATGTATTTTAATAGGGTTCAATCTCTCACTGCCTGATGTGAAATATTGAATATCTGATATGTATCTTGACATGTTTTTGACAACATAATAATCAGATATTTGTCATATCACATGCAAACGAGCTGTCAAACTGCCCCAGGGAGGTGAGTAAAGTGTAAAATGTTGGATTTTATGTTTTCTGCCTCTTACTTTTTTTTTTGGTTGTTTGTGTTCAATGGTGGTAAGATTAAGATAAGTATATATGCTTTTCCACTTTTATTATGATTTAATATATCCCCGCATGGTCTAATCTTTCACTTATTCCTTCTAACGAACAGATGACCTTGGTCTTGACATGTTATTGACGACATAACCAGATGTTTGTCACAAGAAAAATAGCTGTGAAACTGCCTCCTGGGAGGTGGGTAAAGTTTCAAAAATAAAAAATAAATTACAATAACTCGCTCTTTCACTGATAAAATAAATGGCAGTACAGTCAACAAGGAAAATATCTATGCATTTTTCAGGATTTAATCAATCACTGCTTGGTCTATAATATTTAATTTATTCCAAAATAGCCAGCAGGTAAGTAACCCTGGTGCATGATTTCAGCATCATAATCATAAAATGTTCATTTTATTTCACTTTTCTTTTTTTTTTTTTTTTTTTTTAACTGGGCTACAAGTAAAATGCTTCTGGAATAAAACTAATGAAATGTTCCCAAAGGAATTTCCAGGATAAGTTTGGGGTCAAAATGTGAAATTTTACTGAATAATTTGTTCATTTTGTTGATTATTTTGTTCATTTTACTGTTTTTTGTTAAATCAATTAATTATTTTGGATTGTTTTTGTTAAAGCATTCACTTATTCTAGACGTTTACTGTTTATTTTGGTTCATTTTGTGGATTTTTTTGGGTCATTTTTGTTCATTTTCTTGATTCTTTTTTTCATTACTGGTTATTTTTAACACCATCCAATATCACTGGTCTACAAGTCAAAGGCTTCTAGAATAAAACTAATGAAATATTCCCACATGTGTGTTACTGATAAAGAAAAGTCAAGTCTTAAATGTTTAAATGTCAAGTTTCCAAGATATGTCTGGGGTCAAAATGTGAAATTTTACGGAATATTTTGTTCATTTTACTGAATATTGGTCATTTTTGTTAAATCTATTCATTATTTTTGATCGTTTTCGTTAGAGCATTCATTTATTCTACACATTTGCTGTTTGTTTTGGTCCATTCGATTGATTATTTTTGGTCATTTTCTTGATTATTTTGTTCATTTCTGGTCATTTTTAACACCATCCAATAACACTGGTCTACAAGTAAAATGCTTCTAGAATAAAACTAATGAAATGTTACCACATGTGTGTTACTGATAAAGAAAAGTCAAGTCTTAAATTATGGTTGGATCAAGTTTCTAAGATAAGTCTGGGGTCAAAATGTAAAATTCTTAGAATGAACAAGAGAATAGGTTTTAGTCCAAAGGAATATTCTGCTCTACAAAGTAAATAGGCAGTAACTGCATTTTATGGTGAAAATGTTTTATGTTTTTTTCAACATTCAAATGATTCTTTGTCATGTATTAAATTATCTCTTCTCAAATGTCTGTAGTAAGTTAGTGAATTAGTGAGTGTTTGTACAGTAACTGCAAAAAGTACTAGTAAAAATACAGTAAAGACCATTACTGTGTTCTTACCAATGTCCATTTAGGACCCCGCCCCAATAGTTTAATCAATCACTGTATTAGACTGAAACAGATTATGGAATTACTGTATTTAACACACTATGAGGTGAACTGTTAATGAATGGTTTTTATGAAGGTTTTTCACATATAAGGAGCATCATGAGATAAAAAGTCAAAATTACGAGATAAAAATTCATAATTATGATAAAAAGTCAAAATTATGAGATAAAAAGTTAAAATTATGAGATAAAAAGTCAAAATCATGAGATAAAAAGTTACAATTATGAGATAATAAGTCAAAATATTTTTTGTAGAACTAGTTAATATGCAGTAACAATAACTGCCTCATGTCCAATAATCTACCTACAACTACTGAGGCTGAACAACAACAGAACTTTAAGGTAATTTTTCTCAGTTTGGTGTCTGTGCAGTTACTGCCTTTTTACTTTTTTGGACAGAATAGGTCTCAGATCTACCAGATCTACTTCAAAACACTGTCTGCACATTATGATCCATTCACTTTACAGGTTCTTTCTAGTGGAATATTTACTAATCCATTGTATACATGTATATAAACCAGTATATATGTGGAATAACACACCATCATATATATTAAAAACATGAACTAACCAGCACTAAAGTCATTTGTTTTGTGATTCATCTGATTAAAGTGTGTAAGATTTAACACATTTAATGTGTGAAGAACATACTTTATAAAAGAGAACAGTAGATTATTGACTTTGATGCTAACAGTACTATACTACATACATGATTTAGACATTTAACAAAATACATACACGTCCAATAAATCAAATCCATTCGTTTATGCTCATAAAGAAGTGGGAGTGAAAAATAGCAGTGGAAGTTACAAATTAACGTATCTCACTGACACTCAAATCAATGAACAGTAGCATGAAACACTGCTGGAACAATATATATATTTTACATTGTGGACAGTGCAATGTTTGTGTGAAATAGGTGCATCATAAGTCTTGCAATTACATTTATTTTATTACATTTTAAATATATATACAATATGTATACATATATATATGTTTGTATTTTTTTTGTAATTAATACATTTTTATTCTTTATCCATTTATTAATGTATTTATTTGTATTCATTTATTTTTTTGTTATTTATTATGTATTCATTCATTCACTTTTTTCCCCAATTTTATTTATCAGATTTTTCCAAATTTTACAACAAAGATTATATGTACACATATTTAGTAGTATACTTGGAACATTTTTTTTTTTTTTTTTTACATTTAAATTTTTTTTGTATTCATGTTGAGTAATGAATTAACTTAATTAAATTTTTTTATATTATTTTTTTTTTTTTTGTTTAATTATTTCTGCTATAAGAAGGATGACACTTGAAACCACTAATCTGTTTGACCTTTTGCGTCGTCACCACACAGCTGTTTAAATCTCCTGAGGATTTTTTTTTTCATATTGCAAGGTTACCAAAAAAAAATAAAAATTAAAAAAAAGGTCGCAATGTCAGTTTTTTTTTTCCTCACATCGTGCAGCGCTACGACAAACAAAAGCTTTGGCTGGTGCCACACAGATGATTTCTTGTCATTCCACTGTGCTTTGTGTGCACCTTGCTACTTTAATTAACGCCTCTTTAAGCACTTATCACTCGAGCTATTCATCAACAGGCCACTGAGGCAGCCGCTCCACAGCAGTGAAGTGAATGAAACAAAACACTGATTAATAAAACCATGCTTGTTTTCTCTCTGCAAGAAAACATGATGTTCAAATCAGAGAGGCATCGGGTTTTCATGACATTAAATCCTCTAAGATGAGCTTGTCTGGCTTCTAATTCTTGTCGTATTCGTTAACTAACAGCCTTTTGTCAGTATTTGACAAGAAGGAACCTTGAGATGTGTGTGACAACGAACACATTTAAGCACTTTTTGAACAAGTCAACACGATCTTTTGGGTTAGAAATTATTTCCAAATGTATAGTCATATATTTCTATTTGCTGCGCTGTTATTTTTAACTCCACTGTGGACTCTCAAAGACGTACGCTGCCACTTATTTGCACAAATAATGATCAAAAACTTCAGTTATTATGTGCCGGCAAAGAGCAACAAGACGAGGCTAAATGAAAAAAAGATAGAAGTGTAATTTAATAATCATAAATGCACTGGAAAAAAAAAAAAAAAAAAAAAGGAAGAACAGGGGTAATTGATTTGTTATGTAATGTATTTAATATTTGCAAGGGATAATGTATAGCCCATGAGTTACTATCAGAAAAATATTCGCCAACTGGGCCGAACAGCACCTGGACACCGAAGGCGGAGGGGAGTTGTTCCGCCCCATACATTATCCCGCTTATTCTACGGGTTATTACAGTTTATTACTGTCACTACTCTAACAGACTAGAAATAGCCAATAAGATGCGGGATTTGCGGGGCAGACAGAAGGGGGGTGCAGAGTTTTAGGCGGAGAAAAGAGAGAGACGGATGTACACAGTCAGGTCGGCGACTGGAGCAGGTGTTGTCCTGTTCTTGCAAATAAATACTGAAAACGCAGCTCACTGAAACCACTCCTTGTTTTCTAAAAACCGGCATAGAGGAGTTAACCCTGGGGTAAAATACTGACTACGGCCCTGGAGATTCTGTACGAGAGAAGGACTACGGTCAGGACAACAGGATAGGTTAACACTGGATAAGCTAGCCATCAGAACGGAGCCAATATTTACTTTAAAAGTGGCCGAACTACTTGCGGAGTGATATGGTACAGTGAATCTGAAGTGACAAAACCCGTTGCCATGGGCAGCGGGCGTTAACGGCGCAGCGGGCGTTAACGGCGCAGCGGGCGTTAACGGCACAGCGGGCGGTTATTGAAGGCTGGGAACGTCAATTCAAAGTGAACGGGGGCTGTCGTGACGTTCCAGAGGGTCGTAGAATAATAAATATAAGTGTTCCATGTTCCTTCTCTTAACATGTATGAACTAGAGAAGCACAAACCTCCGCCAAGGCAGACCCTACCCCCTAAGAATAATGAGACGTTCACCAATGAGGTTATGTTTTTGCCGGAGTTTGTTTGTCTGTCTGTCGGTTAGTTAGCGAGATAATTCAAAAAGTTATGGACGGATCTTGATGACATTTCCAGGGTAGTTTGGTAATGGAGAGATCTGGAAATGATTAAATGTTGGTGGTGATAACTCAAAAATATATGGATGGATTTGGGTGAAATTGTCAGTATGTGTTTGGAGCGTCAAAAGGAATTACAGTAATGATTAAATGTTGGTGGTGATCCAGAAGAGATCCTGAATTCTGGATCTGTTGGATCCAGTATCCTGGATACTTAATGTTGTTTATTATTTTTAATATTTTTTATTATTTATCCCTATCTTCTTTCTTTTTTATTATGTGGGTGTATATGTCGATGATGATGATGATGATGGTGATGATGATGATGATGACGATGATGACGATGACGACGACGATGATGATGAGATCACATTTCAAAGTGATCCAGGATCTCTTCCGGATCAACACCAAAATGTATTAATTACTGATACATCCTGAAAATTTCAGCAAAATTCATCCATAACATTTGAGTTATCTTGTTATGAAAATGAAATGAAAAAGTTATTACATTTTGGACATTTATTACAAAATGCCACTCAACAGTGTGACCAGATGTCCCGAAAAATTCAGTCCCCAATTCCCCTCTGTTGTCCCAAATCCTGAATATGGCTGTAGTGTCCTGAAAATTAAACTTATATCAAATAATGACTAGTTTTCCCCAGGTAAAGCTACTGTCTAACTGCTGCTGAGTCTAGAGTCTATCTATTTTATATCTTTGTCACATTCTAGTTCTATCACAAACAGTGACTGGTGCAAATATTAACTGTCAATAGCGATAGATGATGACTAATGAAGATTTGAAGACATTTGAAGTGCAGCTTCATTATTATTCAATTGTGTTATCGTTTAATTTCCCACGCGTCCACATCCAACAATATTAGGTCTGAAGTATTTAAAGGAACATGTGTACGTGTATTGTACACTTGTATTAATGATATTTGATTAATATTGAATAATTCATATGTTTTTTTTAAGACTATGTACCCCCCCCCCCCCCACACACACACACACACATGATTGCAGGATATTTCAGACTTTTATACTATTATATTTATTATATATTATATTATATTATATTTAGACTATTATATACATATATATTATTGTATACATATATTACAGTACTTACAGTATTGTATAAATTATATTGTATTGTATATATATATATATATATATATATATATATATATATATATATATATATATAATCATATACATATATTACAGTACTTACAGTATTGTATACATATATTACAGTACTTACAGTATTGTATACATATATTACAGTACTTACAGTATTGTATACATTTGTAATGTGTGATCGTGTGTAAAATTATGTACTTGCAATGTAATTTATATAATTTTGATAGTTTAATTTGAGTATATATTGTGTACATTTTTAATATGTGTTCAAGTGAATAATACAATTATAAGCAAATAAACATAAATTGATGGTGTTTGTTTCTGAAAGTATGATTTGTCCAAAAAGTCCTACTCTGTAAAAAGTGCAGTCTGAAACATCCTAGTCCGTCCGTCCGTCCGTCCAACACACACCCACACCCACACACCAACCCCCATCCCAAATTTCAGCCAACCTCATCTGGTCACCCTAGTCGACATTTCTGTTAATGTCCTACGTATGATGATACCCAAGTATCACGTAGACCAACCCTGGTCCGCAAAAAAAAAAAAAAAAAATTTAAAAAAGGGGGAAAAAAACCCAAAACCAACCAAACAAACAAAAAACACTATCCTGCATGTTTTAAATGTGTCCCTCCACCAACACACCTGATTTAAATGATCAGCTTGATATTAACCATCAGGTTTGTTGGAAGAAGGAAACATCTAAAACATGCAGGATAGTGGTAGATGAGGACCAGGGTTGGGAACCTCTGTCGTAAATGGTAAATGGACTGCATTTATATAGCGCTTTTCCACCTTCATGGTGCTCAAAGCGCTTTACATTAGCCTCTCATTCACCCATTCACACACACACTCATACACCAGTAGGTTTCTAAGGTCTACGGTAAGTCCTACTGGGGGCCTAAGTTAGGGTTCAGTGTCTTGCCCAAGGACACTTCGACATGTGGACAGCCAGAGCCGGGACGCGAACCGCCAACCTCTCGGTCATTGGGTGACCCACTCTGTCAACTGAACCACAGCCGCAGTGGTCGTAGACTCCTCCACTGCCAAACATCCATCACAATAACCCGCCCTCACACTTTCTCTCATTAGCACTAATCTCCCATTTGAGTTCAGTTGACAGAAAATAACTTGACATAAATTATCCAGACAGCTCAGGTGATGGAAGTCTCTCACAGCGACGGAAAACTTGAATCCATGTAAATAACATACGCTGTTACTGTTACTGTAGTTTTGGCAAATATGTTTGCACTTTGAAATAACAATTAAACATAGAAACACTGACATTCTGTTGAAAATATGTATTTTATGTCATGCTTTATGATCCTACTGATGTACATTAGTGATAAAATGAATAAATATGATGGTTTATCACGATGTAATTATATATACTAAGCATGAAATAAACATGGTAGATGTATATGAAAAAAAAAATCATGTTTATTCAACAAAATGTAATCCTTTTTAACTGACATGAATTCATGAATTTTTTTTCCCAGTGTGACGAAATAATAAAACAAATAAACCAACTACATTTGCAGTATTATTATATTATATTATTATATATGAGTGATTCATTTCCCCTCTTCCATCCTGCTCTCTTCAGGAACACCCACCACCTCCGTCACTCAGCTGTTTTCTAAGTCGCCTCACTGGCTCTGACATTTTTTGGCTTGGGATCCTCCACGTCCTGTCCTGCTCTGCTGGTGTACGTGATACCGCAAATTCAGCTTTAATAAGAGCAGACCTTGCTTTTCAGCTCCGTTCTTTCAGCATACATTACCCGCTAAAACTCCCCAACTTTGCAAGTCACACAGAATGTGAAAAAAACAACAAAAAAAACAGTAAAAGGCTGATTATTAAGCTCGAATGGCGTAAGAAACTCCACCAAAGTCTTCCCCATTAAATGTTGGATGCTATGATCTTACTTTAAAGCTGCCCTATAGGCCTCAAATTGAGAAGTAACCCAGAAACCCAGGCTTAGAAATTTCCAATTACCCACAGAACAACATCAGTGAACTGCCCAAAGCACTCACGTCCTCACCAGGCCAGATCTTCTCTACAATAAAACATCCCAAAAGACACAGAATTTTACTTCCTTTTGTCAAATAAACATAAGAAACCAGACTTAAACTTGACAAACGCTCAAGTCAAATGTGCAGGCTTCCATGTACGTAGCATTAAAGCTGCACAATATATTGTTTAAAGCTGTCATTCCATGGTTATTTCATTAAGATTACTGTGTTCTCCATTGTTATTGAATACAATGTGTGTTGGTTCTGTTTAAAAAAACGTCCAGACTGTTTTGTTTCCAGCTGTTTTTTCACGGTAAAAAAATGACTTGAGGTCGAACAACAGAGTTTGCCAGTACTTCCTCATACATGTCAATGATTGGCTCAGAATGCGTGAAGGAACACTCCCCCCCCTCCCCTCTTGCTCTCTATGTGTGTTTACCTTTACCAGAGTAGCATCCAGCTAGGTTTTGTGCCGTTGCTTGTTCTGAAAACGAGGCTTTATTTCCACAGCAGCTACTGTGGCGCTGTCTTGTGTCGTAGATGCTAATGCTAATGCTACTTCAGGGGGGACAGGTTTAACCCCACGTGGGTGACACTAAAGTCCATCTGACGTCAGATGGACCGACTTTTTCTGGGTCCCTTTTTCTGTGAATGCGGTACGCAGCCAGTGGAGCTGACAAACCATTTTCAAACCACAGTATGTGTTGGTAAGTCAGGGTGACCCATCAGATTCCAAAAGGAGCGTGGAAAAGTAGTTTTCAGCGGAATGACACCTTAAAGCATCATCATTGAGATGTATGTGTGCAATAGTCGTATCACAGGTCTTACAATGTAGGAGGCAAATTAGCTCAACATATTCTCATCCCATTTTAAGGGTACGTGACACAGACTGAGCACAGAGATCCACCAAAATGTGTGGATCATTCGTTCATTCATTTTTAAAAATAAAACCAAAAGAAGACAATGAAAAAAAACAACCTGTTTCTTCATTATTTGATTTCAAAACCAAAATGAAAAAACGGATAACGATAATTTTTTTCATTTTTCGTTTCTGTGTTTATATAAATAATGAAAAAATGGATAACGCCCATTTCCTGTTTTATCCAATTTTTACCTGAAGCTAGTTGAATAAACCACAAATTAATCTTAGCAACCAAAACAAACATGTCCACCAGACTTAAAGATGATTGAACAACTGTCTGGCGATGGAAAAACACATGCTGAGATTTCTAACACGTTAACACAGTTACGTAGGAACTCAAAGATCCTTGGAAATGTCGGTGAGAATTCTGTGCTCAACAACAACTCAGGTGTAAATGACATATGTCAGATGCAGAACAGGAAACTGTTATACTGTCAATACATAAGGTAAGTACAAGCTGTACACATATGAAAGATATACATATACACTTGTCATATAAATATTTGTTTGTGTGTTATTATAAAAAGAACAAACCTGGAATATGACACTAATTTTCTTCAGGTCTTAGGGTGACCCTCTTAGTTTCCCAAAATAAGACATAGGTTTCTATCTTTGTCACTGTGGGTCAAAGGTCATTTCTGGTTTACTCAACTTGCTTCAGGTCAAAATTCGATAAAATGGGAAATGGCCGTTTTCGGTTTTCCATTATTCATTTAAACACAAAAACGGAAAATGAAAAAACAGATCATTATTCGTTTTTTTATGTTGGTTTTGGAAACAAAAAAAGAAGAAATGAGTTGCTTTTTCATTATCTTATTTTTGGTTTCATTTTGAAAAACAAATGAACGAATGATACGCTGATCCACCAATCACAGTCTTTCTTAATCAGTTTGGAGGGAGTTGCTGATATTGAAAAATGAGCAATGAATAACAGACAATTATTATGAATGAAGATCTGGTACCAAAAACACAAACATCAGTTATTTGGTATTATTTCAGCTGCATGAACACCTGTTCAGTCGACAGTGTCTGGCACCTGTTGCTGCAACTAGAGGTAAAGCAACTAATTTGTTTGGTCAATTAAGTCAGCACCACACTGCTATTAGATCCTCCTGAGTAGGGTTTACAATCATTTGTCATTTTTCTGGTAGATCTTGCAGCTTCGATTTCATGCACGGTGGTCAGTGGTCAGCAACGTTTGCAAAACACCATAGAAACTTAAATAATATCTACATAACTTATATATATGTATATATATATATATATATATATATATATATATATATATATATATATATATATTTTATTTTTTTTTTATTAACACATTTTTATTTTATTTAACACATTTAATGTCTGAAACAGATACACTGCTCTACTTTTTTCTCTGTAATTAACAACATGATTTATCTGCAGTTACTTCAGCTACGAAAAGGATGATATTGAAACTTATGTTCTGTGTCGACAGTGTCTTGCACCTGTTGCCAGAACAAGAGCGAATGCAACATCTTTGTTCGATCATTTACATCAGCACCGCACCGCTATTACGTACTCTTGGTTTTTTTTTCATATTGTAGGGCTTTAAAAAAAAAACACCAAGCAGTCCTACTTTGCGTCAACTTCTAGAAACAAACGACAAGTGCTACTCCAACTTCAGATTAGTCCGAAGCATCCTGGTCTCTGTAAGTGCATTACCACCCCTACCCAGACGTGACCTCTCACCCCTCCACAACCTCCGCCGTGCAGTAGTAATGAGGGTTAGTGGTGTGACTCTTTCTGTGAGCTGTGGCTTACTGATTACCACAGAGCTGTTGCTGCTGTTGCTATCTCTGGTGAGTTGCCCTCTATCTCCGTCCTCTGTCCCTGGACCATAAGCCTTGGTAGCAGACCATCAATCAGAAGGCCACAACAGGACCTCACGTAATCACTATGGTTGTGTTCGTCTTCCGTATGTGTGTTTATGTACGCGCGCCAGGATGCAATGTGTGTATGTGCGGCAAGTGAAGGCATCCGTGCCTGTGTAAACACGTGAAAAAGTAATATGCTTGAAGCAATTTTTCACTTTGCAGGAGCTTCATGCTTCAGGGAAAGCCAGTAAAAGCTAGTATTCCTGGATTAGCGGGTCTATAATCTGAACAGTTACGAGTAAAAACAAATATCGGTGTTTCCCAGCGAAGCACGATGTATTTATATTAAAGTAATTTATACACATTACATCTACTGTAGTGACACTAACCATCATGTTAACTTGAATGTTAATAATATAGTGTCAAGAGTCCAGCCTGGCTCTGGAGATATATATATATATAAAGAGAGAGACAGAGAGACAGAAAGAGAGAGAGAGATAGACAGAGAGAGAGAGAGAGAGAGACAGAGAAAGAGAGACAGACAGAGAGAGAGACAGAGAGAGAGATAGACAGAGAGAGAAAGACAGAAAGAGAGAGAGAGACAGAGAGAGAGACAGAAAGAGAGAGAGAGATAGACAGAGAGAGAGAGACAGAGAGATAGACAGAGAGAGACAGACAGAGACAGAGAGAGACAGACAGACAGAGAGAGATTTAAGAGTCATTCTCTGAATTGGGTGGGTATACGAACAGTCTAACCTTCAACCCTGTAACAAAGACTCATCCCCATGTTATAGGGTTGAAGATATTAGCTAAAAATAACCATAGAAAGTAATAATGTTTTCCAAGACAATTATTATTTTCCCCCAAACAACACTAAATATAATTTATGCTTGTAACAGTGTTGAGAAAGTTTGAGCTCAACAATGTCAATCTGACAATAAAACCAATGAAAGTTTGGTAACACTGACCTGTCTTTACAGTTTGACTGGAAAAACACTTTATTGATGTCACTTCCTGGGTGCTGAGGAAGTTGGAATTAACCATTATTTAAAAAAAAAAAAAAAGAAAAAAAAAGGTGTGACTGATATCCTGTTACAGGGTTGAACAAAACTAGGGGAGAGGATCAAATAGTGATTTTTTCCCCCTATTTCTTATATTAAGATTAAATTAGACAGATAAATGATTATATTAGCAGAAAACAGCTGTGGTTACTGGCTATTTTTATGTGTTGTATATTCAATAAAACACTAACTTTGCTCAGTGGGGACATGCTCGTGTGGCTGAACTCTACGCCTCAGAACCTTAGAAAAAGTTTAAAAACATAACATTTAAAATATGTTTGTGTTATAATACAAACACACATAGGAATTTTCATTTCATGTATTGAATGTATTTTGTGTTTTAGTTTATATAAAAATCTTTGAGGTAAACCTGTGGGACACAACATGCACCAAATTCAGAAAATCATCCTTAAATATTTATTTAATAAAGTTGAAATGTGGCCTTTACACTTCCTTGACATGTTTTATATTAAATAAATCGTAATCAAGCCTCAATATGACAAATATTTATTAAATTTTTTCCACTTTGTTGATTCTATCATTGACATTAACTTAAAGTATTGTTAATAAATGTACAATAACACATGATGGTTATATTTTCATATTTCTTGTTTAATTGTATTTATTTATTTTTACAAAAACACAGTGTGCCACTAGCTGTTTTGCAAAACAATATCGATATTCCGAAAATTTCAACAAACTATATTTCCGCTTTGAACGTGTTTCCATTGACGGTTGTTTTAGGCAGGAGTGTCGTAACTCTCTTCAAATATCATCCCATGAGATTTCACTGCTGTCACCTTCGGAGCTTCAGATTGGCTACCAACCTGATAGCATTAGCATAAATGAATCGGCTAATTGTCTGGTCAGTAAAAATTAACATGTCAAACAAACCAGCTGGTTCACATTATAAGGGTCTGTACATGTGGTCCCTACATTATCAGGCCAAAATATTCAGTGTAAATATACTTTAGATGTGTTTATATGACAACCCTGAATTAGCATGTAATAGCATTAGCATGAATGAATCGGCTAATTCTCTCGTCAGTAAAAGTCCCTGGCGAACTTTTTAAAGACACTAACATGTCAAACAAACCAACTGGTTCACATTATAAGGGTCTGTACATGTGGTCCCTACATTGTCAGGTCGAAGTGTGAAGTGTAAATATGCTCAGCAATTAACAACAACAACAACAACAACAACAAGATACACAACATACATAAATATATGTAGTGCTTTTTACACAGTTGTTGCACTTGACACTTTACAGAGAATATATTTCTCTGCAAAAAACAACTTAAATATTAAAAAACTAACAGATAATAAAATTAAACCTTCACTGTGTCTACTGTAGGAATCATCCTGATCATCACTCTCTCGCGTCACAGCAGCCAATGGTTGTCATGGCTACACTGACTGCGGCTGCCATTTTCACTCCAAGAGAAGTGATCATGTGACCATTTACGTCACATCCTGTGACATATAATTGCGGAAAAAGTGTTTCCATTGCACTTTTGCGATATATTAGAATATCGAAACGTCTGAAAAAACACCTCGTGGAAGCATGAAATTGTTTTAGCGATATTTGAGTGTTTTGTTGTTTTTTTTTTCGAAATTCAGGTGTTTCCATTCCCAGTTTTTTATAGTGATATTTACATTTTGCGATTTTCCAAGGGTGATGGAAATGCAGCTAATGACATTTACTTATTTATTTATTATTAAAACTGATTAAGGTGTATTTCGGAGTGTTCTTTTTTTGTTAGCAGTTGGTGCAAGTATTGTTAATAAATGTACAATAACACATAATGGATATATTTTCATATTTCTTGCCAACTTTTGACTGTTTAATTGTATTTATTTATTTTTACAAAAACACGGTGTGCCACTGGATGGGGCTTCACTAGTGACCCTACCACCAGGCTTAGACAAACCCTGAACATGTATAATAAATACATGAAAGACACTTATTTTTATGGACTCTTATGATAGAGTTTTGCGCAAAAATCTAAATTTTAATCTGATATAACTGGAGGAAAACATCTACAGGTGCTTTTCTTTTTTATTTATTTATTTTTTATATACTATCCCGTCCCTTCACAATGATATTTTCTACCAGTGCAGTGTATCTGTTGGTTATCACAGCTTGGCGTATACGGAATATAAACTCAGTGGACCTTTGCCTCCCTCCAAAGGTGTGACGGACAGTCCACAGCTAACTCACAGCAGGCAAAGATTGTCTGCTTGGTAGGATTAAAGCACGTGTCCGTCTCACCTTTTCTGTCTTCTTCAGACAGGTGTAGCGCTCAGGCGGAGGTTCACACTGACACATGTCATCCAAAGGTAAAAGTTTTCACAGAGAGACTGGCTTGATGTATTGAAAAACACAAAAATATATATGACAAAATAAAACCGCACTGCGAGTGACAGTAAGCGGTTGACGTGGAAGTGGAAGAAAGAGGAGAATCAATGTGTGAAAATGTCATCATATAAGGTAAAACATGACAGTTATGGAGACTGAGTTAACTCTTTGATGCATTAATATGAGTTTGTTAGTCAAGATTTTGTTTTTTTCCTAAGTGTTTTTATTCCTCTTAAGGCGTGAAAAAAAGCTAATCTTTTTAATGGACCTATTTTTTATGTGGTGACAAAAATGTCCACTCAGCTGGAAAATATGTGGTTTAACCCTTTAACTCCTGGAACTTTTAACAGTTCTAGTGAAAATTAAACAAAATAAGCAACAAAATGGACAATAACAGCCAAAAGTGTATAATAAATCAACAAAATAATAAGTAATAATAAGACTTTTATTGTCATACCAGTTCACTTCCTACTGTAGGTAGAATGTGTACCCAGGTCTGGGACTAAGCCATAAATAATTATACACAAGTTTAAAAAATATAAATATAATATAAATGAAGTATATACAAAAAAAAATATTGTGATGCATCGTTCAATCGATTCTTCCACCAATATTGACTTTGACAAAGCATTCATCCACTCAGACTCAAATGCAACACAAGTAAAAAACACAACAAAACAAAAAAACCACACACACACACACACACAAAAAAAAATTATATATGTGATAAAATAACTACTGTGAGTGACAGTAAGTGTTCGACTGAAGTGAAAGAAACAGGAGAAAATGTGATCATATATGATAAAACATGACAGACTGAGTTCAAACTGTTACTAATGTGATTATTTTCCTTCTTTTTGCAATGATTCATATTTTTGTGATGCATCATTCAATCGATTCTTCCACCATTATTGACTTCTAATGGCTATGAAGACACACTCATTGGTTAATTTTGTATAAAAGTATAAAACTAAATATTCGTCCACTCAGACTCAAACACGAGTAAAAAAAAAACACCAAAAAATATATGACAAAATAAAACCACTGTGAGTGACAGTAAGCGGTCGACTGTAGTGGAAGAAAGAGTAGAATCAATGTTTGAAAATGAGATCATTTAAGTTAAAACATGTTATTAAAACTGTTATTAATGTGATTTTTTTCCTTCTTTTTGCAATGATTTACATTTTTGTGATGCATCATTCAATCAATTCTTCCACCAATATTGACTTCTAATGGCTATGAAAATCTTAATTTTGCATAAAAATATGAAACAAAGCACTCGTCCACTCAGACTCAAACAAAAGTAAAAAAATAAATAAATGTGAAAATGTGATCATATAAGATAAAACATGACAGATAGACTAAGTGAAAACTTTAATTAATGTGATTTTCCCCCGTCTTTTTTGCCATGATTTACATTTTTGTGATGCATCATTCAATCAATATACACTTCTAATGGCTACGTAGAACGACTCATTGGTTCATTTTGTGTAAAAGTATAAAACAAAGCATTCGTCCACTCAGACAAGTTAAAAAAAAAAAAAAAAAAGACAAAATAAAACTGTACTGCGAGTGACAGTAAGTGGTCGACTGACGCGGAAGAAAGAGGAGAATCAATGTTTGAAAATGTGATCATTTAAGTTAAAACATGACAGATAGACTCACTTAAATCTGTTATTAATGTGTTTTTTTTCCCTTCTTTTTGCAATGATTTACACTTTTGTGATGCATCATTCAATCGATTCTTCCACCAATATTGACTTCTAATGGCTATGAAGACCCATACATTGGTTCATTTTATATAAAACAAACCATTTGTCCACTCAGACTCAAATGCAACTCAAGTAAAATTAAATATATATATATATATATGACAAAATAAAACTGTACTGTGAGTGAGGCTGAGTTAAAACTTTAATTAATGTGATTTTCCGTCTTCTTTTTGCAATGATTTACATTTTTGTGATGCATCATTCAATCAATATACACTTCTAATGGCTATAAAGAGCCACTCATTGGTTCATATTGTATAAAAGCATAAAACAAAGCATTTATCCACTCAGACTCAAATGCAACACAAGTAAAAATGTGCACCCTAGCACCCCCCCACCCACCCACCCCTCTCTCTCTTTCCTCACTTCATAACTCCATTGTATCCTCCATTAGATATGGATGTGTGTGCTGCTCTTACAACTCTATAGAGGCGGTTCAACACATACTCCATCATCACTAACTGAATGATGGAGGTTGCAAAAGGAAACAGCAGAACCACCCTGCACCAAAGTGAAATGCAACAGTGTTTTCAACCTTCAGACTAAGCTGAGGAGACACTTTGGTTTGACTGGAGGATTTCAGGAGAGGTCAGTTAGTATAGCTTATAATAATAAAAATAATAATAAAATGTACAGAAAATAAAAACGTGGACAATGACAATGCTGATTTACATATCATTTAACCTATTAACGTGGGCATCACTTGTGAGTAGCTAAGGGTTTTGGAAAAGAGAGAGAGGTAGTGGAGGTGGTGTGTGTGTGTGTGTGTGTGTGTGTGAGGGGGGGGGGGGGGGGGGGGTCTGATTTAAGTTGAACTGATGGATAATTGGGCTGATTTGCGTGTCCTCCTGCAAGGTGAAGCTCTCTAGGTTAATGGAAAAGACTAACTATTAGTTGTCTTATGTGCGTAAAGTCACTGAATAATGATCCCTGCATTATGGTAGTGATCACAGACGAGCACGAAGCTGTATGTATATATAAATAAAAAACATATTTGTGCACGAACTGAGTGTGTCCATGTCTATTTTGGTTCCAAAAAAAAAAAAAGCACCAAATTATTAGATTTTTTTCCCCCGTATGCGATTGGTTAAAGTCACCGTTATGCTGTTTCATGCAAATAGTGCTCAGTACTAATGAAAGCCACGCATTAAAACACAGGTTAGGAAGGGAAGGGAGAGGATTTAAAAATAAATAAATATAAAATAATAAATAAATCAAAGCTGGTCGGTACCTGGTCTTGCTGTTGAGCCGCTTTCAACGGTGCATTGGTTTCCTTCGCCGTGGTCATGATTCCCTACAGCTGGGAGAAACAGTTGTTCCCAACGGCAGGAGAGGAAGAAAAAAAAAAATGCAAATAGAAATAGATTGATAACACAGGTGCAGCAGAGAACCGGTAGGAAGGAGGAGAAGAAGGAGAAGAAGCAGCAGCGGTTCTATTCACGGCGCGTAACCGGCTGCGTTTTCAGCGGCCAAGGTGTGAAATAACAAGTGGCGGAAGCACGCGCAGCTCAAGATGAAAACGGCAAAAAGATTCTGAGTGAAAGCAAAAAAAAAAAAAGAGAGAGAGGAGGAGACAGGGAGGATAGAGAGAGAGAGTAGCCACACACACACACACACACACACACACACACACACACACACACACACACACTGCTTTAAACGCCTGATGCGGGGCTCGTGCGTGACCAGTTCATACAGAGCTCCCACGCGCACACACAGGCTCGCGTGTCACCCAGTGGTGGTTATGTTGCACATTGAGTGGATACTAATTAAAAATGCAGACTGAAATTAAGTGCTTTAACCATTTATCATTCCGGGGTGATTTTCCTTTAACCTTAACCCTCTATGTCATTTATACACTATACTATATAATACTATACACTATATAATACTATACACTATATAATACTATACACTATATAATACTATACACTATATAATACTATACACTATATAATACTATACACTATATAATACACTAACTATAGCATTTACGTCACAAAATTTAGGCAACAATTTGCGCTCATTTGTGTTGAGTGGATTTTAACCAATATTTTGTGTGAAATGTTAACACTGTTTAACGCTGTCATTCTGCTGAAAACCACTTTTCCACGCTCCTTTTGGAATCTGATGGGTCACCCCCAGTTACCATCACATGCTCCTTTGACAGTGGTTCATCACCTCCACTGGCTGCATACTGCATTCACACAAAACAACAAGAGGAACCAGGGACCCAGAAAAAGCTGGTCCATCTGACGTCAAATGGACTTTAGTGTCACCCACGTGGGGTTAAACCCGTCCACAGCAGTGAATCTGAAGTAGCATTAGCATTAGCATCTCTGGTGTCTGAGCAGTTAGCGCTCTTGCGCCACAGCAAGAAGCCCCGAGTTCGATTCCCCAATTTCTGGGTGGAGTTTGCATGTTTCTCTCCCCGTGTCTGGATGGGTTTCCTTCGGGTGCTCTAGTTTTCCCCATTACCCAAAAATATGTTTATTAGGGTCAAATACTCCAGCCAGATGATTCTGATCATTAGCCTGGTTCTATAGCTGGAGATGGGTCCCCAGGCGCCTCACATGGCTGCCCACTGCTCCTTACAGGTGCCCCAATGGTGTGAAGAATGGGTTAAATGCAGAGGACAAATTTCATTGTACAGTGTATAATGACAAATAAAGTAATTTACAAGAGAAGACGGCGCCACAGTAGCTGCTGCACAAACTGTGGATACAACTGGTTCATGTGATCTCTGTGGAAATAAAGCCTCGTCTTTTTCCCTGCACGTTTTCAGAACAAGCAACAACACGAAACTTAGCTGGGATGGTAAACACACACACACATAGCGAGAGAGAGTGGGGAGTGTTCCTTCACACATTCTGAGCCAATCAGAGACGCCTCGTGACCGCGTATGAGGAAGTACCGGTAAACTCTGTTGTTCGACCTCAAGTCATTTTTCTAACGTGAAAAAACAGCTGGAAACAAAACAATCTGGACATTTTTTTTTTAAATAGAACC
Source organism: Siphamia tubifer (assembly GCA_020466265.1). NCBI lineage: Eukaryota > Metazoa > Chordata > Actinopteri > Kurtiformes > Apogonidae > Siphamia > Siphamia tubifer. The sequence continues at coordinate 12,068,309 of CM035802.1, read as the reverse complement.
AACACACAATGTATTCAATAACAATGGAGAACACAGTAATATTAATGAAATAACCATGGAATGACAACTTTAAATAAATACTAAAATACTGATGCATTAGAGAAAGTATATCAGTGACATAAAATACTATAAAAAAGCAAGGATAAATGGATACTTGAAATTATTCTATCACATATAAATAGAAATATCACTTCACAGTAAGTGCTCATTCGCTCTTTAAAGTGAAGTTGTTTGAATGATGAGTCCTTCACCCAGTATATGCTTTACATATAGATTGTGATTTAACCAGACTGTCACCAGTCAGTCATCTGGGACCTTTCTGCAACCAATCTGTTTTTAAAGCAGGGGCCTTTTCTAAAATCCTTGCATGTGATTAGATGAAGAATCTGTCCATCATCTTGACTGACTCAGGGCTACTGAACAATATCTGCGAACATCTATTGCAGATGTGGTTGTCATTTCTTCCTCCCAGTTCCATTACTGTCAGCCATAGTTTACCAGACTCTTTGACCTGGTCCTCTACCAACACAACCAGGAGGGTACCACAAAAACCATGGGCTTCTGCACTGGTACTATTTCTTTATCCACCTGATAGATCAAACTGTTGCAAAACCCGGTCGGAAGAAGAATGAAAACATTATTTCCATTAACTGTTTATCTTTTAAGGAATAAACATGTGGTAGAGTCGACAAAACACTGGAAATAGTCGAGTCTATATGGACACTGGGATACCTAACACACGCTGTCATGGTTGTGTATCTGAAAAGACTACACTGCCGTCACTTCTGCTTTACGTCACACCACACACAGCTAACAGTTCTCAGGTAGTTGCGTGAACGTAGCGTAATGAAGGCAGATGACGTCAGTCAGGTTAACTCATTTTAAGAGTTATAACACTAAAAGAACTGAAGTTAAATCCACCTAACATATACTATCAGATTACACAATAAATTACACATAAATACATAATGTTAACTCTTAACTGTTAACAGGAATACTTTCATTTATTAAACTTATAGTTGGAGTTATTAATACCCAAGTAAATATAAATATCAGATTTATATTAACCCTAAGTGAATATGAAGAATGAGAGCAGATATTTTTAATATTGTATTTAATTTTATCCATCCTGAAACAACGCACAACTACAGAGTGTCATAAAATAAAGATACAACTTAGCTCATGGTGCAACAATAGAAGAAAAATGAATCAATCATTAAATTAAAAAAATGCTAAAACATGCCATAACTCTGCTATATATAAAGAACAACACTTCTTAACTCAAAACACTGTAAAAAACTGTCCCAAAGCATGCTGGGAAATTCGCCCTAGCTGTTTTTCCAACAGGTCACAATATTATGAGGTAGATTTTATTTTATTATTTTAAATAGTAATTGTTACTGTTAATAAATAGGTAGAATTTAACCAGTTATAATCAGACCCTCCAGGATTTTGCGATGTTGTGATTTGCAAATTCAACGCGAATTCAGGCAATCCTTGTGAATCACTGCGACTTTCCCGTAAAATGTGACCAATCATTTGCGACATCTCCAACTGTTCCTTCTACCTTTTCCTGTTTATTGTACGAAGAAACATGTGCGCGGCCAGCAGTTGACGTTTACTGACTAAAATGATAAATTAGTACCAACAGGTGCATTTGGAAGAGGAGGTTTTTTGTTTTTGCTGTATTTTTATTATCAAGGAAATATTTTATTTGTCATATTTGAAAGGTTGTCTTAATATCTCAGTGTCTTTGTTCTATTTTTGTCTGAGAAACTACTACTACTACTACTACTACACAGTACTAGTAATAATAATTTTTTTTGACTGGCTGAGACATGTATATTATATTTTAGAACTTCATGTAGTATTGTGAGGTCATATGACCTTTAACCTTTGAACGAACAGGTGCATTTGGAAAAATCTATATATTTTATTGCATTTTTATAATCCTCATAATCATTTATTTTCCATCTAAGTACAAGGTAGTTTTAATGACCATATCACAATGACTTTGAATTAATTTTCCAGTAATTAAATATTTAAAATATTACTTAATTTTGATTAGAAAAAGGGAAAATCGCAACTATTTATCACTTCCTCCCACAACAAAAGCCTAAAAAGCACCATAGCTTTCATCACAATTTTTTTTGGAAAAGCTCATGCAACATTAGACATTTTAAGACGTAACAATCTCAAAAAAGTCCCACAAAATCCTGGAAGAACTAGTTAATAGATTTCACTGGAAACTGTTAGAAATGATTAAAATGTAAATTATTTCCATAGTTTGTATTTACTAACCCCCAATACCCTTTTATACAGTGTAGATGACACTTAAAAACAGCTTTAATAACACACACACACACACACACACACACACACCTCTAACTAATAATATTGTACCATACATTTTAAAGAATTTAGAATTGAACTAACTGCACTGTTTTTTTCATTTTTGTAGAGGTTGAACCACATTTCATTTGTAGTCGTCCATTCAACCTTATGTTCATCAACTTTTCAGAATTCATAACTAACATGTCATTTTTTTTCTTGTATTTTTCCATAATTGTAGAATAATTCTGAAATGAAATGAAATGTTTTTTCAGTTAAATATGTTCATGAATAATGAAGTCATTGTTCTTTTATCCATTGTTTTATTCACATTAAGAATTCATGAAAAAACAAAAAATATAACTTACCCTAACAGTACAAAGTCATTTATGAATGATGGTACCCCAAAAATAAAAGGTTAAAGGTCAATTTTGTAAAGTGAGCATAAGACATTTACTTTAGAGCTTCATACACTTATAGTAAAATCAAAGGTCATTCATTTTTTTCCCCCATGAATGTCCTTAATAAGTCCCATAGAGGATTAAAACACCTGAAAAATACCTCTGTAAATTCAAACTCCAAGTGTTCTTTAACTGTTTGGAGTACATATAAAATAATGAGCTCTTTGTAAAGCTAACACCCTGTAGTTACTTTTAGTGTTTATTTAACAGGTGAAAAGATATAGACTTAGAAAGGCTAATAAATGTAGATTTTTTTTTTTTTTTTTTTCCTGCCTTGCCTTAATTTTATTGTAAAAACCAGGTTATATTTGTCTGTATTTGGTAAGTATGGACTGAAACACAACATTTACCAACAGACCAATGTCTTGGCATTTTGTAGTTCAAATTTGAGAACTTTATTTGTAAAAAAAAATGTCAGTTTTAGAGCATTTGTTTTCTATGGTTATGTTTATGTGTTTTACAGTAGGGAGAATTTGAGGCATCATGAATTTTTCCAAAGTGGCTACATTTGGACATTTTTTTTAAGAAAGAATGAATAACTGTTGAATACATATATTGTAGTAAAAAAAAAATGATGAAAATAAATATTAAACATACAAAATTAACATTGTCAATCATAAAATAAAATCTAAACTAGTATTCTGGTTCAAAAATACTATTCTTACATGTGTTTTGGACCTAAGTTCTTTATGTTTTTTGTTTTTGACTTTTGCGATTATGTTCAATGGAGTGTTACGATGCAGGATTCTAATGTGTGAGCAGTTCTATAGAGTTCCCACACACACACACACACACACACACAGTCTTGTGAGTCACCCAGTTGTGGTTATGTTGCACAGTGAGTGGATACCAATTAAAAATGCAGACTGAAATTAAGTGCTTTAATGATGAATGCACATAAATCGAAAAACATTAAATATTCATTTGCATCTCCATTTCAGTCAAACCTGATCAAATATGCACAGTGCATACATGTTTATTCAGATTTATTTACATGACGGTTAAAATACTTAAAAGAAAACCTCTTATCGTTGCAGTAACACACGCTATGTTAACTGGAGTAGCAGTAGCACGTCTTAAAAATGAGTGGATGTAACGATTTTTGGCACCACATAACTTTATCACTGTAATTATACACCTAAAATGATGCATACACACATTGGAAGGATGCATTAGTAAAAGTGCTGAAACACAAACAGAGCTCAATCTAATCGAGTCAATAGTGAGAATGCATGAAATTATGTTTAAGACACGAGTGGCAGTAAAAAGTTATGATCCTAAGAATGAAATCGTTGCAATAAAGAGGAAATCCCACCTAAGCTATAAGGCAAAAAAAAAAAAAAAAAAAAAAAAAAAAATTGCTTTCAATAAAATTCAGCGTTTAAATCTTTCAGGCTGAAACATAATCAGCAGTTAAATAAAAATAATTTAGTAGTATTGACTTTTTTTTTTTTCTTCATTTCTTTAATGAGGTTTTGTTCTTTTGTACAAACACATCAGAACCCAGATCCCAAGGCACAAACTGAAATAATATAAAAAGTCTCCCCTGAAAGCATCAGCTCTATAGAAGTATCCACCTAATATAAAAATATCAACTCTCATAAAGACAGTAAAGGCCAATTTATGCTCAGAAGTAGAGCTGGGAGATTATATGATCGCAATAAATTTCAGGTCGATTACGATCAGCTGTGAACCTTGGTCAAACATGGCGGAAATGTGCATTGAAGTGTAATTTGTTCTGCTAATACATAGATATGCATGAACTAGAGCGACACTGTGGAGGCACTTGTTGAACTGCAGTTTGTAATAAATGTCCAAAATTTTATAACTTTTTCATTTCATTTTCTAATAAATGTTGCTGCATTATGTAATAAGTTTGTACATTTTGAGAAGATTATTATAAAATAAACTCGCAACTTTTTTTATTCTCTAGAAAATTTAATAACATGGTGCATAATAATTATAATAATTCTATTTGATTGATTCTTAAAAAGATAATGCAAATAAAAATTACATTAAAAATTGACATGGTACAAGTAAAAAGCCGTATAATGATTTAAAAAAAAATTCATAGTGTCAATAGAAAATTAATATAATGCCTCAGCTTAATAAAATTAATAGTCAACTAAACAAAAGAGTAATAATACTGCAGCAAAAACATAGAAAAAGATAACGTAATGTATAAATACTGAGGAATAACAATAATAATAATAATAATAATAATAATAACTACAATAATAAAAATAATAATAATAATGTAAGAAGAGAAATCATAATAGACAAGCACCATTGAAAAAAATGTAATAATATCACAATGCAAATCAAAAGTTAGAACAGAAAGGGAAAGCTAATGAAATTAATCACAATATTTAAAATAATATCGTCAATGAACTAAAAATTTATTAAATAGCACCGTGAGGCAGAAAACTGGATAAAAAACGAGCTGTAAAATTCAAACTAAATGAATAACAATGTAACAAAATATATGTAAAAGTAAATTAATAATAAACAAATTGACTAGCATTATTGTAGGTCCACTTGATTGAATAAGAACTCTTTAACCCTGTTCTTAAAATTCCACTTGCCTTGTGCAATTTTAAAGCATACTTTGTTTGTTAATTGTATTTTACTTTAATTTGGGAATACATTTGAGGTGGAATTTGCTAGAAAATCTCCTTTGGGCCATAAGAGGTTAAACAACATTAGCTGCTCATGCTAGCTCGCATGTCCAGACATCCCAAGATCCAAAAACTAATTTCAGAGAGACCCATATCGACCCTTCCAACCCCCCCCCCCCTTTCCGAATTATTGAACGAAAACATGTAATTCATGAGTAAAAAAAAAAAATACTATAAAATCAATGAAGTGATATAAATTAAATAAACGAGGTGTGTTTTGTGTGCCCAGACCAGGGTTATAAATCAAAGGCCTATTGGAGGTCAGAGGTCACATGACCCACACACTATTGAACAAAAACGTGTAATTTGAGTAAGCATTTGCGTGTTAAATTAAATTAATACTTATTAATTATTAATTTACTTATGTTTTGATTCATTCATTCGTGTATTTATTTATACATTTGACATGAATGGAGAATTTATTTTTTTATTTTTTTATTTTTTTTAAGTCTTGCCAGTCAATTAATTTTGTGACGGTCCCTAAACTCTCCGACACTAGCCGTCCCCATATGCTTCAGGTACTGACTGAACCTTTCTCATTGCCAACACTTCATGATAAGAACTTAACTTCTTTTCATGAGCGTCTATAATTAATTACATTTACAATAAGCATTGTACAGAGTCCTTATTAAAACACCACATGGACATGACTTACTTTGATTCACCCAGAGATGGACTTAATGTTAATTAATACCTCTATCTCCAGGTTGATTCATGTACGTTACAGGTTTGGAAATGGATGTGCAACACTGCTAATTAAAATCAGGTGGCTCCATGAAGTCAATTACCCAGAAATCCCACGTGTACGTCTGCAGTGTTGTTCGGTATGACCAGCAGAGCACAACGAGAAGAAAAAAAAAGCTTGTCCTTCAAAAATGTGGCCTCTAAGGAGACGTGCACATGGACAAAATGTCATTAAATTATTATTAGATTTACAATGGACCTTTTTGTAACCTTTTTTTTTTTTTTTCTTCATTTCTACACATTGACGTCTCTACACTTGCATAAACAGCGGTAATAAGTACAGGGCAAGTGTGTACGTTTTCTTACCTGAGAAGTGTCTTCATTTGATTTTTTTACTTTGATTTGATTTAATTTTAACATTAAGAAAAGGAAAAGAAAGAGAAAACATACAGTAAAGAGGGCCTTCGGTGAGGGTCTTTGATTCCGTTATTATTTTTCCTGACACTTTGACCATTTCAACATTAAAAATTCATGTTAATTTGACGCCACATTCAAGCCTGGCAAAAAAAAATAAAAAATAAAAAAAAATAAAAAATTTAAGTTGCCCTCTTAAAAATCTAAATATATTTACACAGATGGGAGACGTCCTCAAAATGTTTTCTCCGTACAAACATGAAACTTGGTACACACATCAACCATAGGTTAACAAGGGTCATGCTAATAGCGTTCTCATGCTATAAGCCCCGCCCTCTCACCCACTCCATCACCTCCTGCCCCCTCATGTTAAAACAATGGCAGTAAATTAAACGTAAAAAATGAAAGCGTGAAAGAAAAAAAAAACCTTGTCAAAAATAAAATCCATAGATTGTCATTGTAAAATATATTATAATACAAAAATACCTTCCCAAAATACTGCGTTTTTTTTTCAATGTCTGTATTACAATGCCAATACCTGTTACAATGACAACTTGTTTTTTTCAATTTCACAGGTTAATAATGACAGTGAAGTGGCCCCATAAGTTAACCAATTCTAGTCCAGCACCAGCAAATCTAAAGGAACACTTCTTTAATCTGCATGGAGACGAGGATATAACAACACAACACTGTATGAAGTGAAGGTAAAGACAATGAAAAATCTAGTCTGTCTGCTCTCAGCTTTGCACCCATCAACAACATCATACAATATATAACAATGAACCACAGAGCAATGGTGAAATAGTCATAAAAACCAACTGTGTAAAATGTATTGAATTTAAAAAAAAAAAAAACAACAAACAAACATATTTTATATTTCAATAAAGAAGGGTTTTAAACTGGTGAAGGGTCAGTATGTCCAACAATGTTAAGACAAACTGTCCTAGAGGTTACATCCAATTTACACTAAACTGGGTCCAAACCACCTCCAGTACACACATGTGGGATCAACAGTTATCAAGTACTTTTTTTTTTTTTAATCACATATTGGGTGTGGCTACGATGAGTTCATAATGAAACTAATTTTCAGATTTATAGGAGTTTGTGTATTTGATATAATGTTGGATCCAGTACATGATACCATGTCCCATCACTGTCATGTGGGGAAGCGAGGGCCTATAATACTGCTCATGGTTTTATTAGTATTTTTTCCAGAGGTGGAAAGTAAGTAAGTAAAAGTACTTCATTACTGTACTTAAGATTTTTTAGGTATCTGTACTTTACTTGAATACATATAAAAAACATAACATATAACAAACATACATATAATAATATCATAGGTATAATAATATAATATATATAATATCATTATATAATAATAATATCATAGATATAATAATATAATATATATATAATAATAATATCATTATATAATAATATCATTGGTATAATAATATAATATATATATAATAATATCATTATATAATAATATCATACGTATAATAATATAATATATATATAATAATATCATTATATAATAATATCATACGTATAATAATATAATATATATATAATAATATCATTATATAATAATATCATACGTATAATAATATAATATATATGATAATATCATTATATAATAATAATATCATACAAATCTCATTGTATAATGACTAATAAAGTACCTTACCTTATTTATTTTATTGCCAACTTTTTACTTTTACGACCTACATTTTTACATAAATATCTGTACTTTACATTCTTTACATTCTCAGAATAGACTCATTACTTTTTCAAACTAAACAGATGTGACAGTATGAAAAATAAGTCACTTCAGAGGAAAAAAAATCAGTGGAGGAGAGAAACTGTGACTTTATATATTATAGTTATATGACTATTATTACTATATTATCACAATTTTGAATTTTTATCACATAATTCTGACTTTTTATCTCACAATTTTGACTTTTAATTTCACAATTTTAACATTTTATCTCACAATTTTGACGTTTTCTCTTAAAATTGTTCATTTATTCATTTCACATTTATAACTTTTTTTTTTAATCTAATGACCTTTTATCTCAATTGTGATTTTTTCTTCCTGTTTTTCCAAACTCTTCTTTCCATATCCACAAAACTGAGTAACTGTGACCTAATCAAACACACATTCTACACAGTAACTCACTTTTAAAGGCTTTATTTGAGATTTAAATTAGTACTTCTACTTTTACCTACAGATGTAAAGTAACTCAGTACAAGTACTTCATTACTGTACTTAAGTAGATTTTTTAGGTATCTGTACTTTACTTGAGTATTTATTTTTCTGGCAACTTTTTACTTTTACTCCCTACATTTTTATATAAATATCTGTACTTTATACTCCTTATATTTATATAAATATCTGTACTTTATACTCCTTATATTTATATAAATATCTGTACTTTATACTCCTTATATTTATATAAATATCTGTACTTTATACTCCTTATATTTATATAAATATCTGTACTTTATACTCCTTATATTTATATAAATATCTGTACTTTATACTCCTTATATTTATATAAATATCTGTACTTTATACTCCTTATATTTATATAAATATCTGTACTTTATACTCCTTACATTTATATAAATATCTGTACTTTATACTCCTTACATTCTTAGATTAGACTCATTACTTTTTCAAACTAAACAGATGTAACAGTATAAAAAAATCATTCGCTTCAGAGAGAAAATCAGTTCAAGAAAGAAACTGTGACTTTATATATTATAGTTATATTGATATTGTCTCATAATTTGGACTTTCTGTGTCCTAATTTTGATGTTTTATTTCACAATTTAGATTTTTATCTCATAATTTAGACTTTTTATTTCACAGTTTATCTCATTTTATCTCATATTTATAACTTAAATTAAAAAAAAAAAATCTCATAACTTTTTTTATCTCAATTGTGACTTTTCTTCCCCAATTTTTCACACTATCTACACAGTAACTCACTTTTAAATGCTTTATTTTAGATACTTTTGAAACATTTCTGATTTTATTTTCTGAAGTATTATTGTGTTCATGACAAAAAAGCAGTTTTACTTTTTATTTTTGTACTTTATTACAATTGAGACTTTTTACTTTTACTTAAGTCGAGGAGTTAAATCAGTACTTCTACTTTTACCAGAGTATTTTTTCACATAAGTAGCTGTACTTCTACTTAAGTACAGAATGTGAGTACTTTGACCTCTGACCTCTGGAAGAAATGACCTGCACATACTGCATCTTTCAAGTGTGTTTCTTATGGTGTGTGGTTTATAGACAATAAGGAAAGAACAGATAAAATTACTACAGTATTATTTCCTTGAGCCCCCCTGAATTCAACACTTCAAAGCATTTAGACTGAAAACACTTTGTAATCCAGTTGGTATGTTAATGTTTACTGATGTGAGAGTCTACAGTAGTCATAATGATGGAAATGATGACACGGTGACTGCACAGATGTATTAAAAAGGCCCCGAAAAATTATACACATCAATGCAACTGAGCACAAATATTGGTTTAGTAAATAAGGAAACAAAGTTGTAATGGATAATAGTGTGTACAGAGGGAGAAAGGTATGTAGAGCTGAGGGGTTAGACTTACCTGGTGTGGAAATACAGTTCATATGGACACCACATGCAAGGGAAAAGAGAACAAGAAATTAGAGTTTGCATGTTTCAGAAGCTGAGAGCATAACTTATATAGTTGCATTCAGTGTAATATAAGGAAAACCTTGTACAATATTAATCCTATGTTGGTCTTACTACAAAAATCACAATAAAAAAACTAATATTTTTTTGCTTTTTTCACCTCACAGGGACTATTGTAGCATAAAACACACACACACATATATATATATATATATATATATATATATATATATATATATATATATAGTTTTTTTTTTAACTGACCCTAAATTTAACTAAAGTATTAAAACTCAAACATAACTCATTCACTAATCGTACCAACATAATTTTTGACTTGGTCCACATCAGATGTATTAACTGGTGTTAAAGGACTTAGGGCGCTTTCACACCAATAGTTCGATTATTTGGTCCGCACTAGCCAGTGAAATTGTGACTATGTTTATAAAGATTCCAATGTGGTCCACTTTCACACCAGCAAACGAACCAAAGTTGGTTCGATTGACGTTTCATTTATCTTCCGGTAGAAATAAGCGCCAATTTTGACCCAAAATGGAGCGACACATTCACACATTGGTACTTGCTCTGATAGTTGTTAATTATATTCTCTGTATTGGACATTTCTGGCAAAATATCCAATTTGGCTGCGTCTGGAGAACAATGTGCTTATACATTGGAGTCGCCGAAGACGCATAGCGCGTCATTTCAGGCTGAAGAGACTCGCTATTTACAGGAATGTGGTCATGCTGACTATGCGACGAAGAACAGGTAGTTTTGACCAAAGGTCTATGGTTTGGACCAGAGTTTGCGTTCACACCAAAGCTTGGCATTTGGTGTGGTGTCAAGTGGACCGTGACCACCTCTTTTTGGAGGTCTCGGTCCGCTTGATTTAGTGCGATTGATGCTTTCACACCAACGAAAACAAACCGAACCAAGAGCTTTTGGTTGGAATGGGTCGTTTAGTGCGCACCAAAGCACCCTTAGGCTGTTTTCACACCTGTTAGTTCGTTAGACTGGTTCGTTTGGGCCCAAAAGTTGTTACAATGTTGCAGTTCTCAACTGGTTTGGTTCACATTCACACCAGTGTGGGTGTTATATCTCTCCTCACCCATGTGGAGGCGCTGTTTGGAAAATACAGCACTTTGGGTGACGTAGACGAAAGCTGATTGGTGCAGCACGTGCAGAGGGAAAATTCCGGAAGAAAACATCAGACGTATTTGTTTTTCTCTTAAAAATGAACTGTGGTCTTTGCTTGTTTTTGTTTCAATATATTTTTATCACTGCTTTGTGCAACAACACAATTACTGCTGTTGTTCCAGCATGAAGCTCGCATCTGGCACGACAACACTATGAGTTTGGTTTTTTTGGCGCAAAGAAGACGTGTTGCGAGACATTATCGCAGAAAGCAGACTATGCTCCTAAACCTGAACCAACTTTTTCTTCAAACACATTACGGAAGCTTCCGTAGGTCAAAAAGACTGTTTCATAAAAGAGATGGGCCGCGTTCTCACCAGCAGCGAACCGCTCCAGAGTCCACTTGGAACCGGACCGAGACCACCTCGAAAAGGAGGTCTCGGTACGGTCCTTTAGTGCGGACCAAAATAAACTGGTCCACTTTCACACCAGGCCAAACGAACCGGACCTGCAGGTGTTCCGAACTCTAGTCCGCTTAACCCTTGTGCGGTCCTTCGTAAAAGTCACACTGGCTGTGTCCTACAATCGGGTCTTAAAAACCCAGATTCCAATGTTCAGTTCCATAGAGTCATCACCCCACCCCCCAAGGATATATTACTGTTTTCAGTAGTAAGCAATGGCATCCTACAGTACGTATAAAAAGGTACATTTATGAGCCACTGGGTCACTTTGACCCGAAGGACCGCACAAGGGTTAAAGAGAACCAAATGGTGTAGGTGTGAAAGCACCCTTAAATGTAGATTACATAAGCTTATGCTTCATCCTACTCCTCTTTGGACATGTCATTGTTATTATTATTATTGTTGTATTGATTATTGTTGCACTTTGCACATGTTCGAAATAAATCATTCAAATTAAATCAAATGTAGATTAGAAATCAGGGTTCAAAGTTACCTCTACCAAAAGGTTGAGCTGAACAAAAGCTCTTTAACCTTTGATGTGTCAGCGCTGACACATTCTGAATGGATGGTTTAGTTTATATATGTACAAAAAAATAAAGCTTTTTTATCATAAAATTGTGTTTCAGTTGATACTCCCCATCTCAATCCTTAAACAATATTTCTGATAAGTCACAAAGAACTAGAATCTGTGTTCAATGACGACCATATATTAAAATGTCACCTAGCTTACTTCATGTAGCAGTAACAGAGAAAAGTTTCTTTATCAATTCCTGTTAATCTTTCTTCAGGAAGAACTGAACTTGAAATATATGCAAATTAATCAGCATCATAATATGTAATAATTGTTTCAAATAATGTGTCATGACTAAAAAAAGAAAACAGACTTGATTTTTTAAAATTATATTTACAATGGAAAAACAACTTTAAGTATTGATAATGACATTTTATGAGATTATAGAAAGAAAAAAATTCTTCCTGTATTAGTGATTTCAAAATAAAAAAATGAATGAATAAATAATTTTTTTAATAGTTTTTTATTCTATTGACTGGATGCACAGGTTCAAAATGGGAAATAACACCAAATATGACATTTTATTTTTACATTTTTCTCCAGTTTGGTGGAAGTTACTAACTTTTTCTTGTGTTGAACTGAACAACTGTGGCTTTGATTGTGTTCTGCATAATGTATTCTGTGGTCATGGAGAATTTTGTGTTATTTAGAGGCAGCAAATGTGTTACTTTCAAGGAGGGATGATATGACATCTGAAAAAAATGGCAGGATTTTACAGTTACTGTTGTTTTTTTCCTATAATACTGTACAGCTATGATAGACGACTGGTAAGTAAACCTGGTGAATGATGTCAGCATCATAATCATCAGATGTTCATTTAATTTTGCTTTTTAAATTTTTTTTATTTTGAGCAAATAACACTGGGCTACAAGTAAAATGCTTCCGGAATAAAACTAATGAAATGTTCCCACATGTGTGTTACTGATAAAAAAAACAACTCAAGTCTTAAATGCTGGTTGGATCAAGTTTCCAGGATAAGTCTGGGGTCAAAATGTGACATTTTACTGAATATTTAGGTCATTTTCCTGTTTTTTGTTAAATTGATTCATTATTTTGGTTCGTTTTTGTTAAAGCATTCACTTTGTATACACATTTACTGTTTGTTTTGGTCCATTTTGTGGATTATTTTTGGTCATTTTTATTCATTTTCTTGATTCTTTTGTTCATTTCTGGTCATTTTTAACACCATCCAATAACACTGGTCTACAAGTAAAATGCTTCCAGAATAAAAAATAATGAAATGTTCCACATGTGTTTTACTGATGAAAACTCAAGTCTTAAATGCTGGTTGAATCACGTTTTCAAAATACTGTATGTCTGGGGTCAAAATGTGAAATTCTTAGAATTAACTGTAGAACAGGTTTTAGTCCAAAGGAACATTGGTCTCAGATCTAATAATGGATTAGATTTCTATAGCGCTTTTCAAGGCACCCAAAGCGCTTTACATTATTGATCCATTATTCATTCACTCTCACATGCTCTCTCTGGTGGTGGTAAACTACATATGTAGTCACAGTTGCCCTGGGGCAGACTGACAGAAGCGTGGCTGCCATTTCGCGCCTACGGCCCCTCTGACCACCACCAAACATTCATATGCATTCATACACCAGTGTGAGTGACACTGGAGGCAAGGAGGGTAAAGTGTCTTGCCCAAGGACACAACGGACTGACTAGGACAGAGCGGGAATCGAACCGCCAACCCTTCGGTCAATGGACGACCCACTCTCCCAACTGAGCCATGGCCGTCCCTATATCCCTATATACTTCCAAACACTGTCTGCACATGATGATCCATTCACTTTACAGGTTCTTTCTAGTGGAATATTTACTAATCCATTGTATACATGTACATAAACCACCATATACACTATATTACCAATAGTATTGTCTCACCTGCCTTAACTTGCATATGAACTTGACATCCCATTCTTAATCCATACAGTTGTATGGGTTCTCCCGTTGCAGCTACAACAGCTTCAACTCCTCTGGGAAGGTTTTCCACATAGTTTAAGAGTGTGTTTATGGGACCATTCCTCCCAGAATCATTTGTCAGATCACACACTGACATTGGACCAAAGGCCTGGCTCTCAGTGTGTGCTCTAATGTACTATTCCCACGGGATAAGTATAACCTATGGACCAGTGGTAATTCGCAGTTACCCCCATACCTCTGTGTTATTGTGTGGTGCATTCAGACGGGATAAACAAAAGTCTGTAATTCAGGCAAATTACAGACATTATGACCAGATATGTCGTAAGTTCACAACATCCTGTTTGGTCTCAACACATTAATAAGGTATGAAAACAAAGTCTGCATAAGAACAGCACTGTTCCACAAAGGAAAAAAATCCCATTGATAAGGATGCAGTCTGTAAATTTGCTCCACGCCTTCAAAATAAGAGCGGGGTCAATGCAGATGAAAGCAGTATGGAGGTTACAATGGAAATGAATGGACAGTTCTTAACATAGACTTTCCCTCTGGCAAACAGCGATTGAATCTACAGAGACTACCTCAGATAGCTATAAATGTTAGCGTACATGTGGGTTGGCGTGACCATATCTGACTTATCACTACACAATTACGGCCGCTTCCTGCATTATTAACTCCACAAAAAGACAAGAGGCGCGCAATTGAAATCAAACACAGACATTCACATTCACACGCGACTTGAATTACCTCTGGACGTCTGTTTTTCGTCCAAACACAGTAGGTCATTTGTGGCACATGGCACTTTCGCATGAGACTAAGAACTAAGACATTCTCTGTAATTATTCTGAATTACCAGTGATCCATAATTATCTATCCTAAGCGAATAAGGCATAATTCATCCTAAAAATGTTCTGTGGAGTTGAAGTCAGGACTGTTCAGGACAGTCAAATTCATCCACATCAAACTCTCTCACCTTTGTCTTTATGGACTTTACTTTATGCACGACTGTTCCCACAAACTTGGCAGCATTAAAATATGCAAAGTATCTCTCTCTCTTACACACACACTTGCAGAATACATAAATGTCATATTAAACTCCATACACTAAGAATGGGATGTCACTTGAGTGAGCGAATACTTTTGGCAATAATAGTATATATGGAATAACACAACATCAAATATATTAAAAACATCAGTTAATTGTCATGATAGGGATCGGACTCAGATGTCCAGTGTTGAAGGGAAAAATAATTTAATAACAAACTGAACCAAAATGAAGAAACAGACAAAGACAGAGACTGAAAAAGAACTAGAACCAAACCAAACAAAACCTGGGGGTAGATCAGCCAGATCTGTGGTGGTGAAGAAATGTCCAGGTTATGGAAGTTAACGGTCTCACACCTGCAACTGTAAGATGTGTTTGGTTTAAATACTGCAAATTGATAATGACTTGCAGCTGCACGGTGCAGGGCCAGGTGGATCTGGTGTGGATCTGGGGGAAAGGTTGGGACACTAACCAGCACTAAAGTCATTTGTTTTCTGATTTATCTGACTCATACTAGTCACTCCAGTGGACAGTTGTTCTACAGTTGTTCTACAGTTGTTCTCTTGTATATTCATGGGTTTAGTTTAGTCGTTTTAGTTCCATATCAGTCAGTTCATATCATTACTGTAACTGGTCTGTTCTTAATAACTGATCTGCACTAACATGTTTACCTGTAAATAAATTAATTGTTGGTATTAGATTGTAATTAACAGTCTCACCTTAAATAAAAATTGCATTAAAAATGTTTTATGTCATAGTGTTCTGATATTGTGTTTTAAATACATGTTTATTTTGTTCAAAGCTTAAACATATATTGTCCAGCTGAATGGACATTTTTCTAACTCCATAAAAATAAGTTCATTAATTCAATCACATTGGTTTTTTTCATCCCTAAAGAGGAATAAAAACACTTCGGAAAAAAAATCTTGACAAAGGTTCTCATGGTTCATGAATCAAATGGTTAAAGTACAAAAGATTTAGCACATTTCATGTCTGAAGCAGATACTTTGTAAAAAAAATTAATTAATTAATTAAAAAATGTAGAGCAGTGTAATCTAGAAGAAGTCAGTAATTCAGTTCAATTACATTTTTAACCCGATCCCTAAGATCAGCTGACCAGTTATTTTTGGTGGCCCCTCGAACGAGGCAGAAGCTTAGAGGTGACAGAGCGTGTTCAAACATTGCTCCAAAACTCTAGAATGAGTTTCCACTGGGTGTAAGACAGGCCTCTTCTCTCTTAATTCTTAAATCGCAGTTAAAACACATTATTTCGCTTTGGCTTTTAACTCTTAAACCTCTCTTGTTTGGCATCTGCAAACACCGGGCTGACACGAACCTGTGTTTTTTTGTGTGTTTTTAACTTATTTTCCTCATGTTTTGTGTACAACATTGTGGATATTCTTAAATGTGCGATACAAATAAAGTTGATTGATTGATTTGTAGAGCCTCAAGTCACAACAAGGTTGTCTCATAGGGCTTTGCTGAGTAGGTTTGAAAAAAACAAACAAACAATCAATCAATGAAAACAAAGTTGATGAAAGAAACAGATAATGTCCCAGGCATCCCATGGACAACTTCCTCAGTAGATACCAGTCGTACTGATATCTCATCTCTCATGCCACCTATTGGCCAGGTCAACATTGTAAATGAGAATAGGTTCTCAACTGATCCACCTGGTTAAATAAAAGTGAAATAAAAATAAATATAAAACATGCTAACATGAAAATCGACATTTGAGTCATTTGCATATTTCCATTTTTTAATGTGTGTATACAATTAAAAGAATGAAAGGTAAATATCTTTTTTAGTTTTTAAAATGTGTACATGAATAATAATAATAATAATAATAATAATAATAATAATAATAATAATAATAATAATAATAATAATAATAATAATAATAATAATAATAAATTTTATTTGCATAGCATCTTTAATACAAAAACTGTAGCCCAAAGTGCTTCACATTGATTAAAAATTAAAATAAATTTTTAAGACAAGAGTGAAATAAGAAATACATTAAGATTTGATTGCACAAAATTATAAAATTACAAAGGTACAAGATAAACTGATTATTCATACATTATAAAATTTCAATGAAATAAATAAGAAATACATTAAGATTTGATTACACACAAAATATAAAGAATAATAATGAAATAATTATTCATTTGTTTCATTTTCTGATTGTAGATTCTCAATTAAATATGAAAAGAATCAATGCTACATGCCTTAACTAGCCAAGCCAGTCATCCATTTTTCTCAGTTTATTCCATTCCATAACAGTTTGGAATTGATCCATTCACTTTGAGTTATGCCAGATCTATTTTAATAGTCGACCAATCATAAGTCTTGGGGGTGGGTGTTTCACAATAAGTCAAAGTTAGAAGTCTGAAAGTCTCTTTACTTTTCGTCAGTTATTTGATTAACCTCTTCCACCCTGAGCCTATTTTCAGAGAAAAACGCCAAAAAAAACATACCCAAAGTAAATGAAGAATTGCTCCACAATCCTAAGGTTTATATGGATGTTCTTTGTAACTATGGACATCTACAGGCTTCACAGAATCTATTCCCATTGTCTAAAATAGTGTAGCTACTACTATGACTGAATAAACTGGAATAAACTAAAAGATAAAATAGAATTTTTTGGTCTCGCCTGAATTTATTATTTTTTTGACAAAAGAAAACACCCTGCTAACAATGATTCCATGAATATAGACACTATTGATCACCTTCAGTAACTCCTTTCCAACACAGGAACAAAAGTTGATAGAATTAGAGCAAAGGACAAAGCCTCCAGAAAGGTTTAAGTCCAGATAACACCAGGCGGACAGTGCATTTGGAACAGTTTGGCACACTGTTGTGCCAAACTGTTCCAAATACATTATTTTAATTTTCCAGTAAAATCTGTCTGGAAAATACAACTCATATCCATTACAGAAGTCTATTACTGTCTACTGGAGCTTTTAGAAATGAAATTTACCTTGTGTTTCATCAACTTCTACCTTTGTGCACAACTAAAATGAATAAAACCATATAAACATGGATTATTTTGTCTCCAAATGGAGTAGTTTTATTAAGAACTTACTCCAAACAATATAATAATATATCAATAATAATAATAATAATACACTTCAGTAAAAATCAAATATAAAGTTGAACAAATGTGCAAAAATATATGATAAATTCAATTAGAATAAATATAAATATCAAAATTAGTGCAAATTTACTAAACAAAATAACTAATACAAACATTCAAAACACAAACAATTGCAATAAAGTCCAAAAATGTCCATGTGTTATCATCAGGTGGGGGCTGGTTTATCATTAGGTTAGGGGGCTGGCAGCAGACTGAACTGGTCAATGTGTTTCTGCAAAAAGCAGTTTTATTTGCTGTCAAATAAGGCTGTCATCCTCCAACCTAGGAAAAATGAAGACAATCATGATTTGAGACTTTTTCCTTCTCATGAAATGATAGAATGTTATTTATTTTTGACAGAGAAAGTGAATAAATCCTCAAACAATCATTGATTAATTATAAACTTATCTACTTATGTGTAAAAATAACAATACAATGAGAAATGAGACTGAAAAAATACTACTATAGTCAACAGTGTTTGCATGTGTATAGTATAAAATGTAGTATTATTGTTATTATTATTACTATTAGTTTGTAAAAACAGATATCAGTAAGATACAACAACTTACTGGGTAGATGTTCATCCTGTTTTGAGTTCATATCCACAGTCAGATCTCAGTCAGATGTTGAACATTCAGCTGCTTCTCTGTTGTTTACATGTTAGCACGCGGCTAACAGCTAACACTTCACAAAGCTTACCAGTAACAGTCGGGAAAATACACTGTCACTCACTGTTACTCACTAAAACTCTCTAAAATGACTTAAAACTACGAGTAAAGTCGGGAAATATAACTATAACCGGCACACAGATGTCTCTGCCGTAGCGTGTCTGCCCCAGGCCAGTATGTGCGCAAAGATGCTAACCTTTCACCTTTTACGCATGCATTTCCTGTCCAGAGGGAAATGTGGTTCATGGAATGTGAGGTGTCATTGGATTCAGGAGAATCTCCTCTTTCAAACGCCTACAAACATGGCCGCCTTATCGCTCGCCAGATCAAGATATTGATTAATTAATAGCGCGTATCGGCGATTAAAAATAACTTATATTTCACCACACACACATTAAAGATCATGTTTAAAGGTAACTTTTATCACTAAAGTACACTTTATATGTATTTTTATGAACATTAGGGTCTTAACTTTGAGTAAAAGTTTAAACAAATTTCCATTGTCCAGATTTATTATATGTTAATAATTAATGAAAAATTACACAATTTTCTCGGCCCACGGGCTAAAGGAGTTAAAAAAAAAGGGTTGACTTCCAGATTAAACCTCATTATGTTACACATCACATCTATCTTATCTATGATTGGTTTACTCTGCGGCTATTCATCACGCCTTCATATTTGTATTCCAGCCGGGTGTTTTATTGAGAAAGATGGATGGTTGGCCGGGCCGACAAAGAACATGCTTGATACATGTTGTTATACTAAAAGTCTGTCTATATTCACCAAGATGAGACAAACACAACACATTATGGTCTGTCACCATGATGCACAATTTAATTAAATGGAGAATTGATCAAATTTCCTGTGTTTCTTTGTCATTTTCTATGTATAACACCAACAAAGCCAACCCAAAAATAATCCACTTGTCACTCCAAACTACATTAGCAGCCTTTAGAATTAAAGAGAGGAAAGGTGATTAAAAAAAAGAAAATAAAATCAGGTGCTCATCAAGGTAAAAAAAAAAGCATTTAAAACAGGAGAGAGAAGGTCCTGAGGCCGTTATAAAGAGCGGACAAGCCAACGTGTTTCAGTCAGATGACCTTCACGAGGGCTTAGTTCATTAAAACAAAGATGACACAGGTCTATTTAACAACAACAATTCAGTCATGTACTCATACAGGGTGTACCCCGCCTTCACCCATTGTAGCTGGATTAGGCCCCCGCAGACCCCCATGACCCTAGTGAGGATAAAGCGGGTTCAGATGATGATACGAGATGAGAATTCAGTCATGTGATATGGTCACATGATCAGTACATAGGTCATATCAACAAGGACAAATGTGTAGATTTAACATTTTGAATCAATAGATACTAGCAACAGGAAGCAGATTTTTAGTTTACAACAATAAATACTAGTGACAGAAAGCCAATTAATAGGTTAGACTAGAATACAACAATACATACTAGCAATAGGAGGCAATTTTATGGGTTGCAGCAAAAAAACTAGACCTATGCTGCTAAGGGTATATCCCCAAAATGCAACGCTTCCAGTCACCCATAATTTCCACCATTCATGTCCACCCATTCACCAACTTTTACATTAAATACAAAATAGAAAAGAATGAGTTCATGTGCATGACCTACAGCATTAGCACTCTGAATTTCGTGGCAATCTGTCCACCTGGTCAAAGTTTATGGGCCAGACAAAATTCGGCCATCTTGAAAGTCGGCCATGTTGAAAGTTTTGACCTCCAAAATCTAATCAGTTCATGAACCTATCCGTTCAAAAGTTATCACATTAACACGTGTGGCGGTGCACGCAAAACCATTACATCCCCGACATTTTGGGGATATAAATACTAGCAATAGAAAGCGGATTTATAGGTTAGACTAGAAAACAACAATACATACTTGCAATAGGAGGCAGATTTATGGGTTACAGCAAAAAACTAAACCTATGCAGTTGCCTCCGACTGCTAAGGGTATATCCCCGAAATGCAACGCTTCCAATCACCCATCATGCCCATCATTCCCGTCCACCCATTCACCAAGTTTTATATTAATTACAAAATATAGAATAATCAGTTCATGTACCTGTCCTAGAGCATTAGCACACCGAATTCAGGACAATTCCATCCAGCCGTTCCAAAGTTATCACATTAACACGTGTGCCGGTGCACGCAAAACCATTACATCCCTGATGCTCCACATTTTGGGGATATAAATACAAGCAATAGAAAGCCGATTTATAGGTTACAACAATACCGAACAGGCTTTGTATATGTTAGCATGGGCGGCTATGGCTCAGTTGGGTCGCCCAATGACCGAGAGGCTGGCGATTCGCGTCCCGGCCGTCCACATGTCGAACTGTCCTTGAGCAATGCACTGAACACAGTAGGACTGACAGAACCTTATAAAACCTACTGGTGTGTGTGAATGTGAAGCGCTTTGAGCACCATGAAGGTGGAAAAGCATTATATAAGTGCAGACCATTTATACTAAAAGTGTGTCTATAGCAGCTAGATGAGACATACACAACACATTATGGTCTGTCACCATGATAGAAATTGTAATTAAATGTAGAACTGATCAAAATCCCTGTGTTTCTTTGTCATTTTCCATGTATAACAACAACAAAAGCCCACCCAATCATCCCAAAAAATAATCCACTTGTGGCTCCAAACTACATTAGCAGCCTTTTCCAAAAGCCCAGGCTGTGTTGACCATCAACAGGATGATATATGACACTGAAACGACTTCTCAACAGCCAATCAATCAGCTCCAAACTAATGATGGACAGTCTGCGCCAAAGCCCTATTGGCTGATGACGAATGCTATGCGGTCAGAGCGCGGCAGCCGAGAACACAATAACCACCTCATTGCGGCTGTGTTACAGAGTGAGTGTACAACTTTCATGTCTCTGATATTGACAAATGGACAAGAAACGGCAGTGATGAATGCCCCTGGGACCGCTCTGTTTAAATACACATTCCTGAAAAGTCTGGAATTAACTGAGTGACGGTGCCAACCTGCCCAAACAAATGGAGCCATCCATTCACTTGTGCCTAATCATTTCCTTCCAAGTGCCAAAGTAACATCCAACCTAATGAACTGGAAGTCTTTTTGCCTAATTAAAACTTCACCATAATCAATACATGCCACAATCATAAAATACTATGTACTGATGTAGTAATTTGGCACTGATTACAGCTTTGTAATTATTGGAAAGAAAATAACAGCTACCGGGTGATGATTATGTAGCTAAAATTGATTGCTATTGTTAAAGCAGCACCTCCAATTAAAGATACAATATTTAAAGTCCGCTATTTATAACCAGTTATTTCAGTGTGCATCAGTTTGTCATAGCTTCAGTACATTTTCCAGAGGCTACAAACAGACACATGTTAGGTTTCTGATTAATTAAACCTGTGATCATTCAAACTGAAAGGATAATAGGCAAAGGCAGTGACCGACTTTCACCTAAAAATATTCCCAATAACTGCATTAAATTCATATTTTCCGTGAACCAAATTAACGTCTGCCCAGTTTACAGAAATCACCTGCAGATGCTCGACAGCAGGAGTCTAAAACATGCGGCCCCTGGGGCCAAATGCAGTCCGCTGACAGTTCCAATGCGGCCCGAGGGATGAAGACTATAATAACCTATTAAATGATTCCATGTTTTCTTCTCAGCTTTTTTCTTTGCCTATAAATGATGACAAGTTCCAATTTGTTCCATTGTTTGACTGCAGAAAAATATAAAACTATGAAAATATTTACATTTACAAACTATCCCGTCACAATAAAATGTGAATAACCTGAAATATCTAAAGAAAATTAGACACAATTTGAACCATTTTCTGCTTCTGTTACTAAATGTCTTTGTAGAACTGATCCATTAAAAAAAACACATGGACTAATGGTAAGTCGAGGCAGAATATTGTTAAAATTGTCTGTATTTTCCTTTTTTTAATAATTGGATAATTTATAAAAGTATTTTCTTAATGTAATGGGTGTTTTTTTGCACTAAAACGATGACAAAAATGTGTAGTTGTCAATATTTACAGGTTATTATGTTTTCTTTTTCCTGGTCTGACCCATTGGACATCAAATCAGGCTGAATGTGGCCCCTGAAGAAAATGAGTTTAAGACCCCTGCTCTACAGGACTCTGATAAGATATTTAGAAAATGAATATGTTAAATCACTGCAGATGAGACTGGAGGAAGATCATCATCATCATGAGTCATTGTTTGAAGTTCAAGGATGTTCAAGGGGACATATCATGCAAAATGTACTTTTTAATGTTTTTCCAACACAAATATTTGTTGTCTGTGTGTAAATTATGAACAAAAAACATCCACTCGCCTTTTCTCCGGATCCATTTCTTGTTGGAGGAGGATAAAAACGGTCCGTGTATATTTTAGTATTTGGATTTTCTGTTTATGAATGGGAATTTAAAAAAACAAAACAAAACACTGAATTGTTTGACCTTAATTTTGAAGCACAAAATCAACAATTTAATTATGCCGCATTTTACTTTCATCTTCAGTTTTTTGTTTCACTTTACAAAATAAACTAAAAAAATGAACCAAAAACAAGCATTACTCATATTTTCTGTCTCTAACATCTGAACAGAGCAGAGCAAGTCCTTTTCACAGCAGCTTTAAACAGCAATTTTTCTACAAAAACCTCCAAAGCAGTAATTTACCAACACTTTTACAGTCAGACATTTTGATTTATTAATTATTTTGGTTTATTTTATTTTATTTTGTCCTGACGAAGAGTTCATTAACCTGAAACGTTGACAATTGTCAGTTATTTTCAGTAAATTCAAATGGAAAATCCCAATAACAAAATATACACGGACCGAAAATACTCCGTTTTGGATTTTCTATGGACTGCATTTATATAGATAGCGCTTTTCCACCTTCATGGTGCTCAAAGCGCTTTACATTAGCCTCACATTCACCCATTCACACACACACTCATACTACACCAGTAGGTTTCTATGGTCTAAAGTCAGTCCTACTGGGGGCCTAAGTGAGGGTTCAGTGTCTTGCCCAAGGACACTTCGACATGTGGACAGCCAGAGCTGGGACGCGAACCGCCAACCTCCCGGTCATTGGGCAACCCACTCTACCAACTGAGCCACAGCCGCCCTATCCTTCGTATGTCACATGCATAGATTAATTTGAATACCCCACCCCATGCCACCAGCTCAGCTAACCCCACCTATTGGTCACGGACACCTCTGCACAGACTCGTAGATCCACTATTATTCTCTATCGCCAGTCCTGATGTCTGAGCCCTGGTCACTGTCCGTGGGTCCGGGCCGGTCCGTGGGTGGCACCGTGACCGTGGTGTCATGGCTCGTCTCAGCAACTCAGCACTCGGTCCACTTTGATTCTCTCCAGCAGATTTGATTACATCGGTATCTTTTGCTGTGTTTCCATTACCCTTGGAAATTTGCAAAAATATAAATAGCGCTTTAAAAAGTGGGAATGGAAACACCTGAATTTCTAAAAAAAACCCACACACACTCAAATATCGATAAAAAATGTTCACGCTTTCATGAGGTGGTTTTTCAGACATTTCGATTTCTAATGTATCGCAAAAGCGCAACGGAAACACTTTTTCTGTAACAGGACGTGACATACATGGTCACGTGATCACTTGTCTTCGAGTGAAAATGGTGCGATACACATGGACAGAGGAGGGGGCGGAGACTTATCTTCAAATAATTCACAAGAAAAACATAACTATAATTTTAGAGACAGTAAAGAGCAAAGAAATGCAATGTGATATCAAGACATCAAAAAGTCCATCTTCCAGCAGTGAAATCTTGTGGGATGATATTTACCTCCACCAATGCAGACCACCCCCCCTCCGAATAAAGAGAGGTCCGCCAAGGAGGTTATGTTTTTGCCAGAGTTTGTCTATCTGTCTGATATTTAGCTAGGTAACACAAACAATTCTGGACGGATCTTGATGTTAATTTCATAACATGTTGGGGGTACCACAAGAAACATATGATTAGATTTTGGTGATGATCTGGAATAGATCCTGGATTCTGGATCACTTTGAAATTTATTCTCCATTTACCGCAATGTAAAATTGAAAAGTGATCCAGAATCCAGGATCTCCTCGGGATCATCACCAAAATCGAATCATTTATTCCTTGTGCTACCTACTACCTCTCATGAAATTTTCATCAAGATCCATCCATAACTTTTTGACTTATCTTGCTAACTAACAGACGGACAGACTCTGGCAAAAACATAACCTCTTTGGTGGACGTCTCTTCGTTCGGAGTGGGGGGGGGTGTCTGCCTTGGTGGAGGTTTGTGCTCTCTTTTCTGATGCTCCAGTCTAAAACAACCGCCAATGGAAACACGTTCAACATGCAAATATATTTTGTTGAAATTTTGGGAATATTGCTATTGTTTTGCAAAAAACTGTAATGGAAACACAGCTATAGCCTCTTCTTCTCTGTCTCAACTGTTTCAGGTTAAATTCGTTTCTCCTCTTCTCTCAGTAGGATGTGGAAAAGAGGGGCGGAGTCAGCTGTGGCTCATTTGTATAAAGGCGTAAGACACTAAAACCAAATGTTTTACAAAGTTCTGTTCCTCCAGGTTGAAGAAGCTTCTCTATCTTTGCATCAATGTGATATTTTGACCAAAGCATGTGACAGACAGATCACTGAGAGACCAGGGAACTGTGTTAACTAGTGGAAAATGGGAATGATATGTCCCCTTTAAAATGTGTCCCAACAGAGCAGAACAATACAAAAAAAGAACACCTCAAATAATGGTTCACGCAGTCATACATTCCCATCCATAACATGTGTCCACATCTATTGGCAAAAATGGAATCTGGAAAGAAAAACAAACAAACAAACAAACAAAAAAAAGGGTGTTTGTTTTCTTTGCTATAGCCAGCTCCACTCTCCCAGAACATATTCTGTCATTGCATATGGCCAAAGCCATCTATCAGTGTTACATTAATTCCTATACCACACTTCTCAAAGTAGCAAACCCCCAGTGTGTAGAATAGTGAATGGAACAAGTGCAATGGGATGTTTCAAAAACAAAAGTGCTCAGCGCTGTAACACCCTGTGACATGTTTTGATTAAATACTTTGAGGAGGTATCCATTTCCTTGTGGGCTGCAGTGCCATTTCGTGGGACATAAATTCTGATTTGGACCATTTTTGAGGGGGAAACAATATCCCTGTTTACATGGGAGTTTGTATTCCTTTTTAATTCAGAATAAAATAGATGACCATGTAAAGACCTAGCCTAGCCATGCTATCCACATTCATTACATGTGTAGGTCTAGGGAAGCTTCATAATCATGGGAGGCGGGGCTAAAAGGTTGTCGTTCACATCTTCTGTATGCGCTACTATAACCAATCAGTATAATATTTAGGATGACGTAGTTAGAAAGTTAGGAATGACAAAACAAAATGGTGGACGTTTTCTCACATTCTTTACTCATGTTTGATAAAAGGAAATCACCACCCGTTGTTGTTCTTCTTCTATGGTTGTTTCTCTCTGAATCTTTGCAGTCACTTAGTTACTCCCGCCCTCTGACTCTATACTTCACTGTGATTCATCAGCCAGTTTCAGGGAAATCTAAGCAAAAGTTGAATCAAGTGTAACTCGACTACTACTGTAGCACATTACATGTCCTGCCGCTAGGAGTCTAGCGCGGCTAGGCTAGTAAACACCTAATTCCAGTTGTAAATGATAATCCTTAATTAAATTTAATTCCGAATAAAGTCACTGATTTATTCCGATCTTAACTCCAAATTTGATAATTCCTCTGACATGGAAACAGTTAATTCCTCTGTAACATTATTCCTGTCATTCTGCACATGCTTTTGTTCTTGTCACATTAACGCACATATTCCGCACTGTCAGCATTAGTGCTTCGTAATTATTACAAAAATAAATAGAAAAATCACATGTAGTATTTGGTCTAACATGTTGGTAGTTGAAACATCCAGACGTTAAGCGGCCATTCTGTCCAATCAGAACCCTCCAGCTCTTAAAGCCCAATTAACTAGAGCGGAATTCACCCGTTTCCCATGGAAACTTTTATTTGGAATTAATAATCCCATGTAAACACGAAAGAAAAAAAACAGTGTCACCGCTACCACTGCCACAATAAGAAAAATACTAATGAATTAAACTATTGACATTATTATTATTATTATTATTATTATTATTATTATATATTTCTATGCTGTTGATGCTATCATTATGACAGTAATTATTTCCTCCCCTCCTCCCCTTTTCCCTTTCACCACTAATCAATCCATATTAGTTCCTCTTTTACATTTAATATCTTTTAATTTTAACACAATCTTGTCAGTTTTGTTGTGAAGGGGTGGTATTTGGTATTTGGTAATGTCTTATAGAATTCTAACAAATCTGACTGCTATGTCATTTATTTATTTCTCGACTGGTTTTATTGTTTTTATTTAATCTGTGACAAAATCGAAAAATAAACTAAATTAAACTAAATAGCTTTAATTCTGACTTATTTTATTCTGAAAAAAATTTTCTGAATTAAAAAAAAAAAACAAAACATCATGTAAATGTAGCAAATAAGACCAATATCACCCCAGGTAGAACTTTACAGTGGATAAGTCATTACACCAATGTTGTCACAGAGGTCGACCAAAGGTTTGAGATTCACACTGAGACTCCGTTTCCCAGCAGGTGTTGCAACATCAGACTGTGAACCCCGATATTTCTGCTTGTATTTGTCTGACACATGACAGCGAGTACTGGGATATCAGAAGAAGTAATTGCTTTTCCATCTTTGCTCTCTCACTTGGCGTGCTCTGCGAAGTCCTTACGTAAATACAACTCGGACCCATCATTCTGACAGGAGGGGAGGGGGGGGGCTTTACATCAGGATGCAGTTCCTTCTCATGCTGGCGTACAGCACTTTATGCCAGGTGTGACTCATCAGGCTTCACACCACTCAGCCGTGAAATGTCAACAGAGCCAGATTCCACACCATGCCCACGTTTCCAGTAACGGGCTGATGAGCACGTCTGTGCTGCTGAATGAGTTTTCAGCCCTTTCCCTTATTAGCATACTGTGTGTACATTATGTTCCTGCTCCTTGAGAATAATGTGGAACCTTAAAGATAGAGCCTGAGGCAAGTTCTGCTGGAGAGAATTAAAAAAAAAAATAAAAAATTAAATGCTTCATTTGTTTTATTTCTACATAGACACCTGCAGTGTTTGTGCTTTCGTACAGTACAGTCAAATATAACATGTTCTTGTTTTCATCAACTTAGAGGTTTTATTCTCATTTAGCAATTTGTTAAAGAGTCAAAGATTAAAAAATATATATATATTAATGCTGTCAAATGGTTAACACTAATTAATTTCGATTAACCATGATCAGAACACTTTATGTCAGTCGACATAATGTCTTAGGATGTTTTTTGTTCTTAAATTTACCACAAAATACACTCAATAATACTAATATACAAAACACTAAAAATCACAAAAAAGAAAAATTTCAAAAGCTCTTCTGAAAGACAGAAAAATAATACAAAAAATTACAAAAATATCCAAAACATGATGAATATATTATATGCAATTAACACCTTTTAACAATTTCAATAAAACACCTGTTCCTGAGTTTTTAATCTGATTAAATAATTTGTTAATGTGTGACTTTTGACAGCCATGTATATATATATATATATATATATATATATATATATATATATATATATATATATATATATATATATATATATATATACATCGTTGTCATGACAACAACAGACAATCACGCATTAAACGGGGCATACTCTGGATAATGCTTAGCGTCATGACACATAAAACCTTTTAAATCCTGATTTGACTGTGGATAGATTTTCACACAAAGAAAAATAGCAACTTTTTCTTTTTTCTTTTTTTTTTCACTTTCAACACATCCACGCCAAAACCACATCCTCAAGTGGTCCATCCAGTGCCGTATTCATCCCTAAAAAGAGCAACACTTTATGCAACATCCAGTATAACATTGAGCTCCTGCACAGCACCTGCTAACACAATGGCTCTGCTAAAAAAAAAAAAAAAAAAAGCTGACTTGCTGTAGCATATTCCAGCACCGGGTGAAATGATAGCTTCCAGTTCTGATCCACACACTATGAAAAGCCTCACAGTCATGACATAGATTTCAGCATCACTTAATGGACAGCTCTGATGGTGCTTTTCACTGCCACATCCATGACTCCTTTCACAGAGGCAAACCTGGAGAGAAAAATACCAGAACAATGTACCCTGTGCAGAAGATGGCAAGAGCCCAAGCTATGGATAAATGGTCCAGAACAGTCACCAAATGTCATTACAATCCTATTATTATTAGAAACGGATGTGTTTTAAAGGGATTTATTCTTTTGTGACAGTTTTTACCTAATAATAAGTGACATTTTGGTGTCTACAGACTGAATTTGTACATACTAGTATTGTACAGAAACTATCCTTGCTACTATTTATTCTGTATATTACTATTTATTTTGCATATTTTATACATTTTATAACTGTGCTGAGCCAGTTGCAATGGAATGCTGTTCAATATTCACCATGTGCATATTTGAATGACAATAAAGCTTGTCTAAGTTGAAATATAAGTTTAAGTTGGAAGTAGATATTACAATAAATTATGTTTCTTTGAAAAGTACGGCTCTACTTTTTAAAAAAATAAAGTATCTGCTTCAGACTGTCATATCTCTACTCACTGTTTTTTTCTCCCTTCTGCTTCCTGTCACCTTTCACCCTAATTATTTCACCTGGTCCTCACACACCTGTCCTCATCACTTCCCCCTATTTAAGTCCTTTCCTTTGCTTTCTCCTTTGTCAGTTCACCCCATAGACATACGTCTTCTGAAGCCTCGTCTCCTTCCGGACGGGACCCACTGGATCGTGGTCCCCCTTGGGAGATTGAACTATTTGGTTAAGGATCAAGTTTTGTTTGTATGACCTATTTGGTCTATTCTCGTTTCTGGACATCTTTTGGAGCTCAGAATAAAAGAGCCTTGTTTCCCGAAGTCTGTATTTTGGGTCCTCCTTACTAGAAGCGTAACACAGACATTAAATGTGCTAAATCGTACATATTTTAATGAAGAGGAATCAGAAAAAAAAATTACTTCAGTGCTGGTTTGTTTTTAATGTATATATATATATATATATATATATATGATGAAGAACCTGTAAAGTGAATGGATCGTAATGTGCAGATAGTGTTTTCTTTGGATTAAAACCTATTCTCTTCTTCACATTGTTTATACTTTATGTGTTATATATCACATTTTGACCCCAGACTTATCTTGGAAACTTGATCCAACCAGCATTTAAGACTTGAGTTTTCTTTATCACTAACACACATATGGGAACATTTCATGAGTTTTATTGCAGAAGCATTTTACTTGTAGACCAGTGTTATTGAACAGTGTTAAAGATGACCAGATATTAACAAAATAATCAACAAAATGAACCAAAATTACCAAAATATTCATCAATAATTGTCATTTATGATGAGGTACAACATGTGTGTGATTCAGGGCACATGACCCATTGAATACCACTCATTAATTTTGCAAAATCAGGCCCCATGAGCCTCCCAGAAGGGGCGGAGACTTAAACTCCCCATTAATATCCCAACTATATGAAGTGTCAGTTATTTATAATATCATGCAGCCATAAAATATACAAATAAATGTGTAATAAAAGTGGGCTTAGCTAAATATGACCCCTGATTATCCAAATAACTTTACATGGAGGGACTAAAAATACCGAACCTGGGGGGACAGGGTGTTTTCTGTAGCCATCCCAAACCTCTGGAACTCATTCCCCCCATTACTTTTATTCTTTCTGCTTTAATTTGTGATTGCTCTGTTTTCTATTGTTTGTTTTTATTGTTGTTAGACTCTTATTGTTCTGTTTTTACTGCATGTAAAGCATCTTTGAGTACCATGAAAAGTGCTATACAAACAAAATGTGTTATTATAATAATAATAATTATTATTATTATTAAAAATGCTTTAAAAATAAGAGTAGAAGACAAAAAATAACAAAATATTACACATTTGAGCCTAAATCTGTAAATGTAGAGTTTCAAAGTGCTGCACACATGGCTGGAGACTCAAGAGAAGAAAAAAAAAATGAAATAAAATACAATTCATGGCTCCTACTTCTCTTTAAATGAGCTGTAAATGTGTTAAGGACAACAACCATTACAATGTAGGGCAATAACTTCATTATGCATTGTAATTTCCTTCAGCATTAAGAGTGAAATTAAAGGCCCGAGGACATTGAACAGAGAGGGCAAAGTGACCGCGTTGAATAAATATGGTCTTCTCACTGCACTGTTAATGGAATAATAATGCATGTTATTATTTTTTATTGGAACAGTAAAAAAAAAAAAAAAAAAAGAGAACATTTTAGGTTTTAAATATCACACTAATTTACACAACAGTGTATCTTAATTTACATACATTAAATCATCATCACAAATGAATACATTTTTTTGTATTTTTTTTTTTTTTTATGATTTCTTAAATGAGGCGCATAATCACAAAAGCTGAAATGCCTTCTGCTTTTTGTGTTTTTAGAGTGCAGGAAAATTCAATTATATATTATAGGGTGGTGCAGTGGTTTGCACTTATGCCTCACAGACAGAAGGACCCTGGTTCAATTCCCACACCAGACCTTTCTGTGTGGAGTTTGCATGTTCTCCTCGTATCTATGTGGGTCTATGTGGGTCTGTGATTGTTCGTCTATATATGTTCAGCCCTGAGATGAACTGGAGACTCATACAGGGTGTACCCCACCTTCACCCATTGGAGCTGGATTAGGCCCCAAGTGACCCCAGTGACCCTAGTGAGGATAAAGTGGGTTCATATGACAAGACGAGATATTATATATCGGTAACACTTTATAATACCTAAACACAATTGGCTATGTATTAACCATTTATTACCTATTTATAAATGGGTTGTTCATTATGTATTAACCATTTGTTACCTATTTGTTAATGTCTTGTAAAGGTTCATACTAGTGTAAATGTAAAATTTGATTATTTTTAACCAACAGGTGGAGTGTTTACAACCGTTTCTTTGTTTACAAACATATACAAACATTGCACCTGTTGGTTAAAAATAATCTAATTTTACGTTTATGTTTATGAACCTTTACAAGACATTAACAAATAGGTAATAAATGGTTAATACATAGTCAATTGTGTGTAGGTATTATAAAGTGTTACCTATATATCTACGAACCAAAGTAATAAAACAAACGTTCTAAGAAACTTACATTGCATTATTTTTCTCCCGAGAAAGCTTTATGAAAATAAATAAATAAATAAATAAAAAAAAGAAGAAGCACAATCTGCCTCTTGAATATAGGCAACTGGTGCAGTATTATGGCAGTGTGCTCCATTAAAGCTTATTCAATAACAGCAAGCCACCAAACTGTGCGGTTCAGCAGTTTTCTTCTTGTGCCTGAATGAGAAATAGGAGCGAGACTCCAAATGGTGTAAACATCTCCTTTGTTCCACAGGGGCATTAAGATAATGCTTACTATCTCTAAAATGACTCATGGGCTTAATAGTGAAAACTGACCAATGTTAAAATCCAATAACGCTCCACCTCCTTACAACGTTATGTGAAGCCGTGGTTCAAATAAATAAATGAATACATAAACACAGCATGTGGAAGAAAAACAAACAAACAAACAAACAAAAAACAAAAAACAAAAGTGGAAAAAAAATACCACAGAGCAATATGTTTTCTCTATTAGAAGTCATCTGTATTATATCCACCATTGCTATCTGTGTGTGTGTGTGTGTGTGTGTGTGTGTGTGTGTGTGTGTGTGTGTGTTGCTGCTCTCTCACTCTCTCCACCGTGATAAATCACAAGTCAGGAGAACATTTGTCACAGTGGGCCACATGTCCTTTCATCACACCAGGTCTCTCTCTCTCTATGTTTTCTGCCTCACTCATTCTCACTTTCCCACTCGCTTCTCATTCCCTCAACCTCCATGGTAGTTTCATTCCTCACAGAAAAGCTTTGTTGTGAATTTGTCACTGCCCGAGCCTGTGTGTGCTGTGTTAGCCGTGCCCTTGGGTTTCTAATAGGGCCGGGGAGTGTACGATAGGAGTACAACTCGGTCGGGGGAGCTTTCTAGAAGAATAGAGTGGGTTACGTCGCTAGTTTTCCGACAGGTACAACAGGGGAAATTTGGGTAACACTTTATAATACCTACACACAATTGACTATGTATTAACCATTTATTACCCATTTATAAATGGTTGTTCATTATGTATTAACCATTTGTTACCTATTCGTTAATGTCTTGTAAAGGTTCATACTAGTGTAAATGTAAATT
>CM035802.1:11902194-12029694 GCA_020466265.1 Siphamia tubifer | reverse complement strand
TCCTGAAAAGAGATGATGTGACTATTGTGCACAAATACATTGTGATGTCGATGCTCCAACAGCTCTATACTGAAGTTATTTATTATTATTATTAATTATTTATTATTATTATTGTTATTATTATTATTATTATTATTATTATTATTATTATTATTATTATTATTATTATTATTATTATTATTATTATTATTATTATTATTATTATTATTATTTTATTTTTGTACTATGCACTCTCTTTCTATAAGATGAATTCAGGTTCAGGAAGTGAAGAAGGGGGTAGGATTAAATAAGCTTATGCTTCATCCCACTCCTTTTCGGACATGTCATTGTGTAGTATTATTATTATTATTATTATTATTGTCATTGTTGTTGTATTGATTATTGTTTCATTCTGCACGTGTTCAAAATAAAGCATTCAAATCAAATCAAATCAAATCAAGTGAGAACCCCTGTACTGAAAAACATACCAAACAGATTTTTTTGTCTGCATGTTCCACTTGCAGTGACGACAGAACACAGTCAAGCATCTGTACCCACTTGCTGTCCTTTCACTTTCTTTCATCAGTTACAGTCACTTTAATGGAGTGTTATTTTTTCCATACAACATAGACTGGAGCTGCCTTCTATTACAAATGCATCTGTCTGACACTAGACAGTATATGTGCAATAAAGCCATATACTGGTACAGAAATAAAAAGCTAGCCTTTAGCTGGTGCTTTCAAAGCCTATGTAAATGTAATTCAATTTATTTCCCTGTACACATCCATCAAGTTGTATAAACTTCAGTGTCTGAACCTGACTGGATGCTATTACATGTCAGAGTTGACGACAAAATCACATTGTCTGCTTCATTTCTAGGACTTTTTGAGACGTTTGCTAATGCAACACACTCTAAAGGATGACGACCTACAGGATGTTTTGTTGTTGCAGACTGCAGAATCATTTCCCTCAGAAACTTAACCTAACATCACAATTCTCTGATACTTTTCTGAGAATATTCAGCTGTTTTTTCTTCTTTTGGTAAAAAGTGGTGGCAACTTCTGCAGCAATTTGTGTCAGACTTAAAGTTAGAGAGATAGATAGATAGATAGATAGATAGATAGATAGATAGATAGATAGATAGATAGATAGATAGATAGATAGATAGATAGATAGATAGATAGATAGATAGATAGATAGATAGATAGATAGATAGATAGATAGATAGATAGATAGATAGATAGATAGATAGATAGATAGATAGATAGATAGATAGATAGATAGAAAATGGTCTATGCTCTGTCTTAAAAAAAAAAAAAAAACCCGAGAACTGACCAAAGCAGGAAACTGCAGCATAAGAGTTTCTATGTCACTGTCTCAGTGTCACTTCAACCTGAATACAAAGAAATGATAGTTTAGCATGTGAATGTGAAACTGACAAGTGTAGAGAGGAGGAGAGGAGAGTAGAATAGAATACAATAGAATAGGCTAGAAGAATAGAATAGAATAGAATAGAATAGAATAGAATAGAATAGAATAGAGTACATTTAAATGGACTGAGCTTATATAGTTCTTTTCTACCTTCATGATGCTCAAAACGCTTCACATTTGCCTCACATTCACCCATTCACACACACTCATACACCAGTAGGTTTCTAAGGTCAAAGGTCAGTCCTACTGGGGGCCTAAGTCAGGGTTCAGTGTCTTGCCCAAGGACACTTCGATATGTAGACATCCAGAGCTGGGATGCGAACCACCAACCATTCGGTCATTGGGCGACCCACAGCCGCCCTAGAATAGAATAGAATAGAAGACTAGAGAGAATGGAATGGCATAGATTAAATTAGAATAGAATACTATCCTAAAACAGAATAGAACAGAATAGAATAGAACAGAACAGAACAGAACACAAAAGAATAGAATAGAATAGAATAGACAAACGTGAAGGTAATTCCTGCTTGGAATGTTTCTCACATGTCAAGCAGCAACAAAAGGCAACGTAATGCAGGAGGGTCAGATATGCGTCCAACAGACCTATCAGACAATAGAATAGAATAGAATAGAATAGAAGTACTTATTAATCCCACAACTGGGGAGTTGTTTTGCAACAGCAGCAAAACAAAAACAAACAAAAGTAAAGTGTAATAACTTAAGTAATTGCTAAAATGTCGCCTCTGAAAAGACTGTGTAGGAAAATGTGTGCAACTACAACAATAATGATTTGGATTCTACTGGTTTTTATGGGTTTTTTTTTTTACAGAAACAAAAGGCACAGCTTGACTGTGAATTTACACACGAGTATTTAATGGATCCTCCGCAGATAAACTGACTGTCGTACACATTGTCAGTTGGCACTACTGACTGCTGCGGGATAAGATCGGAGTTAATTTGCTCTGATGTTCAATTGAGATACAGATGCCCAATATAATTGAACATAATGACCTGCTTTGTCTGCAGCAGGAGTGAACACAAGGGACGTGGTAGAGGGGAGAGAAAGTGTGACTGCCAAGAGTCAGCTGTGCGCCTCTCTGGGACCATCTTCCACGTTCTATCAAACATGAAGCCAACTGCTCAATTGCCTGAGGTGAGTGACTTGACCTTCCACTGTTCCCTCTGCAAAGGACATAAGCTGCGCAAGGATTTCCGATTGGCTCGGGCCAAACCTTCCAAACTAATTGACTTGAAACAGATTCACCGGCAAATGCATTCAGGGCTGGGCACAGTAGAGGAGATGCCAGTTAAAGAAAAGAAAAGTCTGACATCAGGAGACAGCTCAAGGGAATGAAAGACGGATAAGAAGAAAGGAAGAAAAGCCCACTGTATTTGGGGTTAGAAGGCTGTCATACTGCAATAATGAATGTATTAAATGTACTGAGCAAATGGTACTGCTAGGACCGCAGAAGTACAGAGGAGAAAGAAACAATAAGCGAAATAAACTATCATCATATTGACCTTGCATTGATAGTCTTTACTTATTTACCACTCTAACTTTGCTCTACTTTGCAGTTTGGTGAAGGCATTTATTATTCTGTTCTATTTTTTTTAATATAAATATCTGCTTCAGACATTAAATGTGCTGAATCTTACATTATTTAACAGGATGAATCAGAAAACAAATGACTTTAGTGCTGGTTAGCTCATGTTTTGGTAACACTTTATAATACCTACACACAATTAACTATGTATTAACCATTTATTACCCATTTATAAATGGTTCTTCATTATGTATTAACCATTTATTACCCATTTATAAATGTTCTTCATTATGTATTAACCATTTATTACCCATTTATAAATGGTTCTTCATTATGTATTAACCATTTATTACCCATTTATAAATGTTCTTCATTATATATTAACCATTTATTACCCATTTATAAATGGGTTGTTCATTATGTATTAACCATTTGTTACCTATTTGTTAATGTCTTGTAAAGGTTCATACTAGTGTCTTCGAAAGATAAATGTAAAATTAGATTATTTTTAACCAACAGGTGCAGTGTTTGTATATGTGCTTTACAGGTAAACAAAGAAACAGTTGTAAACACTGCATCTGTTGGTTAAAAATAATCTAATTTTACATGTACACTAGTATGAACCTTTACAAGACATTAATAGGTAACAAATGGTTAATACTTAAAAAAAAAAAAAAGAACAGAATAATAAATGCCTTCACCAAACTGCTAGCCATGAGTTAAAGCAAAGTTCATACTAGTAAATAAATAAATAATAGTAATAAAATAAAAGTAAATACATAAAATAGCAGAATGAAATCATGTTAAGAGTAAAATTTTACTAAAAGCTAAGTAAAACAAAAGGTAGGTTTTTCAGTTTACCCTTAAAAATATGAACACTCGAAGCGGACCTCAGACCCTCAGGTCAACTGTTCCATAGTTTGGGGAAATAAAAACTGAATGAGGCCAAACCATGTGTTTCAGTGTGAACTCTAGGGACAATTAAAAGCTTATTACCTGAGGACCTGAGGGTCAGAGAGGGTTTATATGTTAAAAGCAGATCCGATAAATAAACAAGACCACAACCATTAAGACTCTTAAAACAAATAAAAGCATTTCATGGAGATATCCAGTGCATTGTAATAGTTTTCTTTACAGATATGAACTCAGCAAATAACATTTTAAATTGGATTAATTTTAGAGCGGTATCAGAGGTGTCATTTAAAAGACAAATACCAAGGTTAGGAACATAAGAGATATCTAGTAATACAAATAATACAGAGTTCACATGAGTCCAGAAACTAGATCTGATTGGTCAACTCCAACACATATACAGGAACAAATACAACAGTCATATGAAGGCTACAGCTTCATCTGGAATCTCCTGTGTGGTGTAATGTCTGCTCTATGGATGGTTTTATAGTGAATTAGCTGATGAGCTAACTTAAATTACACCAAACTCTAAGACTAGTTGACGCTTATGTTAATGTCCTAGTATTAACTACAACCTTTGCTGATGATAAACAATCCTGATAGGTGCAAATATCGTGACGTAACTAGTTATAGATGTAACAAACTAAGCAGGAATTACAACTTGTAGTAGTTTTGCAAGTATTAATGTCCCCAAATGTAGAAATAAATGAACAAAAGACAAAAAGAAGTGGGTGATTCCTTTAAATCTCACTTTGAAAATCAACCATGTTCTATGAAATAAATAAATGAATAAAAGGTGACGTTGTAGTTTTAAAATCTTAATGTTTGTGCATGGTAGCTGTAGTTTTGGGTATGTGTATATCTCTGTTTTAGTGTGTTACCTCTACTTTTGCCTTCCATACTGTATAAAGACATGATGCAGCTGAGATGGATGTCAAACCTCTGCCACCAGAGACACTATCTCCTGAAGGTAAGCAATGCTTTGGGTTGAGGCTAGGAAAAGATCACGGTTCGGTATAAATATTAATAACCACATTGTGAGGATTTTTTTTTTTGTTATTATTATTATTATTATTATTATTATTTTTATCACATCTTTTTCTGCACTACACCATCTGGCTCCCTTTTCAAACAGAGTGCTGCCAGTGCATAAACTAAACTACAAATAAAGAAATAAAGAAATAAATACAAAGTTTAATAATCCTGTCAGAGAGATACAACCCTCATTCTTTTTCCCTTGGTACACCACAATGTGTGTTTAAAGCATAACCAATACTGATGTGCAAACTGCACATGTTGTTGTTGTTGTAAATATTTGGGATTATATGTAGTATTTGTGGTTTGCATAAAAATGTACTGCCAACAGATTTAGCTGCGGAAATACAAAAACACTCAGACCTAGTTGTGTGCAGGTGCAGGTTAGTAGCCAGACTCACTTGAATAAATAAATAAATAAATAAATAAAAACAATGATACTACCCCAACTACTACTACTAATAATACTAATAATACTACGACTAATAATAACAATAACAATACTAGTACTACTATTAATAATAATAATAATAATAATAATAATAATAATAATAATAATAATAATAATAATAATAATAATAATAATAATAATAATAATAATAATAATAATAAAACACAATATAATTATCTAATAATATAATAAAATATAAATATTCACACAAAAAAATCATCTTTGTAAATGGTTGATTTTCATCAACCTTATATTTCAAGCCCCGCCCCTTCCAAGTTGTTGGCGTCTGCTGCTCTGTACAGTTTAACCAACAATTGAACATTTTAGATAATTTACTCGAACTTTGAACATATTTTCAGTTTTTACTACAACTGCTGCTGCTGTCAGACAAGTGTTCATTGGACGTCTTGACCTTATATTTGCAGCTATTTATAAAACATCACAAATTAACCAGGATTTCAACACACAGAGCCTTCATTTTCAGTGATTTTTCTCTTGTTGGTTTTGGGTAATTTTCTCTTTTTGGTTTCGGGCGATTTTCTTTGCTGGTTTTGGGTGATTTTTCTCTTGTTGGTTTTAGGTGACTTTCTCTTGTTGGTTTTGGGTGATTTTTCTCTTTTTGGTTTTAGGTGACTTTCTCTTGTTGGTTTTAGGTGACTTTCTCTTGTTGGTTTTGGGTGATTTTTCTCTTTTTGGTTTTAGGTGACTTTCTCTTGTTGGTTTCAGGTGATTTTCTCTTGTTGGTTTCGGGTGATTTTCTCTTGTTGGTTTTGGGTGATTTTTCTCTTGTTGGATTTAGGTGATTTTCTCTTGTTGGTTTTAGGTGATTTTCTCTTGTTGGTTTTGGGTGATTTTTCTCTTGTTGGATTTAGGTGATTTTCTCTTGTTGGTTTTAGGTGATTTTCTCTTATTGGTTTTAGGTGATTTTCTCTTGTTGGTTTTAGGTGATTTTGGGTGATTTTCTCTTATTGGTTTTAGGTGATTTTCTCTTGTTGGTTTTGGGTGATTTTTCTCTTGTTGTTTTTAGGTAAATATCTCTTCTTAGTCTCGGGTGATTTTCTCTTGTTGGTTTTGGCTGATTTTCTTTTGTTGGTCGCTCATTTTTCAGTGTCGTTACCAGTGACTCAGTCCAAACTGCTTCAGAATGATTGTGATGTGCTCAGTGTGTGTCAGGTTCTATTAAAATCAGATGTCTCAGGTCTCCTACACGTGACCTGTCATGTGACTATTTCGAACACGTACATTGCGACTGTCGATGCTCAGACAATATATATCGTACAGCTCTACTATCCATACGTTAAATCCTGCCTAATTTGACTCAGTTTGTCTGCTGTTGACAGAACGACTCACTTCCTGTTCCCACTGCACAGCCTGACAGGTCTCACTTTTCAAGGGCGGGAAAAAAAAAAAAAAAAAAAAAAAAAAAACCCACAGCATGACGGTTATAGATCAGAAAATACTATGTGAATTTAACTGACAACTTCAGCTACATTCGGATGGCTCTGCCCACCGTCTGCGGAGAATGACAGTCTGGAAATACCAATGCACAGTGCGTGTCAGTGAGCAAGGTGTGCATCTGGGGAAGGGGAAGACAGTGCACTCGGATTGTCAAATCAAAGGGAAATCACAACAGCACATGGTTGGATGATCAAAGTGTCAATGAGGACCTGTGAGACTCCACCGCTTCCTGCTGAGCATGAATACAAGCTGTTGGAGTTAAGACGCAAGCATCCGCGGAGGACACACGCGCCTTCATCTGCAGTAAATGTTCTCCACTGACAGTACAGAATAATGGCTGGGGAGGCCATAGAAAAGATTAGGCCGATGGTGTGTATTATTTACCAGGAGGAGAATTCAGATTTAATGCTGCCGTGGTTCCGCTCTCATTAAATCACACTCGTACTGTAACTTTCTCAGCTCCTACAACCACATGATTTCTACACAATGGATGAAATATGAACTTTATGTCTGCGGGAATCTAGGTTTTAGTATCAGTCCCAGTGCTGGAATTAATGTTAAAATGAATCCTAATTTAACGCCTCAACTGATACCATATCTCGCAAATCCAAAAGGGAGTTCAGCGAGGGAACGATAAGCCGATTTCATGCCACAGAGAGGAGTGAGCTAAGAGGAGCACCTGGTCTGACTGTGCTAAATATGGCATCTGTTTACATCACATAGATAAAAATACTTACACTGACGTTAGAAGCCAGTGGTTCCCACCTTTTTTTTTTTTTTTTTACCTTAGACTCAACCCCTAAGACTGTCCAAGATAAGCCACCTTCCCAATCAAAACTGTTCTGTCCATTAACTCTTCAAACATAAGGCCCGGGGTCCAAATGCGGTCCGCCAAAGGGGTCAATCTGGCCCATGGGATAAATTACAATGAATATATTAATAACAATAAAAATTATTTCAATTCAGGTTCCATCTGAAATGGATCAGACCAGTAAAATATGATGATAACCAATAAATAATAAAAACTGTAGATTTTATCTTTGTTTTAGTGTAAAAAGAGGGAAAATTACATGAAAATGTTTACATTGACAAAAAAAGTTAATAAATGTCTTAGGAGACATGAGTGTAATTTTACCAATATTCTGTCTATTACTAAATGTGTTACATGTTTATAATTGGAATGTTAGTTGCAATTGAGGCAAATTGAGGTAATATTGTTAAAATTGCACTTATGACATTTCAAGTTTTTTATGTTATTCAGATTTTTAAGGAAACATCGTACCATAATGTAACTGTACTTTTTTTCCACCACTCTTATTATTTAACTGCAGCAGCTGGTCTTCTGTCCAACACATCCAAATACTCCCAAATCTCTTCACTATAGTGCTTTTCAATACACCCAAAGCACTATTGATCCATTAAACATTCACTCTCACATTCTCACTCTAGTAGTGGTAAACTACATATGTAGCCATGTGAAGCGTGTAGATGTTTAGCTGTAGATGTTTCCACACAAGCTAGTACAGAAAGGGCATCCATCAACACATTAAATAGTCAACAGCAGGCAGAACATATCTACAGTTTTGTATATTTAGTTAATTTGTGGACAGAGTTCACTTCATTTTATTCCATTTAATGTCTTATTTGATGTGGTTGTCTGTAAATGTCATTGTATTATGTTACGAGGAAATAATACCATCTAACATTTGTTGTGGCTACTTTCTTAGAATGCGAATAATCATCAGTAAAGGTGATGTGCATGAAATGTGAATGCATTAGCTCATTTGTAAACATAAATTGTAGCTTACACTTGACAGAAAAACAACTGCTGCTGCTGTGTCTTTTATTAATCTTTCAACTGAAAAATCGAGGCCAACTGACTCACTCTATAATTCAAAGGTAAAATAACCTTTTAAATTTTTTTTTTTTCTTTTTCCACCATAACTCAACTTGTTACGTGCACTTTTCTTTAAAAACCCATCATGTCGATAGAATGACGAATCCATTTCCCTCAATGTTCATGTTGTTAAATAAAAGCAACCGTCGAGATCCGCTATCATTTCTATTTAATAAATCCCCCATTATTGGACTGATACGTGGGCGAAGTATTTTCCTGACCATGTGAGTGGTACCATGAGGGTGTTAGCTTGTGGCTGCAGACTGTGCTTGGGCAGATAACAGTAGAATTAGAGAAGGCTGACAGCTGTTAAGGCCTGCTGATGAAACTGCTGAGAGGTGATAAGACTGTGACCTCATACGGGCCTACTGGGGTGGTGGGGGGGAATCAAATAGAGAGAATGCAGAGGGAGGGCTGACAATCCCGATCGCTTCCCTGATGATAACAGGATGCCATCACCCGTTGTCAAATGCAGGGTAAATGGAAAGATGAGACAAACCGGACAGATTTGGTGTCGGCCTTCATGTGGATCAGCGGTACCAACAGGAACGAAATACTTTTTTTTTTTCTCGATGTTGACTTCATCTTATCCATATGTCTGTTTTGCACGACTAGAAACTGGATGCTATTCCCCTACTTCTGTACACAAACAACACTATACAAGACACATCAGTTGCTGTTTGAGTGATAATCCACGACCACTGTTTACTCTAGGAACCTATTTCCCCCTTTATTTATTTATTTTTGTGTTTTTCTTTCTTCTTTTTATTGCCTCAGAATTGTCTCACTATAACGGACTTTAGTGCAGCTCATCACTCAGGGATTGAATTTATTTTATTTTATATATACAGAGGTACCTCTACTTACAAAATTAATTCATACCAGAAGTGTTTTCGTACCGTGAATTTTTCGGAAATAGTCGCATTTTACGTGTAAAAGGCCTAATTCTGGAAAGCTACCACTCCCCCCAAACTACAGTAACTGGTTAAATGACCTGATGTCATGTCTTTATCTTGAGGAGATTAGATATAGACTTTCCAATAATATGATGGACAATTTCACAAAAACATGGGGTCCTCTCATGGACTATATGAAAAAAAAAAAAGAGAGGCCTGGTCTTATCTATTGTATTATTGACTGCTGGAACTGTACTGGAACTACTATTGACATGTGGGTATTCTTCTCACTTCTTTTTTTATGTGGGTACTGGCAAATGTAGGTGTGTGTTCTGTTTTTGTCTGTTGTTAAAAATGGAAAATGTGAATAAAAACTATTAAAAAAAGGTCTAATTTGTTCCAAGGCTCCCAATACTACCTCTCAAACCCTTTAAAAATGTATGAAATATGTGTTAAAAGAAAATGTAGATTTAAATTTTTGCCTGTTCAGTATTTTGTGTCGGCAAAAAGACCCTTCCATGCTTATACAGTTTGGCTCAAAACGGCACAATCTAAATTTCTCAATGTACATCTGAATGGTGTGATTTATGTGTATCTACTCCCAATCACCTAAAAAAATTGCTAAAATCAATTGTCCTCTGGATAATCCCCTGAACAGTAGAATGTTAATGTTATGAATGCAGTACTCTTTGTCCTGTAAGTGTTTTATTTGTGTGAGTCTTATGTAGTTTCTGTCATTGTTAGTGTCTGGGCTTTTATTTTGTTATGTGGGTTCATGTCACTTGTTCTGATGTTGCTTCCTGTCTGCTCAGTATATATTCCCTCGTGTGTCCCCATGTAACTTATGAGCGTTTATTTGTCTTCAGTCTTTTGGTCTTGACTGTGTTTTTCTGGTATCTGCTTGTCCCCTGTCTGTCTGTGTTGTGGAAAATATCTATGTATGACCCATGCCCTGGATTTCAGACCTGGATTCAGTTTTGCCCCCGTGGATATGACGCCCTCCCCGTTTTTTGGATTGACCCGTTTCTGGCGTACGGTACTATGCATTTGGATTTTGATTGTGATCTATCTGATTACCTGGTTATCGAACTCTGCCTGTCTGACCCTGCTTCTCTTCTTAGTGGCTGTTTCACCTGCTGCCACTA
This sequence comes from Siphamia tubifer, assembly GCA_020466265.1. NCBI lineage: Eukaryota > Metazoa > Chordata > Actinopteri > Kurtiformes > Apogonidae > Siphamia > Siphamia tubifer. The sequence continues at coordinate 12,018,946 of CM035802.1, read as the reverse complement.
ACCCCCTGACAGAGGTCCCAGAAGGAGAGATGCATCTCATTATATTTACTGTAAACAATAAAGCCTTTAAACATACTGTTATGTGACCTGGCACATTCTTTTTTTCCCTCTTTAGTTTATGGTAATTTTATAAATATATTTTCCCCCATTAATCTAAGGTTTTTTTGTAGTCTAGTAGTTTGGATTATTTTTAGATTATTGTTTTTTCTTTTAGTAAACCTTTCTTAGTTTCCTGTTTTATTGTTTAGTGTTTAAGTGCCTGTGAGCACTTCCTGTGGTTGTCTATAAAAGCAGCCGAGAGGCACCTGTTTTTTTTTTTTTTTGGTTGTTGGCTCCTGTCTCTCTCTCTCTCTCTCTCTCTCTCTCTCTCTCTCTCTCTCTCTCTCTCTCTCTCTCTCTCTCTCTCTCTCTCCCCCCCCTCAGGTTCTCCTCCCTGACAACCAGGCTGCAACCAGGTGTGACAAACCATCTGCATGCAGGCTGCCATGAGGAGTTTGTTCCTTTTTTGAGCCCTTTTTTTTAACATCCTGGGAGATCCGCTGGTCCTGTTTTTGCCTTTAAGTTATTTTTTGGGTTCAGGTACTTTTGTCCTGTTTTTGCTTAGTTTGCCTGAGACACTGTCTTCTACGGCTGCATAGCAGTTGTCCCAGTTGTCCCAGTTGTCCCAGTTGTCCCAGACTTTTGTTTCTTTTTGCTGGTCTCCCAGGTCTAGATTTAATTGATTCTGAGGTTTTTTTTGTTTTTTTTTGCATGGCCAGTCTTCTCCAGACGCTTCCTCCTACCAAGTCCACTGGTCTTCAGTTAAATATGGTAGATATACTTCAATAGACAACATTCTGAACCCTCTTCCTTGTGTCCGTATGTCCATAAATATGTTTCTTCCTCTGTGGTCGTAACACATACTCCGAGTCTGAGAGTCTACATTAGGGTTCCGACACTTTTCAGTACTGTGCAAAAGAATTGCGACACCACAGATTTAATATAGACTTAGAACTATGTGTGTTATGTAAGAAACAAATAGATACAACTGTACATATTTTTAGTGATTGTGTGGTAACACAAAGTTACTGAATGGCAGTGAAGAACTGGTTTGCAATTTCTGGGCTATGGGTGAACTGATCCGGGCCCTTAATAACTATCAACATTTCTCATGTGGCCCCATAGGAAAATTAATTGCCCACCCGTGAAATTAGTGGGGGGGGGGGGGGTGTTCAGGGTACAAAAGAGCCTAAAACCCTCACAAGACAATGTCAACATTATAACAAATACCATCCATGATAATAACAACAACAACAACCAGAATAAGAACTTGGGCAAAAAAAATTGAGAAGGACATTGATGTGGATCAGCTGTACCAACAGGAACAAAATCCATATTTTCCCTCCTATGTGGACTTAATCTTATCCATAAGTCTGGATGCTATTCCCCTGCTTCTGTACACAAACAACAACAGTATACAAGACAAATCAGTTGACGTTTGAGTGCTAATCCACTACCACTGTTGACTCTTGGAATCTATCTCGCCTTTGATCCTCTAGCACAGCTGCATCCCCTCGTGTCCAGGGTATGTACCATTGGATCAGTGCCTCCCAACAACACCATTATGCACTCTCTCTTTGGCACTGATGGCATCTAATTACTGCTCTCCTGCTGTAGCTTCGCATCCTTTTGATGGAAAAGAGAGAGAGGGAGTTGGACTTCCTGTCTCTGCAGTGTCACAGAATCAAACTGTAAACCCTGGCAGATTATTCCACATTAAAATTACCCTTGGCTTCAATCGCAAAGATGATTTCTCCCCCTGATTACAGTATCACAGCTGCCTAATGGCATTTTTATAATTACATCACTGATGATTTGTCGGTGTCAGGGCAATCACTAAGAAATTCTATGCAGCAAAGTGAGATTGAAGGCCGTTTGTGTAGCTTATAATAATGGTTCTTAATGTCACAATACAGAAGGGGGGTGGACGCTTGGTCTGTATTGTAGTTAGAAGTTTGGGAAATGTGTCTATGTTACTGGAAATGGAGATTTTTTTCTTGTTTATTCTAAGAATTTGACATTTTGACCCCAGACTTATCTTAGAAACTTGATCTAACCAGCATTTAAGAGTTGAGTTTTCTTTATCAGTAAAGAAATGAACAAAATAATTGAGATAATGAACAAAAATGACCAAAATAATCCACAAAATGGACCGAAATAAACAGTTAATGTGTAGAATAAGAACATACTTAAACAAAAATTACAAAAATAATCACAAAAATGAACAAAATATTCAGTAAAATTTAAAGTAAAATTTCCCATTTTGACCCCAGACTTATCTTACAAACTTGATCTAACCATCATTTAAGACTTGAGTTTTCTTTATCAGTAAAACACAAGTGGAAATATTTCATTAGTTTTATTCCAGAAGCATTTTACTTCTAGACCAGTGTTATTGGACAATGTTAAGGATAACCAGAAATGAACAAAATAATCAAGATAATGAACAAAAATTACAAAAATAATCAATAAAATGAACAAAATATTCAGTAAAATTTAAAGTAACATTTCACATTTTGACCCCAGATCAAACTTAATCCAACCAGCATTTAAGACTTAAGTTTTCTTTATCAGTATCACACATTCAGTATCATATCAGTATCATGCATTTATTTATAATTATTACAAATATACAATAGGACATTTGATTTTAAATTTGCAGAAATAGCAGAATTTGACTCTAATTGTGGTCAGTGGATGATATTAGGCCTCAACTGGAACTGATGACACTGACGGAATATGATAAGTTTCGGATTTATTTATTGATTGATTGATTGATTTTTTTCATCCTGGTGTTTATTACTTTAACTTATGCCCACACAAATACAGTTTGTTTTTGTTTTTTTTTTAACGTGGATTCTCCCTTCTCCTTTCTGTCTACACAAGCTTCATTAAAAAATAAATATATTCAACACTAGAATGTAAACAAATCAGTAGAAATATTGCAGATTTTATCACAGAACAGCCAGTAGTGACTACAATTAATATAATACACTCACCTTACCAGAGCTTTTATGAGTGTTCAATCAATGACACATTTATAAAAATTATGTTTTGTAACCTAAAACATTATTTATATGTAAACCAGTCAGAGACTTAAATATAAGTTAAGTCTCATCGTTGTGCGGAAAGTACATTTATTTATATACACTTTGTATTCATCAGTAGTTACACGATAGGTTAAAGGTTAACTCCCTTAATAATTATGCCTGTAGGGAAATCCAATCTCTACATCTGAGCCATAATACAAATAGCACCTAGCATTAGCATTAACATTAGCACAGACTGGAAGAAGTGAACTGCTCCAGAAGTTATTTATTTAGACTGATAGGAATTAAGTGTTTGATGACCATCCAGAACCTTCTCATAGTGAGGGACTAGTGTTTTTTTTTTTTTTTTATTTTATTTTATTAAATTTTTTGTTGAGAGGGGGGCATTTCTGGGGGCCCCATAGAGCAGTAGATGGGCAAATTTCATGTAATACCTACAGTCATTGTGTATTATTATTATTATTATTATTATTATTATTATTATTATTATTATTATTATTATTACTGTTGTTGTATTGATTATTGTTGCACTTTGCACATGTTCGAAATAAATCATTCAAATCAAATCAAATCAAATCAAATCAGTATAAGAGAAGTGTAGAAGTCAGGAATTGAATATTGGAAGCATGTTAAGTTTAATTTTCACGCCATCATACGTTATATCATGTTATATCATGTTATATCATGTTATATCATGTGCTCATTCATAAAAAGAGTTAAAGCACATATGGGTGATTTTCATGAAACTACAAAAATCAGTGATCCTGAGGTTTTAATGGTTAAATATTAAATAAATCCTGTATTTTAGATTACATTACATTATTTTACTGGACTATTTTACTTTGACATTAAGTTATTTTCAAACATTCTATTTTTATTTTCCACTTTTTCTACATTTTCTGTTCATCACGTCTTCCCGAGGCATCTTCCCAGTACTTCCACATCCCACCCTGGGCTGCTCACTGTTCTCTTATCCCCTTGATTGTTAGTCATGTAATAGACACAGTTAAGCTTGGATAAAGATCAAGAGATGGAATTCTCTTTATCAAACTCTGCTCAAGTCCCTGTCACGATGTCGTCTTCATCAAACCGTCGTGTTGCTTTGTAAACTAAAAGTTTTGCCGTGTCATCCCCCTGTCCTGTAATATGTTGTCGAACTTTGTACAACTTGTGTAATTTTCACAGAACAGACACCAATGGAACAAACAAATATGCCATTAAGATCGCAGTACAGAAGCAGGCTCTGTCATCTAAACCATTATAACATAAATATTTGATTATCACATAAAAGGTCTCTCTTGTACGTTAGCTTGTCCATGCATACAAAGAGGGGATTTAAGTCTCACCATAGAGGGTCAAACATGTTTAGATCAACATAAGAACCCATGTGTTCTTTGCTGCTAGTTAAATATTAACAGTACTGTTGCTAAATCTCATAATCTACACTGATTACTGCAGTGCGGAATCTTAAAAATCACTGCTCGTGCCGAATAAGAAGTGAACGACACAACAGGGAAGCATTCATCAGTTTGTCTTGTTCACATCTTGCTGTTGGGTTTAATAAATATGTAGTCAAACCCTGTTCAAACAAGCAGGAAAGTCTGAATTTTTTTTTAACGGTACACGCAGATAAGAATATTTGTCATTTGCGACACTAACAGCCCATGATCAAATACCATTACTAGTGGATGGAGAATGTACACAGTAAATTAGATAAAGTGTTTTAATTGTTTCAGAGTTATTCTAACAACAAACAGAGTAAAATTTAACAAAATAACACCCAGTGTTGGTGAAAATTATCGGTGTTAACAGGGGTTTTACACTGTCATTTGGACCATATGTCCCCTGAGTTAGTGTTAAAATGAACCCTTTAAGTGTTATATTAACACTGGTGATTTTACAGTAAATTTTGTCAGTGTAAATGTAGTGTCAAAGTATTTTAATTCTTTCAGTTATTCTAACAATTGACATAGTAAAATGTAACTAAATAACTACCAGCGTTGGTGAAAATTATTGGAGTTAACAGAGGTTTTACACTGTCATCTGTCATATATTCAGTGTTAAAGTAAACACCAATTAGTGTTGTGTCAAATATTAACTCTTACTAGTGTAAAGTTGAAAATTTAACTCTAGGTTCAGTGTAAATTTTACATTCTGTAGATATGGACTATATGTTCCTTGATTTAGTGATAAAATTAACTCTGTAAGTGTTATATTAACACTGAATATAGATACATGACAGTGTAAAACCTGTGTTAACTCCAACAATTTTTTACCAACACTGGAAGTTATTTTGTTAAATTTTACTCTGTCAATTGTTAGAATAACTGAAAGACATAAAATACTTTGACACTGCATTTACACTGATAAATTTACTGTAAAATCACCAGTGTTAAAGTAAACACATTCGCTCAGTTTATTCAAACACTAATAAGATAGATAGATAAAGTAAGATACCTTTCAGTGTTAAAAATAATGACTCTGAAAAGCCCCGCCCACCAACCTCTGACACTCAAACTGACCTTCTTCCGCTCATTGAAAAACTGCAGTAACTTAACTCTTCAGTGTTTAATGTGAATAACACTATGATTGCTACTTCTCACATAGTGTAAAACGTGAGTGACACCATTTAGTGTTGTATCAAATATCAACTCTTTCTAGTGTAATGTTGAAAATGTAACTCTTGGTTCAGTGTAAATTTTACACTCTACAGATAACCTAAGTTAGTGTTAAAATGAACTCTTTAAGTGTTATATTAACACTGGTGATTTTACAGTAAATTTGTCAGTGTAAATGATTCAATTCAATTCTTTATTTACATCAGACACAAATACATGGTCCATATCAGGGTCTAGAAAAGAGAACACGATAATTAAAAAATATTTAAAAAAAAAATCTTACATGCAGTGTCAAAGTATTTAAATTATTTCAGGACAAAAAACAAGGGTATGTAAACTTATGATCAGAGCACATTTTTATAATAAATCACTTCATTAAACCACTAGCCATGAGTGAAAGAAAACGTTCTGTATCATCTTTCATATTATCTGAAAAATGACCAAAAAATTCCCAATTTCTACAATGGTATGTAAACGTAAGAGCACAATTGTATATCCAAATATATTGAAATGTGTTTTACTTTTCTTCTTCATGTATGAATATACATAAATGAATGAATGAATATATAATATAGTTGATGAGGAAGTTATTAATTGGTATGAATAATATGGAGAACAAAGCATTTTTGCTTCAGTGTCTGAAATGTCATTAACTTTTTTGTGCGTTTGGTTTCTATTACGAACTGAATGCCTCGAGTTAATTACTTTGACAAAACATGAAATGGAAAAATGTCATCCTGAGCTTCTCAAAATATGGCATTTTGCTCATTTAATAAACGGTTGTGGTAAAGAATAAGAGATTATAGGCACGTGTTGACTGTATTATTTGTTTTATATATTGAATTAACAGTATTTTAGATAGGGATATTGACAGACAACTGGAAAAATTGATCCATATGCAACCATATCTTAAATGTCACGTCTCTGTCAAATGCATTTTAAATAAAATCATATATCTATAAATATATCCGGACAAGTTGCAAAGACCCACAGACTCTTGAATGGATTCTTTGCAGGTGGTTTGAGTTGGATTCTAATAAATTTCTCTGCAGTAACCAGAGTCTCCAGCTCATGAATAATAAAGGTTTTGCACTGATCCTATTCTTCAAACAGACACCCACCTTATCTAACCTTTGACACTGCTATATAACTCTGAATTTAAAAAAAAGCAGCACTGAAAAAGGGTGTCCCATTCAACTGGGTTTTCAATAGGCTTTCACCATTGAGCTAAATAGTAGTAAATGCATTTAGTTTGATCTGACTCTAAGCCTGTAGGTTAATAAAGACATGGACCCGAGGATGAAAAAAAAAAAAGTACTAATTTGTAAAATAAAATCTCAAACACAGTGACGGCTGGTGCTCAAAAAGATTGGAAACAGGAGAATATGACTTTGTGTGCAGAGTACATTTTTTTTCATAATTGCCTTAAATCTACCCATATTTTCTACCTCTGTGGATACGAGCCTCTCTTTTCAAGGTGACAAACGCATAACGTCACCACCTGACTACAGATAAGCTGCTCAAGTGGGATTCTACATTACTACATATCCATATATAAGTGGTGGTCCATTAACCCTATAAACCAGGGGTCTCAAACTCATTTTCTTTCAGGGGTCCAAATTCAGCCTGATTTGATTTCAAGTGGGCCAGACTAGTAAAATAATAGAAAAAGTAATAAAGTATTCGGAGAGCACAGACCCCCCCACCACCATAATTAATAAACGTCTAAAAACGAATTCCTGGATTTTGCTGTGGAATACCCTGCCCCTCAAATGAAAGATTGCAAAACTTCAGGTAGGGAAAAGGTAAATGAGTATTAGGTTTCACTTTCACTTCCAATGTACCCACTGAAACACATGAGCAACCCCCCCTTTCTACCCCATCAATGGTAACTTTTTTAGGTAACTTGCAAACAAACCCTACTGAAAACATAAACTACGGCATTCTTTGGTGGAGGTATTGACTTAGAAATAATGAGGACTCCTAATTTTTTGCCTTCATTTCAATGCAAAAACAACCCATTCAATTATGAAAATGCTTACTTTTATGAAGTATCCAAACAAAAAAGATGTGAACTAGAAAAGCACTCTGAGGTAGCACTCACAGATCTCCATCAAAATGTATTTATTTCCAGATCACCCCATTACCTAACCTGACTGTCACTTTGTTAAAAGATCTCTTTTCAAAGGAGGGGTCTGATATAAAATCCTTGCATGTGATTAGATAAAAACATCTGCCCGTCTCTTGACTGACGCTCTGCTTCAGCCACTCACGTTGAAGTCTAGCCGCTTAACCTGTGAAAATAGTTTTCATCAGGTTTATACACATCAACAGAAGGGGTTTAAACTTACCATTTATACGTGGTGTTTATTTATAACCTCATCTACTACGATGCCCACCAAGTTCTTCTGCCAAACATCGTAAGAAAGGATGGTTCTCTATTTGTCCTTCAGCCATGACTCGGGGCTACCGAACACAATCTGATAACATCTGTTGCAGATGTGGTTGTCATTTCTTCCTCCCAGTTCCATTACTGTCAGCCCTAGTTTACCAGCCTCTTTACTTGGTCCTCTACCAACACAACCGGGGGGGGGGTACCACAATAACTGGGCTTCTGCACTGGTACTATTTCTTTATCCACCAGTGGATCCATCTGATAGATCAAACTGTTGACAAACCTGGTCAGAAGAAGAATGAAAACATTATTTCCATTAACAAACGCTTCCAAACCATGTTCATCTTTTAAGGAATGAACATGTGGTAGAGTCGACAAAACAATGGAAATAGCTGAATCTATATGGATCCTGGGACAGCAAATTGCACACGGCCGTTGTTGTGTATCTGAAAAGACTACATGGCCGTCGCTTTTGCTTAATGTCACACCAGACACAATGCTTCCAGGTAGTCCCACCCCGCAATACTGATTGACTGATTCGATCCCCATGTGACTCAGGCGGTTGTGTGAGCGTAGCGTAATGTAGCCAGATACCCTGAAAATTTCATCAAAATCCGTCCATAGCTTTTTGAGTTATGTTGCTAACTGACAGACAAACACAAAAACATAACCTCTTTGGTGAACGTAATAGACGGACAGACGGACGGACAGACGGACGGACAGACGGACGGACGGACGGACAGATAGATAGCATTGACCCATTGCACCAGACAATCAATAATGGAAATACAAGATACAAGGTTTTTATTACAAAGTGATAAAAAAGAATAAAGGAAATAATGTACAATAAAGGTGAGGTAAAAAAAAAAAAAAAAAAGATAAAACATCTGGAAATATCCGCTGCATATAATAAACTATTGCTCAGCAGGAAAGACTTCCTGCTGTGTTCAGTCATGGACTGAGGCGGGGGGGGGGGGGGGTCTGCGGTTGAAGGTGCTCTCCCTGAAGGGTGAGATACACTCCCTCCATATGCAGGGATTCAGTGCAGGGACGATTGATTGGTGGATCGCAGTGTGTGTCAGGTCCCCAGGTTGAAATTAAATGTCAGACATCAAGTTCATTTGCCTCCTACATTAAAGGACCTGTCATGTGACTATTGTGCACACGTACATTGTGCTGACGATGCTCAAACAATAGATTGACAATAAATTTAACTGCCAGCATTAGTTTGTCAGTTCAATCGAGCTGGTACTTCAAAATTGTTACAAAAATAAGTGCAAAATTGGTATTTAGTATCTGTCCTTCCATGTTGAGAATTGAACGAAAGCAAAAGAGGAACAAGATGTGATCATATTCTTCTGGTAGACAGATGTTAAGTGGACATTCTGTCCAATCAGAATCCTCTGCAAGGGGCAACCATGGCTCAATTGGTAGAGCGGGTCATCCAATAACTGAAGGGTTGGCAGTTTGAATCCCACTCTATCCTAGTCAGTTGTGTCCATCATGTCCTTGAGCAAGACGCTTCACCCTCTGTGCCTCCAGTGCCACTCATTAGGCACATGCAGAGAAGGGGTGCTACAGGGGCTCTGACACCTGCCCCTTTGCTGATTGACGTCCAACGTGCCCTTTAGACAGGGACTGTTTTTTGTTTTGTTTTTGTTTTTTTTTGCCTTTTTTGTATTTTTGAAAAATAAATGCATCCCAACAGCAAAATTCTCCACAATGTGTTCTTGATCATATGTGAAATTATATAACATTATAATAACATTTACCTTGCGGCCACGATTCATGAGTCATATTTTTAGTGAACCCTTCGAAAATGTGTGTGTGTGTAGATATTTTTAAGAACGCGGCGATCTGAAAACTGTTGCTTTGAAGACCATATACAGCGTCGAAAGAGGGACATCAGACACACCCACACACACAGACATTATTGAGTCGTTATTGAAATTTAGTTTTAAATAAAGTTTACTTGTTTGAAAATATTGTTTTACATGCCTTTTTTTAAAAACATTTGAGCCCCTGACCCACCAAAGGTCTCTGCACGGCCCTGTCACTCACACTGGTGTATGAATATTTGGTGGTGGTCAGAGGAACAATAGGTGCAATATGGCAGCCATGCTTCTGTCTCTGGTTACAAATGTAGTTTACCACCACCAGAGGGAGAATGTGAGAGTGAATGAATAATAGATTACTAATGTAAAGTGCTTTGAGTCGCCATAAAAGCACTATATACAGTGGTACCTCTACTTACGAAAGCCCCAGCTAATGAAAAATCCAAGTAAAACCTTTACCTCAATTTTTCGTCTCTGAATACAAAAGAAAATTCTATTTACGAAAGGAAACATATCTCTGAGACATAAATACAGTACATTACTATATATAACTAAGTAATTTACGTAAATACGTCACATATATACTGTCTGTAGCATCCCATTGGCTATGAGGGAGCTACCCATGATGCTTTTCCTTACCCTTTGACCCTCATTCATCACGGAGCAGCTGTTGTGGCTCCCGGTAACACAGCCACTTTAGCCGAAATGTGCAAAAAGAGTATATGACCGACAGACTATCATCAGTTTAGGAAAAAGTGTCAAAAACGTGGACTCTGCAAGCCCGGAGATGCTACAGAGCAGCGGAGTCTCCCTCCCACAGTAGCCGACGACAGAGGCAGCGCAGGAGGAGGCAGAAGCGCAGCTGTCGTGGTAGATTTACAGCTAAGCTAAGAGCTAACCCATTCTGACCGCCGTCCTGCTCGCCAATGTACGCTCAGTGGAAAACAAAGTGGACTACCTGAAGCTGGATTTAAACACCAAACATAATCCACCAGACTGCTGCATCCTCATTCTCACCCAGTCGTGGCTCAACTCTTCTGTCCCGGACACTAACATTAGCCTGGATGTTCTAACAATATTCAGGTCTGACAGAAGCCGTGCTCTCATAGGTAAAACACGGGGTGGCGGGTGTTAGCCTGGGGGGGCTAAAATCTAAATCTACATTTTCTTTGAACACATATTTCATACAAAATCTGTAATTTTTTTAAATACTTTTTAAAGGGTTTGAAGGGTATTTACAGTCAATGTAAAATGCGACTCTTTACGGTACGAAAATACTTCTGGAACGAGCTAATTTTGTGAGTAGAGGTACCACTGTGAATCCTTTCTGTCCAATCAGAACCGTGTGATGGTGCACAAATGATAGATTGTCCAGCTCCACCACATATGTTCACTCTTTTCAAATGTCAGGCTGTAGCTCTTCATGTCCAATTACCTCAACCGCTTCACTCTCTCACCACAAACATGAGTGGAGTCGTCAAGGTGAGGTCATGAGGATGGAGAAGCTGAGGGATTTAACAACATGAGAAAGTCTTACCTCTGATACTTCTATAAAAACATACTGCTACTTTTATGTCACATCCCAAATTATTTTTCTCTCTATTTAACCTTTCTTCAGTTACATATCAACAGTTATTCTCATATTGTCTTCTTTGTCTTGCAATTTTTCCCCATGAAAATTGGGTATTTTCCTCTATTTCATTAGCTGATAATGAGTATATTCATATAAGGTCAGATTAAAGTTGAGGGTTATTATATCAGAAATAGAAAAAAACTGAGGAAAAAGCAACTTTTTCAGTAAATATATCAACAACTGAATGTAATGTGTTCATCCACGGCCATGGGTTTTATTGGTGAACTAATGTTTAAAAAAAGATGACTGTGTTTCCACGGTAACGACATGGCCTTTGAACATCCAAATGGGTCATAGCTGATGATAAACTGTATTTTATATCAATTATTGACATAGATTGGTGGGATTAGTAGATCAACAGGTATTAAACCTTTTATACAGATAAATAATTTTGGTTAGCAGTTTGTGTTTATGTCTTTCTGGGTTAAATCTATATGAAATGTGTAGCAGTTATTGTGTTATCATATATCACTGCTCTACAAGTAAAATGATTCTGATATAAAACTAATGAAATGTTACCACATGTGTGTTAGTACTAATGTGTTGCAAATAGTCACTCATTTTAGAAGACATTTAGTCTATATAATATATATTATTATGGACCGAGGTAGATAAGCCTGGTGTAGATTATTAGTGCACAAAATGATAATCATATATATGTACAGTCAATCCAGTTTGTATTGAAAAGGCTGATAATTAATACTGAACAAACAATAACTCAAATGATGAATTATGAAACAACTGCAACATATGAAACTGACAACAATGAGTATTTAATAATAATACGAATAATAATAATGATAACCGTAATGGATTAGATTTCTATTGTGCTTTTCAAGGCACTTCACATCACACTGGTTTATAAAATGCTTCTGGAATAAAAGTAATGAAATGGGGTCAAAATTCAAAATTTTACTTTTCATTTTACTGAATATTTAGGTCATTTTTGTTCATTGTATTGAATATTTTGTTCATTTTTGCTCATTTGATTAATTATTTTGGTCATTTTTGTTAATTTAATTGTTTATTTTCATATTTTGTGTTCATTTTACTGAATATTCTGTTCATTTAATTGATTATTTTGGTCATTTTTGTTCATTTAATTGATTGTTCTGGTATTTTTTGTTTATTTTACTGAGTATTTTGGTTAATTTTATTAATTGTTTTACTCATTTTTGTTAGTATTTCTGAATATTCTGGGCATTTTGCTCATTTTATTGATTATTTTGTTCATTTTTGTTTAAGCATTTAGTTATTCTATGCATTTCTTGTTTGTTTTGGTCCATTTTCTTCATTATTTTGTTCATTTCTGGTAATCTTTAACACCGTTCGATAACACTGGTCTACAAGTAAAATACTTCTGGAATAAAAGTAATGAAATGTTCCCACATGTGTGTTACAAGTCTTAAATGATGGTTGGCTCAAGTTTACAAGGTCAGTCTGGGGTCAAAATGTGAAATTTCACATTTCATTTTAATGAATATTTTGGTAATTTTTCTTCATTTTACTGAATATTTTCTTAATTTATCTTCACTGTACTGACTATTTTGGTAATTTTTCTTCATTTTACTGAATGTTTTGGTTATTTCTGGTCATCTTTAACACCTAATAACACTGGTCAGTGTTGGGAAAGTTCACCTTGATTAGGAACTAGTTCAAAGTTCAGTTCAAGTTACTCAATATGAATTAGTTCAGTTCATCGTTCATTCTTCCAAATTATGAACTAGAAGTTCATGGATCCCAAAATGAACTTTTTCCTTCTGTTTTTCGTTCTTTTTTGTGTTATTATTGTAAACGAATTATTAACCGATTCTGACGTTATCCTGTAGTCAGTAAATCAGGGGAAAATGCGGGCCCTCCGGAGTTGAAGTAAGTACCTAACCCAGGGTTAACTTCCCTCTGCAGGTTCTTAGAACACGAGGAGCGGTTTCAGTGAGCTTTGTTTTCAGTGTTTATTTCCAAGAACGGGACAACACCTGCTCACACTCTGTACATTTAACTCTTTTTCTCCGCTCCCAAAAACTCTCTGCACCCCTCTCTCTCTCTCTCCCTCTCTTCTCATTGGCTATTCCACAACATTATGTTGCCAACATTTGTTCAGAATAATATAAAAATGACATCTATGATAATGCTGTGTTTTGATCCCATTTTATGCCTTATAGGACTCAATAATTACAACGTGATAAGAATGAAATATGAACTACATAAGAGCGCAGTTCAATAAATGCCAGAATAACCGCGTTCACAACTTCCCGTTCATTTGGCAAAAGTGAACGAGTCATTCACGTCCGTCAAAAATATGATATAGTTCATGAACGATCGTTCAATGAACGCGCTCAGGTACAATACTGAAACTGGTCTACAAGTAAAATGCTTCCAGAATAAAACTAATGAACTCTTCCCACATGTGGGTTATTGATAAAGAAAACTCAAGTCTTAAATGCTAGTTGGCTCAAGTTTCCAAGATAAGTCTGGGGTCAAAATATGAAAGTGTGAAAATGAACAAGAGAATAGGTTTTAGTCCAAATGAATATTGTTCTCAGATCTACTTCCAAACACTGTCTGCACATTATGATCCATTCACTTTACAGGTTCTTTCTAGTGGAATATTTGCTAATCCATTGTATACATGTACATAAATCAGCATATATGTGGAATAACACACCATCATATATATTAAAAACATGAACTAACCAACACTAAAGTCATTTATTTTCTGATTCATCTTAATAAATGTCCGAAGCACATACTTTCTAAACATTTTTTTTATTATTATTGTAGAGCAGTGTAATCTTAGGGACTGGTGAAAAAGGCAGAGAAAATCACTGGGTCTTCGCTTCCCTCACAAATGGACATGGGACACAAATGCTGTCTGACAAGAGCCAAGAGCATCATCAGAACCCCTACACATCCACACCATGAACTGTTCTCTCTGCTCAACTCTGCCAGGAGCTTTCGCAGTGTGAGGAGCCCAACAGCCAGATTGTGCAACAGCTTCACCCTTCAAGCCATAAGACTTTTGAACTCTCAATAAAAGAAGTTGAACACCCAGTAGGGAATGAAAGGCACTAAAAATCTGCTGCTAGAAACACCTCATAGACTTTTAACTGTACACACACACACAGCACTGTTCATATTTGAGATGTGATATTTGATCATTCTGGGTGTACCTATCAAAAGTTTGAATTTTATACCATCTGAAATCAGTTGAGGGTTGCGAACACAGAATTGCAGTAATCGATATGAGACAAGATGAAGGCGTGGATGATAATTTCCAGATTAGATCAAGAAATAATGCACTTGAATAACCATGAAATTACCATAGAAATTATCACCTTAACGAAACTGAAGGGTAATTGCACTGGAAACTACATGGAAATTGCATCTAATAAGTGGTGACAAAGGCATTATTACCATGAAATAATAGAATTATCACCTTATAAGCGATCCGTAATTAATTGACACCCCTAGTGGCAGCAAATTAAATTTGCTACCATAATAATAATAATAATAATAATAACCAATCCTTGGGTTAATAGAACGCTCTACCAACTGAGCCATGGTCAACCCAAGTATTAGTCTAGTTCTGCTCAATGTAACTTTGGGCTAGATTTCCCTGAAACTGGCTGACGAATCACGGTGAAGTATAGAGTCAGAGGGCGGGCATAACAAAGTGATGCTGTGACGATTCAACCAGAGACAACCATAGATGACGGTAGATGGCTACCGACTGAGTGGCAATTTTCTTTCATCAAATATGAGTGAAGGATGTGAGAAAACGCCAGCAATAGTGGAAGCAGAAGCAACAACAGAAGCGACAACAGTCGTTTAGTCACTTTCTCCAAACTCATCTGTGAACTTTCCGGTGTCTAACTACTTCATCCTAAAGATTACTTTGATTGGTTGTAATACCGTCCTATTGCATACAGTGGGATTAAGGGCGTATTCACATAGCACTCAGAAAATCCGGACTTTCCATGAAAGTTCGAACCTTATTGACAAGTGTGAAACCTCCCACGAACCTTGGTCCGGACTAAAGACCGAGTCTTTGGTCCGAGCTGAGGAGGTAGTCTCGGTCCGGACCAAGGTTCGCTGGTGCACAGTGTGAAACGTCTGTTTAGGAAAGTCCGGACTATCGGACCAATTACGTCACAGTCACGTGCGCGGAATCTAGTCAACGTCCAAGCATGAGTCGCGGCAATACATGAGGAGACGAGGAAACCAGGTATTTCATTTAAATTTGGTCGGATGATACTATAAAGACTGAATTAGAGACAAGCCCCTGGTGGGAACACTGGTACGAGAGTTGGCAACATTGCCAAAATAGGGCAAAAATTATGAAACTAGTAACTGGGTCCATTATCTGGGAGCATTTCCTGCAGCAGTGTAGCGCGCTCATCTACTAACCAATCAGGGTCGAGTATAGAGAGACGCACGCTGTACACGCATTGACAACATGACGTTCTAAAGTCCGTTGGTCCACTTGATTCAATACAGTGTGAATGAAGAGTGTAAATAAAGTCTGGATTATAAGTACAGTGTGAAAAGTTAAAAAAAAAAGGTTCTGGTCCGAACCTTGGTCCGGACTTTACCATGTGAATACGCCCTAAAAAGACAACCTTTTTGCCCCGCCTCCTCTGGCTATCATGGCTGTGGGACGATGATTTGGGTTGGGGGTGCTGATTGACCAACACTACAGCCCCTTACTCTGAGGACAAACTGGAAAGCATAACCTTGAAAATATTCTCTCACTGAACTGAACTTGAATGGCTGAAAAGGTTTAGCCGACATGGGCCTACATCCTCTGTCTGTGGCAGAATCGCCCCACGGCGGCCCTCTGAGAGTCGCCATTCCCATCTGCGATCTCTGCAACTCAGGATGAATTACTGCTACAGCTAATGATGGAGTAGTTTGTCTTTCCGCTTCTGAAATAGGCCGACTACATTTAGACACTGGTACTGATCCACAAAAAAAATATGAAGTTTGTTTTGGTGGCATCGCTGCTAAACATGGAGCGTAATAACCACAATGCACAGCATTATCAAACATGTTTTGAAGATGACGTCTGATTACCCACAATGCATAGTGGTATGGAACACAATTCCAATATTATTGCTTGTCATAAACAGTATTAAACTATTTATATTGTGCATACTGTAAAATGACATTTTATTTACATTTTTAAAAACGTTTATCAAAATGCAATAGTGCTGCTATGCTACATTCGTCCAGCAGGGCATGAGCATCTTGTCCAACCAGGTGATTTCATAGCCTCCACTTTTTCCTGAGTTTATATATTGTATCGTTACTGGATCCAGTTGGTCTTTTTATTTCAGGATAAACAGTTACTGTCGGTCACAATCACACCAAACAAATATCAATAACATTTCGGGGCTGTTACAATATCTATGGTTTAAACTGTTTACCCGCCCGGGCGGCACAACAGCATATGTAAATGAAGCGCACCTCAGTTCACCAGTAATGTAAACATCTTTTCTTCGTGGTGTTAACAAACAGTTATTAACCAGTAAGTAATGAGAAATGTTACTGTTGTTAAACTAAGTTAACTAAACTATGTCTTATTCTGTGACATTTACCCTAAGACAGTGGTTCTAGAACTTTTTTCACTGATGTTCCCCCTGAGGAACATATTTTTAGTCGTCTCCCCTGACATGGACAAAACATTTTTGTAAGAAAAAAAAGGAACAGTGTCTGTAAAATCAGTGTCAAGATTTTTAAATCCAAACTTATATCAGTTTTTTTGATCTCATAATTTTGACTTTTTATCTCCTAAGTTTTACTTATGAATTGAATAAGTGTTTAATTGAGGAAAAACTATTTTTTTTTTATTATTTTCGGCCATATATTACTTTTTTAATATAAAAATTTAACCATTAATGGATAATTGTTCGTTATTTTTCCGATGATAGATTAAGAAAATTTTGCTCATGTGCCACAACCTAGAATACCCCCACATTTTAAATGACTGTGACGCCCTTGCAGTAGGGGGTGCTGCAGCGCCCCCCAGCACCTCTAGTTCCAACAGCTATGCTCCCTATGCAGCACAATTAGACCTATACATGAAATGAATGGGGATAGCGCAGCTAGGCTAATCCATAATGTCAAGTGTTACCAATTTATTTATATATTGTTTTCAATTTGATGCCTTGTTATTGTCAATTCAAACCTGCATAGATACCGTCCAACCCCCTAAAGATTTTCTCCTGCTTTTATTTGCTCTGTCCTTTGTTACATTTGGTCTAATTTGAGAACATGACATTGTCTGAACACCAGCACAGATAGAAGAACTTACTAAAAAAACAAAACACTGCATACCACACATCCAATAAGAAAACACATTCACCTCTACCAGTCTCTTCTGCTTCCATCTGTGGTTTATTGTGTACTTAGAAAACACCTGCGTTTCAGAAAGTCATACCTGACATTGTAGAAGAGAAAGTTCAGAGGAGAAAGTGAGCAAACACAAACAATGACGTCCCTCAAATCCCACAGACATTCTCTTATGGGCTGAGTTTCCTTATCTGGCCTTACATGTATGCACTAAATGAGGCTGAATATACACTGTATAAATACTGTATGAGGCTATAAAGCACCTTGTCTAAGTGGTTCATAAATTACCTGTATGCATTAATTCTCAAAGCCATATCAGTAATATAATGGCCTTCAGCTTAAAACAGGAGAAAAGACAATACTGTTCGTCTCCTACAAGTAAAACATGATGAATGAAGCAGTCGTAAAAGCAGTTTGGATATTAATGTATAGAGCACAAATGTCAAACATAAGGCCTTCTCAAGAGTCCAGTCTGGCCCTGGGGATGAATTTGTGAAATATAAAAATAGATATTATTATTATTATTATTATTATTATTATTATTATTATTATTATTATTATTATTATTATTATTATTATTAATAATAATAATAATAATAATAATAATAATAATAATAATAATAATAATAATAATAATAATAATAATAATACCTCAAACGTATATTGCGCTTTTTTGGACACTCAAATACGCTTTACATGACAGACAAACAAGCAATGCATTAAAAATAATTAAATAAGTAAAATAAAATAAGATTCATTCATTTATTTTTTCCATTCATGAAAATCTTGTCAGAGTTTTACATTTTAACATGAATAGAAGGGAGCAGACAGAAGAATAAAATTATTATATATTTTTTCTGCCATGACATGACATGGCTATGGTATGGTATGGTATGGTATGGTATGGTATGGTATGACATGGTTATGGTATGGTATGGTATGGTATGGTATGGTATGGTATGGTATGGTTATGGTATGGTATGGTATGGTATGGTATGGTATGGTATGGTATGGTATGGTATAGTATGGTATGACATGGTTATGGTATGGTATGGTATGGTATGGTATGGTATGGTATGGTATGGTATGGTATGGTATGGTATGGTATGGTATGGTATGGTATGACATGGTTATGGTATGGTATGGTATGGTATGGTATGGTATGGTATGGTATGGTATGGTATGGTATGGTATGGTATGGTATGGTATGGTATGGTATGGTATGGTATGGTATGGCATGGTATGGCATGGTATGGTATGGTAAGAATGTGGCCCCTGAGGTAAAATTACTTTGACACCCCTAGTATCAACCAAAACCAGTTTGGCAATGACACTATGTTACAATGCAAACATTTGATATGAAATGCAAATAAACAGCTGATAATTAACAATATTCAAGCAAAACAACTATTATATTTCAAGGATCAATTAGTCATTATCAACTGATAATGTGTAATTTCCAACCACATGCCCATTATTGAAATCTCTTGCGCACACACACACACACACACACACACACACACACACACACACACACACACACACACACACAGTAGAAAAAAGAAAAAGATGTACCGAATATAGCATTCACTACAGATTTTCTGCAATCAAACACACAATATCCTACTGTCAAATCCTCAGCTTCGTCAGGAAGACTGAGGGAGTGATGAAGAAAGAGAGCTATAAGGGAGAGGCTATGGGAGGAGGAGGGGTGGGGGTGGGGGTGGGAGACAGTGATAAATGAGGAAAAATGTATTGTTCCCGTTTCATGAGCTGATGAAAAAGACAAGACAAGGTACAAGGCCGACTGAAAGGTAACGTCTATAGTCAAATTACAGTGAGCAGTGGAGTGTAAAATGTAGACATG
Organism: Siphamia tubifer; assembly: GCA_020466265.1. Classification (NCBI taxonomy): domain Eukaryota; kingdom Metazoa; phylum Chordata; class Actinopteri; order Kurtiformes; family Apogonidae; genus Siphamia; species Siphamia tubifer. The sequence goes on along the minus strand of CM035802.1, from coordinate 11,999,158 downwards.
TGGGGACAAAAACTGGTAAAAGACAAGATGAGATGCAAAAACAAGTCCATCAAACAAAAGTATCCTGAAATAATAGGGGAGACTGGGGACAGTTGTAACACAGGGATAGTTATAACAGTCTCAGTTTGACCAATTAGGAAGGAGCTATGGTGATGTCATCAATATAGACCATGTCCACTTTCAATATGAGTTCATAAGTGAAGCTGCATGTCTGTACTCTGGCCTACACAACAAAAAGACACTAACTGCATTTTTGGTGAAAATTAGTTATTGTGGGGTTTTTTTTTTGCAACATTCAAAAAATTTTTTTGTCATGTAATAAAATATCTCATCTCAAATGTCTGTCGTTTTGGAGAAAATTGGTGAGTGTTTGTACAGTAACTGTAAAAAGTACTAGTAAAAAAATAAAACAAAAAGACAATATAGACCATTACTGTGTTCTTACTAATGTCCATTTAGGACCCTGCACCAATACTTTACAGTCAATCACTGTATTAGACTGAAACAGATTATGGAATAACTGTATTTAACACACTATATGGTGCACTGTTAATGAATGGTTTTTATGAAGGTTTTTCATATATAAAATACATTAAGATTACGTCAAAATCATGAGATAAAAAGTCAAAATCAGATTTTAAAAAAATCTAAATTATGACCCAAAAAGTGAAAATCATGAGATAAAAAGTGAAAATCATGAGATAAAAATTCAAAATCATGAGATAAAAAGTCAAAATCATGAGATAAAAATTCAAAATCATGAGATAAAAAGTCAAAATCATGAGATAAAAAGTCAAAATCATGAGATAAAAATTCCAAATCATGAGATAAAAATTCAAAATCATGAGATAAAAATTCAAAATCATGAGATAAAAATTCAAAATCATGAGATAAAAAGTCAAAATCATGAGATAAAAAGTCAAAATCATGAGATAAAAAGTCTAAATTCCCAGTCACTAAGCACTTCCACAATTAATCAATATATAATGCACACTGTTTTTTGTAGAACTAGTTAATATAGAGTAACAATAACTACCTCATGTCCAATAATCTACCTACAACAACAGAACTTTAAGATGATTTTTCTCAGTTTGGTATCTGTGCAGTTACTGCCTTTTTACTTTTTTGGTCAGTATGGGGTGGGGGTGTCAATCTCATTTTAGTTCAGGGGCCACATTCAGCTAAATTTGATCTGAAGTGGGCTGAACCCTAAAGGGTAAAAATGCTATTGATTTGGGGACGAAAAACTATTTTTCAGGTACGAAAGTAAAAGTTTTCACCATGAATATTTTTGCATAGTGTCCATTGTGTTGCAGACACAGTTATTATACTTATATAAATGCAATTAGTAGTTTCTGTAGTTTAATTTGATGTGTTGCATCAATGCTAGCTTTGAAGCTACATGCTAAAAATGGTTAGCTTTTTAATGGCTGCCTGGGTCGGGGAGGGTTGTAACAGTTCTTTTTGATTCTCTACAGCAGGGGTGTCAAACTCATTTTAGATCAGGGGCCACATTCGGCTAAATTTGATCTGAAGTGGGTCAAACCAATAAAAACAAAACAAAACAATACAGTATATTGACAATGTATAAATAATGTCAACTCCAATCTTTTCTCTCTGTTTTAGAGCGAAAAAAGTAAAATTACATCATGAAAACAAACTAAATTAGCCTTTAGTAATTGTAATTACATTGTAATTTGTAGATCACAGTGGCTGTACACATCCATAAAATATTTAGTAACAGGTGGAATATTGTGAGAATTGTACTTACCAGTACTTCCCTGAAGATATTTCCAATTTATTATTGAGATTTTTTTGTGTGAAATTATACTTTGTTTTAGTGTCACCAAATGAAAAAAAATGTATAAAGAGGATTTTTTTTTTTTTTACTGGTGAATATTTAGAGGTTATTATATTATGAGACTGAATTGGTCTGAATGTGGACCATGAACTAAAATGAGTGTAATTTTTGTATTTTATGAATTCAACAAAGGGCCGGATTGGACCCTTAGGTGGGCTAGATTTAGCCCCCGGGCCGCATATTTGACACCTCTGCTCTATAGTACAAAACAGATATGGTTAGAAAATGTCAAAATCTGAGACCTCCAGTACAAAAACACTTGATTAAACAAAAAAGTGTTACAATTATCCCCGGTCTTCTCTACTTTCCTTTTGTGTTTGATAAAAAAAACTGCTAAGGATATTGTTTGAAAGACCTGAGTGGTTTGACAGGGAACAAAACACATTAGCAATTGGAGAAACTGACCATTTTTCTGAATGCGACTGAAGGTTTTGTTTTTTAATGTGTTATTTTTTTTTTCATTGTTATTATTATTATTATTTTTTTTATGTTCAAATAAATCGTCATCATCATCATCATCATCATCATCATCATCATCATCATCATCATCATCATCATCATCATCATCATCATCATCATCATCATCAAGGTCAAAGGGTCGGTCCAACCATCAGAAGCCACACTTAACTGTCTTCACATATCTCCATCATCTTTGACTTTACTCTCATTCAAGGTTGAACTCAGGCATGATGTACATTATTCACCAAGTTTGTACAGGTGTTTTGTGTGGATTCCAATTGACAGGGACAATGCCGGCTGAAAATCTTACTTTTCTTTTACTGGAAACATCTCCTTAAATCCTACTCATTCCTCTTCCAACGTAACAAAGGCTTTTCATGGAGTGCAAACATGTCAAAAAATACTCAGAGCACAGGAAATGGAAAATATGAAATGAGAATTAAGGGGAATAGGTTTTGAGATGTTCATTGATGACTCGCAGAAAAATAAACAAAAAAAAAAAACAAACACCAAGGATAAACTTTGTGGACTGAATTAAATATTGCAAAATATTTTTATGTCTTTATTTATTTATGTAAAACCCCCAAAACACCAACAATATTCTAACTCAATTCTCCATGTAGATTATATTTCAGACTAAGATGACAATGTAATTTGAATTTTAAATGAAAAACAATATTCATAAAAAGATGCTGTGAAAAACCTCTTGCAAAATGATGTAATATTGAGTATGTACTGTAACTATATAACATTTATGTGTTGTGAATATTTGTAATAATAATGTCCATATAAATCACATCCCATGCAATTTGTATGAAACCCACATATATCTACATGGAATATGTGGGATGTTATATATATATATATTTTTTTTTTATTTTACTCTTTTTTTACTTTATAATGTAAAAGGTATAAACATTATTCATTTGTCAATGAAGATGGTGAATGAATGCAAACAGAGTGTGTGTGTGTATTTCACAATCACACGCACACACACACACACACACACACACACACACACACACACACATATATATATATATATATATATATATATATATATATATATATATATATATATATTAGAGAGAGAGAGAGGTAGAAAGGGAGACACACACACACACACACACACACACACACACACACAGGGTTTCCCGCAGCAATCTTATTAAGCCTGGTGTTACAGTAGCCCATCGGTGGTCCGCCATTGTTTTTGTGAAAGAAAAACAAAATTTAAATAACAATTAAAAGTTGCCAAGAAATATTATACTATGTCCATTATGTGTTATTGTACATTATTTATTAACAACACTTAAACCAACTAAAATGCACACTATATGATATAATGAATTAAGAAAGAAAGAAAGAAAGAAAGAAAGAAAGAAAGAAAGAAAGAAAGAAAGAAAGAAAGAAAGAAAGAAAGAAAGAAAGAAAGAAAGAAAGAAAGAAAGAAAGAAAGAAAGAAAGAAAGGTCAATGACAGAATCCATAAAGTAGGATAAGCAAGGGATAATGTATTGCCCACGCGTTACTATCAGAGAAATATAAGTGAAGGGAAATATTTTTCGATAGTCACACATGGGCAATACATTATCCCACTTATTCTACAGGTTATTACAGCTTATTAGTGCTACTACTTTAACAGATTGGATAAAATAGCTGTTACAATGTAGTGAATATTTACTTTCAAAGTGGCCGAACTACCTGCAGAGTGATATGGTACAGTGAATCTGAAGTGACAAAACTCGTTGCCATTGGCAGTGAGCGTTAACGGTGCAGTGGGTGGTTATCGAAAAAAAAAAAAAAATCCGCCTGCAGAACGCTAGGAACGTCCATTCAAAGTGAATGGGAGCTGTGGCAACATTCTAGAGGACCATAGAATATGTAAAATAAATATTTGTCATATTGAAAATTGATTATGATTTAATTTAATAGAAAACACATGAAGGAAATGTAAAGGCTACATTTACACTTTATTATACAGCTATTTAAGTCTATACATTATATTATTAACATTGAAGCTAACATTATGGTTAGTATCACTATTTGCAATGTGTATAGATTTTTTTAAAATAAATAAATAGTGGTGCTCAAATTCACACACACACACACACACACACACAACAATAAAGATTAGTTGACTTGAAACACTATAGAGTTTATTAGGTAGTATCTATTGTACCAAATAAAGTGTCCAGTGTGTGTGCTGCAGTTCCACATGTGTTTGGAGCTTTGCCATGGTGTGCATTCAGAAAAGCTTTTCTGCACACCTCAGTTATGACCAGTGGCTATCTGAGTTACTGTTGCTTCTCTATCAGCTCAGACCAGTCTGCCTAGTCTCCTCTGACCTCTGGCATGAACAAGGCATTTTCACACAGAAATCTTCTACATACAAGATATTTTTCTCTTTTCCAGACCATTCTCTATGAACCCTAGAGGTGGTTGTGAGTGAAAATCTGAGCAAATCGCCATTCACTTCCATCCTCAAACCAACCCATGTGGCACAAACAACCATGTTAAATGTCCATTAGATCACGTTTATACTCCATTCTGATGTTTGGTTTTAACTTCAATAGATTATCGTGACTATGTCTACATACCTTAAAGCTGTCATTAATATTACTGTGTTCTCCATTGGTATTGAATACATTGTGTGTTGGTTCTATTTAAAAAAAATGTCCAGATTGCTTTGTTTCCAGCAGTTTTTACATAGTAGAAAAATTACGTACTTCCTCATACATGTCCATGACGCGATGATGAGGCGTCTCCGATTGGCTCAGAAGGAACACTCCCCCTCCCCTCTGTCTCTTCATGTGTTTCTTTACCTTTACAAGAGTAGCATCCAGCTAGGTTTCGTGCCGTTGCTTGTTGTGAAAATGTGCAGGGGAAAAAAAAACTAGGCTTTATTTCCACAGAGAGCACATGAACCAGTTTGATCTGCCATTTTTTTCCAGTTTGTCCAGCAGCTACTGTGGCGCCGTCTTCTCTTGTAGATGCTAATGCTAATGCTACTTCAGATTCGCTGCAATGGAGGATGGGTTTAACCCCATGTGGGTGACGTTAAAGTCCATCTGTCAGATGGACCGGCTTTTTCTGGGTCCCTGGTTCCTCTTGTTTTCAGTGAATGCAGTATGCAGCCAGTGGAGGTGATGAACCACTGTCAAAGGAGCATGTGTTGGTAACTAGGGGTGGCCCATCAGATTCCAAAAGGAGCGTGGAAAAGTGGTTTTCAGTGGAATGACACCTTTAAATATACTGAGTTGCTGCAATGTGATTGGTCAGTTAGATGTTTGTGTTAACAGTTTAAACTTCCATTCAATATCTCCTAAATTTCTTAATAAAGTAACTTGAATACTGTTCTTGAACCAGTTTCATAACATGCATATGTTGTTTTTTTTATGTTACAAATAAAAAACATGAAGATGAAAACTGGGAAAATGGAGACGGGTCCTGTTAAATGATGGATAAAATCATATTTGTTGATGTTTTGGACCACATTTGGACTAAATATTTTTCGGTTTGGATGTTGTTGGAATATTGTTCCTCTGTGGATAATTATGAGACATAAAAAGTAAGATATATTGTTAGTTGTTATTGTTTGAACAAATGAGTGATTGTCTTATATCAGCCCACGCATGAGAATCTCCGTTGTCAAACTACATTGAGCATCAGCCATGGGCGTAAAATTGCGTATGGACGTGTCCATACCAATAGATGTTTCTAAAATGTCCATACCAATTTTAAATGGGAAATTATATGACATTCGGGAAACAAAGACAGTGTGTCATTGGTGGGGACAGCCTCGCTATCTGTGATTGGCTGTTCAGACCGCGAAGCCTTTTCTCGTCCACGCATTCAATTTCAATAGTTTTTCTATAGCACAGCATAAACCTCAACATGTAATAATAACTTCTGTGCTCCCCATTCCCATGTTTCTCATTTCGGAGGGCTGGAATGTGTCGCATTCTGACACAGATGAATCCTGTTAAAAGTCTATTACAGTGGGTTTTGGCACCGACTGAAATTGGTATTAAAACATTCCTTGTCTTTTGGTTCCATGGTAATTTACCCTGAGGTTCATCACATCACAGGCAACTTCTGGCTTTTGGCAGTGGCAGTTAAACCTTAATGAACGTTCCATATGTGAGTGGCAAACAAATGAGTTGTAAAATCTGGCAATGTTTTACTAACTCATCAGAATGTTTTACTAACTCGTCTGAATCCATTCTAATGCGTCTGAATGCATCTTTACCCCAGGTCCCTCCATAAAACTAGAAACTTTAGATGGAATGATACGAATAATAACAAAAGACAATGTGTTATTAATGCAATAAACACTTGCTAATGTTACATTATTATTATTATTATTATTACTTTACAAAAGACCAAATTAGGAAACAATGTATGTTTCTGATATTTGAAAATTGTATAAATGTATTGTGGAAATAAGCTAACACACACATGCTGATTGATGGTGTTGTATTTTTAGTAAGGTAGGTCATGATCTACAGTAGTTTACAGTAAATTCGAGCAACGTCAATTATTTTTGTTAGTGTACCAACAACAAGCTACAGAAAAATCTAAATAATAGAAAAATCCTGTGTATACAGTGTATGCTACATTTATGATGTGGCGTATGGCATGGGCGGTGGGGGGGGGGGTCATATCCCCACCAATATCGACATCATTATTATGCCCTTAGCGTTGGCTATATAATGTCGAGCTGGCAGGTTGAGGTGGTTTGCTTCCATTTGTGAGCAACTTCTACCAGTCCATATGTGGGTCGTTGGAAGCTTAAAGCTCGACCTAATAAAGTGGCCAGTGAGTGTATACAATAGTTTTTCTATATTCCATGCTTTCAAAGCATCAGGAACGGGGATAAAAGATTCTCGGACAATTGTACGGAAAGAAAATTCAGCTTTTTTGATACATTCTTGACAAAAACAGAATTGCTTTTGACTACTTTTTCGGCGTAACAATGTGTGAAGTCAACACTGACTTCTGTGAAACTTGGGACGACCCTGGAATAACTTCAGCAAATTTAAACATATCTAAAGGCAACAATGGATTGTGTGCAAGATTGACTTGAGCAAAACTGCCTTGGATTGAAAACATGGGGAAGCGGTGGAGGAGAAAACAACAGTTGCTCAAAGGTATGACGGGCAGGAAGGTCGACTGACCCTGAAATGACTTAGATTCTACCTCATTGATTTTTTGAAGTGCAAAAGGAGGACTGGACACTTGATCAGAACACACAAGGGGAGAATCCCTGCATGATTTCATATAATAATCTAACACTGTGGAGGATGACGCTTGATCTGACAACAGAAGAAATGCTTCTTCTAATCATTGACTGATAAAACCTCTGAATGGAATATGATAACAGCAGGAAGCTCATGTGTCATGATGAGAAAAGAGCCGGCAGCAGATTGACTGAGATGGAGGAAGAAACTGTTGCTTCTATTAAAGAACAAAAAGCCAACGAGGTTTATGAGCAAACAATAAGTCACTTTGCTTCATTATTTAGTGTCAAGTTCAATGATTCTATTCATACAGAAAATATTGTTGTAAATACGAAAGAAAATTTACGAAAAGAAACAAACCTCTGAGACATATATACAGTACATTACTATACGTAACGGGCTAAAATCTAAATCTAGATTTTCTTTTAACACATATTTCATAAAAAAATCGGTGAATTTGTATAATTTTTAAAAGGCTTTGAGGGTAGTATTGGGGGTCTTGGAAAGAATTAGGCCTTTTAAATGTAAAATGTGACTAATTACAATAAATTCACGGTATGAAAACACTTCTGGAATGAATTAATTTTGTAAGTAGAGGTACCACTGTATATTAAGATAAGATAAGATAAGATAAGATATACTTTTATTTTCCCCGTGGGGAACTTTTTCCTGGACTCCGTCCAGCTGCAGTTTACAGAAATACAAAAAATAAAATTAAATAAAATTAAATAAATAAAGTGCAGCAGCATACTTCACAGAAGCAATGTGTAGTGGGATACATACATGAGAATGCGCGCACACACACACACACACATACATACATACACACCCACATATGCATATACATATACATGTATACATAGTGCGTACAGTACTGCTGCATGCATTCCACATATGAATATGAATATTGCACCAAGTTTATTGCACAGTTATTGTTGGTTGTTGAGCAGTTTGACAGATGTTGGCAGGAATGAGTTCTTGTAGCGGTTCAGTCTGGTTCTGGGGACCCTGAATCTCCTGCCAGAGGGCAGGAGCTGGAACTCATGGTGCAGAATGTGAGTCGGGTCAGTCACAATTTTCTGTGCCAGTCTGATGACGGACCGCTCATAAAGCATCTGGAGGGAAGGAGGGTTCCTGATCCCCATGATCTTCATGGCGGTCCGCACCAGCCCGGCAATCTGTGACCTGGACTGCACAGTCAGGTTGCCGTACCAGGCCGCAATGCTGTATCTGATGATACTTTCCAGTGCAGCCCGGTAGAAGAACAGCATGATCCTCTGCTCCACTCCATAGACCCTGAGTCTGCGTAGGAAGTAAAGACGCTGCTGGAGTTTGGAGCAGAGACTTCAGACTATAGACTTAGCTCATGCAATTGAGCTAAGGAAAAAAAGCCTTTACTCATTGGTCATCCAGCTAGACAATTCCAACGCTCATAGATATTTTTAGAGAAACTCCTGCTGTAGCTTCTGCCACGATCAGCGGTATGTTGTTGAATTTTTAGTTCAGGTCCAAAGTCTTTCACTCTCTTTTTTCTTCATCTGAACAACGAGCGAAGTGTAGTTGTTTTCAAGAAACAACAGAATTTTCTGTAGCCATGACGAAGGAAATAACATTAATTTCCTCATGAAACACGTTGACACGGCAACTTAACAGGACGTGACTTAAGTGACACACAATTGATAATAGTTGTCCAATCACACTGGACTGATACATATAAACTGTGATCTCATTGGCCTGGGGTGCAGAGGCTGTGCCCCCGAACACCATTTAATTTGTGTTAGGCCAAATACTTATTGTTTTTCCCGAACAACTAAACACAATTGGATATTTTGCTGTGCTTTGGGGACACATTTTCTGTGCACGCTGAGTCAGTTATGTCACCGTCTATAGCCTACGTAATACTCTACTGTGATTGGAGGAGAAGGAATGTGGAGTCTGTCACTGCTTAATGAGCACTAGTAGGTGGAAATATTGTTAAAATACTTCAGATTGCATGTAGGCATATTTTTTATATTTTTACCCATCCACATCTGGGAGGCCAGCCACACAAAAAAATAGTTTCTCAATCTTACCATTGTTTACATTAAAAAAATCAGATGAGATTTGCCATAAAATCACCCTTAAAGTCATTAGAATGCAAGAAATTGCGTCTAAGAGATAGAACATTTTCTACCCCATGAAAGTGACATTACTTCTACCATAATTCTATGGTAATTTTAATGTAATTTCATGGTAATAATGACTTTGTAAATGCTTAATACAAGTAAAAGATCCCTAATAAGGTGGTAATTCTTAGTTGCAATTCTTCAGTGAAGCTCTAAAAAGGTAAGTAGGAAAAGTTTCTACAAACTACAGATGCTATGAAGCTACATTTTTAATTGGGCTCAATAATTGTGTTTGTATTCTACCTTAGAACTCTGAAGGATCTGAGACCCATGGAAACATGTCTGTAAAATATACAGTTTGTGCTTAAACAAGGGAAAAGCAGACAGTAACCATGGTAACCAATAATGGTTAACCATCCTGTTCAAGTTAGCCATTATATATCAACCTAGTTGACTTAGCTAGCAGTAGCAGCTATGCTAGCATACAATAAACCAGTGTGTTAAAGATAGGTGGAACAACAGGCACATTTCAGACAATTTCACTATATCATTTATAACCATGAATTAAAAACAGACTATAAAACAGATAAAGTGTTGAACAGTAACTTCACATGAATAAATATAGGGGAAGATTTAAAAAAAAAAAAAAAAACTCACAGTAATATGCCCATTTAAAATACATTTCCTTCTGGTTTTCATTTCCCTTTTCAAATGCATGTTTTATTCCTTTCCTAAAACTAATCTAGTGCACTCAAGAAATGCCTGAAGAATACAAACTGTACCTGAAGTACAAGTGTACGCATAACGTAATGTAAAGGTGCATTTTGTTTCTTTACATGAATACAGAATTAAATATATTTTTTTTCCTGTTAAAATCTTTTTAGCTTTTATAAAAGTTTGACAGACAATAATGCTTTCCTTGGTATGAAAAAAGGAAGCATGTCAAAGACCAAGGATATTCATTGACAATGCTCAACATGATGTGATGTGATGGTAGATGAAATCAAAACCACCCTCTTCACATTTGTACAATTGCAGGAATGTTAAGCATGCATGACTAACTCTTGCTAAGGAGGTTTTGAGCTGCAGAGCAAAGCCAGTTGTCTGTGCAGACTTGTTCTGATTGACACTCAACAGAGTGGAGTCAAGTGGGGTGGAGTGCTACATAGTGCAGATCAAATAGTGGAGAGCTAAAGGTCGACAGTAGAAGATGGAGAGAGTTTATCCTGCGCACACATGATGAGCGATAGAGTGAAGAGAAGGCTCCTGGCGATTGAAGATGGCAGGACTGATGCGTGGTGCAGGAAAACTAAACCACGCACAAGGACCAGAGATGTTTAAAGTAGTCACATTACACTACAGCGACTTGTGTGAAAAAATACTCTAGTAACATTTATAATAATAATAATAATAATAATAATTGTTATTATTATTACTATTATTATCATCATTTTTGTACTATGTACTCTATTGCTATAAGATGAATTCAGGTTAATGGGGAAGTGAAGAAGGGGTAGAATTAAATAAGCTTATGCTTCATCCTACTCCTTTTCGGAGATGTCATTGTGTATTATTATTATTATTATTATTATTATTATTATTATTATTATTATTATTATTATTATTATTATTATTATTATTATTATTATTATTGTTGTTATTGTTATTGCTATTATTATTATTATTATTATTATTATTATTGTATTGATTATTGTTGCATTCTGCACATGTTTGAAATAAAGCAATCAAAATAAAATATAATAATAATAATAATAATAATAATAATAATAATAATAATAATAATAATAATAATAATAATAATAACCATAACAATAACTATAACAATAACCATAACAATAACCATAACAATAATAATAATAATAATAATAATAATAATAATAATAATAATAATAATAATAATAATAATAATAATAATAATAATAATAATAATAATAATAATAATAATAATAATAATAATAATAATAAATTTTATTTGGATAGTGCTTTTCTGAACACTCAAAAACACTTTACATTAGTGGAAAAAAATCATAAAAGCAGTACACATAGGACGATTACATGACACAGGACAGAACATGAGGACACTACATGACACTGCACATTAATCACACATTAAAAGCAGTTCTGAAAAGGGGACTTTTGAGATGGGATTTGAATAGTGGGAGGTCTGTACAGTCACAGATGTGTTTGGGGAGGGAGTTCCAGAGGGTGGGAGCAACAATGGAGAAGGCTCTGTCACCCCAGGTCCGGTGCTTGGTTCTGACTGGAGGGGACAGTCCCCATAACAGGGGGCCTGGTTGTGGAGGGCTTTGTGGGTGAGGAGGAGGATTTTAAAATGGATGTGGAGCCAGTGGAGCTTCTGAAGGACTGGGGTGATGTGGTCACATGAGTGGGTGTGGGTGAGCAGGCGGGCAGTTTTGAATGTATTGAAGTTTATTGAGGATACTATTGCAGTAGTCGAACCTGGAGGTGATGAAGGCATGGATCAAAGTTTCAGCGGCAGAGAAGGAGAGTGATGGACGGAGACAGGCAATATTTTTAAGATGGAAGAAAGTAGAGTACTGATTCAACTCTTCTATTTAAAGGTGTCATTCCGCTGAAAACCACTTTTCCACGCTCCTTTTGGAATCTGATGGGTCACCCCTAGTTACCAACACATGCTCCTTTGACAGTGGTTCATCACCTCCACTGGCTGCATACTGCATTCACACAAAACAAGAGGAACCATGGACCCAGAAAAAGCTGGTCCGTCTGATGTCAGATGGACTTTAGCGTCACCCACGTGGGGTTAAACCCGTCCCCAGCAGCGAATCTGAAGTAGCATTAGCATTAGCATCTACAAGAGAAGATGACGCCACAGTAGCTGCTGGACAAACTGGAAAAAAATGGCAGATCAAACTGGTTCATGTGCTCTCTGTGGAAATAAAGTGTTTTTTCCCTGCACGTTTTCAGAACAAGCGACGGCACGAAACCTAGCTGGATGCTACTTTGGTAAAGCTAAATACATACACAGCGAGAGGGGAGGGGGGAGTGTTCCTTCACACATTTTGAGCCAATCAGACGCCTCGTGACTGCGTATGAGGAAGTGCCGGTAAACTCTGTTGTTCGACCTCAAGTAATTTTTCTACTGTGAAAAAACAGCTGGAAACAAAACAATCTGGACATTATTTTTAAATAGAACCAACACACAATGTATTCAATAACAATGGAGAACACAGTAATATTAATGAAATAACCATGGAATGAGTCCTTTAAGTAAAAGTAAAAAAGTACAACTTCTCAATTGTAATAAAGTATATTATAAATATTATACATCAATAATTCTATACAAAGTATTTCACAGACTACTACCAAATAACTTACAAAACTTGTTTATAATTAAAGACAGTACTTATTATCTGAGAGGCTTTGGAAATGTCACATTACCCAAATTTCAAACTACTCGCAAATGTTTTTGTGTGTGTGTGTGTGTGTGTGTGTGTGTGTGTGTGTGTGTGTGTGTGTGTAGTGAAACTGTGGAACAGTCTGGAATAATCAACACAAGCAATGACAAAATATTCCCAGATTTAAACTGTTGTATAAACATATGGTTTGTTCTCAGTATAAGGTGTTAATGCTGATGTCACATTAATATTCTGTTTAAATTGTTGATGTTCTTTGTTCCTTGTTTGGTTCATATGTGTTTGTTCTTTACCTTTTGTTTTATTTATGCCGTCGCTGCTCTGTGTTGTTCATTAGCATTGGTGCTAATGCTAGTTTAGTTGTTATCACTGTTGGTTATGATGTGAGTTTATCTGATGAATGTGTTTTGTTTCTGTGTTCTATTCACATTTTGGTTCCATGGTTTAGACACTGTTGAATGAGTTGATTCTGAATTAGTTTGGGGCCGTTTAGTTTTTTAGTTTTGTTTTTTTATTTGGTTTATAGTTAAAGGACAGGAGTAAATGTTTAGAACTTGAGTGTTTTTAAGTTATTGATGAGAATGGGGGTGGGATTAAATAAGTGTTTCTTTTTCCCGACTCCTTTTCGGGTCTAAATATTTTTATATATTTTCTTGTGTATATTGCGTGAATTGCTCGAAATAAACAAATCAAGTACAAAAGTAAAAAAGAAAAACAGCTTTTTTTTGTCATGAATGCAATAATACTTCAGAAAATACAATCACAAAAGTTTCAAAAGTATCTAAAATAAAGCCTTTAAGAGTGAGTTACTGTGTAGATAATGTTTTTGATAGGGTCACACTTAGTTTTGTGGAAATTGACTGGACATTTAGGAAAAATGGCGGAAGAAAAGTCGCAATTGAGAGTCATGAGATTTTTAAAAAAAAGTTTCATATATGGATAAAAAGTAAAAATTGTGAGATAAAAAGTCAAAATTATGTGATAAAAAGTCCAAATTATGCGATAAAAAGTCAAAATTATGATAAAAAAGTCAAAATTGTGAGATAAAAAGTAAAAAATTATGATAAAAAGTAAAGATTATGCGATTAAAAAAATCAAAATTATGTGGTCAAAATGATGATAAAAAGTCCAAATTATGCGATAAAAAGTTCTGAGAATATAAAGAGTATAAAGTACAGATATTTATATAAATGTAAGGAGTATAAAGTACATATATTTATATAAATGTAAAGAGTATAAAGTACATATATTTATATAAATGTAAAGAGTATAAAGTACATATATTTATATAAATGTACAGAGTATAAAGTACATATATTTATATAAATGTACAGAGTATAAAGTACATATATTTATATAAATGTAAAGAGTATAAAGTACAGATATTTATATAAATGTAAAGAGTATAAAGTACAGATATTCGTGCAAAAATATAGGGAGTAAAAGTAAAAAGTTGCCAGAAAAATAAATACTTAATTAAAGTACAGATACCTAAATAATCTACTTAAGTACAGTAATGAAGTACTTTTCCTTGGTTCTTTTCCACCGCTGACAGGGACGATCCAGAACCCTCCTCCTCCTAAATTTCACTCATTCTCAAAAGTCAACTCCTCAACTGCATCATTTGTATTCAGCGCTGGACTTGGAGGCAGAAAGCGTCCGTCTTTACCCTTTTAAAGCCATCGTCCCCAGGGAATGCAATATTGACTGGCTCCAGCGGGTGCTCCAAACACCTTCTGTAGCATTCTGCTCCAGAATCAGCTTTCATTAGATTCTCCTGGGATAACCTTTAGAGAAATGGACTAACTTTGAGGCAGTCTGTTCTCTGAGGTAAGCCTGCTTTTCAAAGGGGGCGGAAATGGCTCTTTTACAGCCTCATTAGACCAATTTGCTGGAAGCAATCACAAAAGGTCTTTATCTGAGTTAGAGTGGCTCTATAGTCTGTAGTTAAGTCTTTCCAAAATGACTAATTTAAGCACCAAGGTTATTATCATTAAGGAACACTATTGAAATGACAAAAACTAGAATTGGAAAGAAATACTTTTGTTAATTGTACTGAATAAAAACTGTAATTAAAGTTAAATTAATATGTATAAAAAAATAACTAACTGAATCTGTATAGTAACTTAAACATTAAAAAATATGTGTAAAATTCCCTTAGTTTTATCTTTAATCACATATTTTTAGTTATACTGACTAAGATTCACACCCATAATTTGTATGTTTTAATTACTTTTATAAGCACACAACACACACACACACACATATATATATATATGTATAAAGATATGAAAAACAAACACGAAACTAAACTAAAAGTAAGCATTTAGCAAAAAACCCTAACCCTAAAAACTTGCAAATTTCTGAATTAAAACTGAAACTGAATTAAAGGGGGAAAAGTCAGAACTCAATAAAACTAAACTATAACAAATATTCAGAGAATGCCTAATCTCGCCCCTATTTTGTGCCCATCTTAAATTTCTATGACAACCTGTTCTTGAATTACAACCAATAATGTGATTTTGACCTTTGACCTTTACTCAAATGGACCATTGCATTTGATGTACATTAGCTATATGTATATGCCCATGTCTTTTAATGGTGATATCTTAAGTATCCATTGAGTTATAGCACACACACACACAAACACACACACACACATACATAGACACACACACACTGATTACAGAGAGATTTATGAAAACTCTAAAACTATTATAACCTTATTAAGGACCATGTTCTGCATTGTGGTGATTTTTCTTTGAAACACCATCCTGACTCCTCTTCTCTCAAATTATGTAAATCAAATTAAGTCACTGACCGAGGGCAACAATGTTCCTGTTTAATCCAAAACTCTTCATGCCCCATTATGTATAATTTGGCCATTTTGGATACGTTCCCTTCATGACCTTTAGTTGTGACACTACAATCGATTTCAGAAAGCTGCATCCTCTGTGAAATAGGGATGCACAATAGTAGAAAAAACTGACAAAGTAGTATTTTTTAACCCTGATATATATATATGATATATATATATGAAAAACTACTAAGGAGTATATAACAGCTGTGTAGTGCCGACGCAAACGATCAAACAGTTTAATGGTTGACACAGAACATACGTTTCCTTCTTGTAGTCAAAATAATTAAATAAAATCAATGATTAAAAATAAATGAATGAATATAATTAATATTATATATATAAATATGAACTGGCGTCTCATACAGGGTGTACCCCGCCTTCGCCAATTGTAGCTGGATTAGGCCCCCAGTGACTCCCGTGACCCTAGTGAGGATAAAGTGGGTTCAGATGACGAGACGAGAAAAATAAATAAATAAAAATAAATTACTTAAAATAAATTAACTCATTCACTGACAGCTGAATGAGAAGAGAATATTGACTCAGAATATAGTCGTTATTATATATATATAGATATACATTATAGTATATAATATTATACTATAAGTAGAAAAGACCTCTGACGGTACAGACCTCCGCCAAGGTAGACCCCCCACCCAGGATCACCACCAAAATCTAATCATTTCTAGATCTCTCCATGACCAACATACCCTGAAAATTTCATCAAAATCCATCCATATTTTTTTGAGTTATCTTGCTAACTAACAGACAGACAGACGAACAAACTCTGGCCAAAACATAACTAAGACTAAGACTGTATAACTATGGCACCCATCAAAATAAAGTGTAGATTGTTCATTTCGATTTGAATTGATGCCAAAACATCAATGGCAGTGAATGAGTTAATTAAATGAAAAAATTTAATGAATTTAAATAAATTAAATACAATAGTTTTAAATGAATTAATTAAATTAATGATTAAAAATAAATACATGAATAAAATAAAAACCATATTAAATACAAATAAATTAATAGTAAATAAAAAAATATACAAATACATGAATAAAAATTAATACAATAAAACATAATTAAACAAATACAAAATATTATAACATAATAAATAAATAAATAAATAATAAAAACATTTAACTTAAATAATTGCAGGAATCATGATATGACTATCACACACACCTATTTAACCCTAACACTACACTGTACTGCTCTAGTGTGTATACTTGTATACTTCATCCACACCACACTGCTGAAAGTCTACTGACCCTTCCATGTACGACACACATCCAGCTGCAAACTCTCTCCCACTAAAAAAAAAAAAAAAAATCTCTCCAACATACCCCCCCCCTTCAGAGTCTCCTTTTTCTATCACTTTAAAATCTCCAACTCACCCTCCAGAACTTCTTGGCTGTCTCCACCCTGGAGGGTTTCCTGTGAAGGCCCAGTGGAGTCCCCAGTGGATGTTCGAACATCATTGTGGAGCAGCCTGTGGCACCTACTTAGCCTTTTCGCTGCCTGCTAACGCTTGACACCCGCTATCCAGGGGACGCTACAGATGCTACGCTCAGGCAGCGAGCGACCGTCTGCTTTGACAGCCCAGGCAGCTTCCTCCATTTATGAAGCAGCTGCCACACCCAGAGCCATTACATTGTGTACTTCCCAGCAGCTGTATAACAACAAAAACAAACCGCCAGTCCCTCTGTCTCCAAACACTGCTCCAATGCTCCGTACATTAACGGGCTTTAATGGAGGCCGGAGACAGTCAGTCACAGCTCCCTACGCCAGGAGAGTCTTCATAAACACTAACTTAACGTATTTAAATTGCGCCATGCCAAGACTTATCAGTGTAACGGTACCATTAGAGGGTTAGGGTAATGAGCAAGAGGGGTTCGGAAATCCAGATGCACCAAGAGGGTAGAGGGGCCACGGATGGAGAAGGCAGGTAATTCAACACCTCCGTATGAGATGCCACTGAGGGAACAATCAGTGCTAAACTGTTTATTCAACCATTAGAGCCACAGCATGAAGGGCTGTTCTGACAGTAAGTGGCTGATCTGAGATCATAAGCCTGAGTGGAGAGAGTGGAGAGTGGAGAGTGGAGGTGTGGAGAGAGTGGAGAGAGTGGAGGTGTGGGCACAGTGGGAGAAGTAAAAATATACAGGTGAGAAAGACTTCTATTTTTAGGATGAATATCATTTCACCTCTTACCAGTGCTGGGAATAATGGTGCCATCCATCCATCCATCCATCCATCCATCCATCCATCCATCCATCCATCCATCCATCCATCCATCCATCCATCCATCCATCCATCCATCCATCCATCCATCCATCCACCCACCCACCCACCCATCCATCCATCCACCCACCATCCATCCATCCATCCATCCACCCACCCATCCATCCATCCATCCATCCATCCATCCATCCATCCATCCATCCACCCACCCACCCATCCACCACCCATCCACCACCCATCCACCACCCATCCATCCATCCACCCACCATCCATCCATCCATCCATCCACCCATCCATCCATCCATCCATCCATCCATCCATCCATCCATCCATCCATCCACCGTCCGTCCGT
Source organism: Siphamia tubifer (assembly GCA_020466265.1). Classification (NCBI taxonomy): domain Eukaryota; kingdom Metazoa; phylum Chordata; class Actinopteri; order Kurtiformes; family Apogonidae; genus Siphamia; species Siphamia tubifer. Next base: position 11,980,613 of record CM035802.1, on the reverse strand, counting down.
CCATCCATCCATCCATGCACCCACCGACCCACCCACCCACCCACCCACCCACCCACCCACCCATCCACCCACCCATCCACCCACCCATCCACCCACCCACCCACCCATCCATCCATCCATCCATCCATCCACCCACCCACCCACCCTCCATCCATCCATCCATCCATCCATCCATCCATCCATCCATCCATCCATCCATCCATCCATCCATCCATCCATCCACCCACCATCCATCCATCCATCCATCCATCCATCCATCCACCCATCCATCCACCCACCCACCCACCACCCATCCATCCATCCATCCATCCATCCACCCACCCACCCACCCATCCATCCATCCATCCATCCATCCATACACCCACCCACCCACCCACCCACCCACCCACCCACCATCCATCCATCCACCCATTCATCATCCATCCATCCACCCACCCACCGCTCCACCCATCCATCATCCACCCACCCATCCATCCATCCACCCACCCACCAATCCACCCACCCATCCATCCATCCATCATCCATCCACCCATCCATCCCTCCCTCCCTCTGTCATTCACACCCTTTTTCTTTGGACACTTCATAACTGTAAAGCATTTTCATAATGTAAAGGGGTTTTTTTGCACTGAAACGAAAATTTAGGCATCATCATTAATTAATACCTCCACCAAACAATGCCGTAGTTTATGTTTTCATTGGGGATTGTTTGCAAGTTATCTGAAAAAGTTATGATTGAATTTGGAGGACATTTTCAGGAAATGTTGATAGTAGCACACGGAACACATACGTCATTTTGGTGAAGAATGGGAGCATTTTATTTTACCCCCCCACAGACAGACAGACACACACACACACACACACTCAAAAATGCAAATTCATGTAATACTGAATGTCATTTCACGAGACAGAGTCATACAGATTTCATCATTAATAAAATAAATATCAGTACAGTGCAAACTTTTCCCCTCCATTCATTTCAAATGGACCATGCAAAGTTAATTACAGGATTTTACAGAGCGTTGCATCATTGGGTGTTTGTAACATTAATGTTCCTAGGATGGAATTATTTAGTCTGTCAGCTCTCAGTGTGTTCATTATGTTGAACACACTGGCTCTGGTTTTGTTTTGCTTTTTGTACTCAAGTTTTCCACCAAAATACACTAAGAAAGAAAGATACAATGCAGTGGAAATAAATATATAAAACGTGCTAAAATCCATTAAAACGTACGAGACTAAACTAACACAAAAAAGTGAGGAAAAATTCAAAATATATTCAAAAACTCGGCCAAAGTACAGAAAAAAACCCAGCAAAAATCTAATGAAATATCCAAAACAGATGCAAAAATATGAATATCTATGCAATTAATTAATTAATTGAGTACATTGAAATGACCATAGAAATTTCCATATTAATGAAGCTGGAAACTGCATGGATCTTAATTGTAACAAATGGTTACAAAGGCATTATTAACATTAAATTACATCAAAATTACCATGGAATTACCACCTTATTACTGTAATATAAAGTACATATATCACCAAAATCTCATTATGTGATCACTGAATTTAGGCTTCAATACATGTTAATTATTATTATTCCCGAAATCTTAATATAAAACTCCTACCTTTAACAAAGCATATAATAAATTATCTTTTACTTTTTTTAATCTCTCTCCTCTACTGGTGCAGAACAGACTCATCACAGTTACTGTCACGCAGCTTTGTAAAGTTCTAATTTGTCGCAACAGAAGATCTAATAAGATATGAAAAATTGTCTTTGGACTTCCACTGTAATCTCCCCTTATTTGCTCTGCTGCAGAAATGATGATGGTCTTCACCTCCCAAATGAGCAATGGAAACACTTAAGCACAAGTAGCTGCATGTTAACTCTAAGAGGGTTGATCTGACAGATGGAAGGAGGACAGGGAGAATCATTTATTGAAGCTTGTGGTCAATGCAAAGCAACATAGACGACAATCCAATAGACTCCAGATGTTCATGTAGCCTAGCCGCGCTATCCCTATTCATGACATATATGGGTCTAGTCGTGCTACATAGTCAGGGGAGGCGGGGCTAAAAGGTTGTCTCTCTATTTGCAATAGGACGGTACTACAACCAATCAGTGTAATCTTTAGGATGATGTAGTTAGACCCTGGAAAGCAGGGGTCTCAAACATGCGGCCCAGGGGCCAAACGCGGCCCGCCAAAGGTTCCAATGCGGCCCCTGGGATGAATTTGCTAAGTGCAAAAATACCACAGTCAAGGCTGTAGAACTGATTTTAGTTCAGGTTCCACATACAGACCAATATTATCTAGAGTGAAATTATAGCAGAATAACCGACAAAAAAAAAAGAATGACTCCATATTTTCTTCTCATTTTGATGTGAAAATAATTAAAATTATGCCCATAAATAATGATAATTTCAAATCTCTGTCCTTGTTATAGTGCAAAAAATAACATTAAATTAGTAATTAAAAATATTTATGCTTGATAAATATTTCTCTGTGAAAAACCTGAATAAATATGAATAACCTGAAATGTATAAAGAAACTTGAGGACAATTTTAACAATTTACTGTCTTTTGTAGCAGACCTGTTCCATAATGCATGCGTGTAACTGATAAATTGAGGCATAGTATTGTTAGAATTTCATGTATTTTTCTTGAGCTATTTCCATTTTTTCAGATTATTCACATCTTCATTGTTGGATAGTTTATCTTAAAAAAGTATTTTCATAAGGGTTTGTTTTCACTAAAACACAAATATTTGTTAGGTTAGGTTATTATTATGCTATTATTTTACTGGTCCGGCCCACTGGAGATCAAATTGGGCTGAATGTGGCCCCTGAAAGTAATGAGTTTGAGACCCCTGCTGTAAAGTTTACGGAGGAGTCTGGAGAAAGTTAAGAACAACTAAACTAAATTGTGGATTATGTTGTTGCTTCTGTAAAAATTATTGAAAGATTGTTGACATTTTTTCACATTCTTCACTCATCTTTGATAAAAGGAAACCGCCACCCATTGTTCTTCTTCTATGGATTTTTACGGTTGTTTCTCTCTGAATTGTTGCAGCGTCACTTTGTTACGCCCGCCATCTGACTCTATACTTCTCTGTGATTGGTCGGCCAGTTTCAGGGAAAACTAGTCAAAAGTTACATTGAGCGTAACTACAGTAGACTACTATGGTAGCACATAAGATTTGCTGCCGCTAGGTGGGTCTAACGCAGCTAGGCTAAGTTTCATGTGCAAAACGGGCAAATAATAAAATGAACTCAACTAAGACAATGACTTTTTTTTAATAATTTCTAAAAATAATATGTGTCTGGTGTCTGTGTGTGTGTGTCGCGCTGGTAGAAAAAGGATGTGGGCGCATGCGCACTACTTCTTCTATTGTTCTCTTGTATCCTGTGGTAGTGGTTTACAGCGCACATAGTGGTATGGCATGTGAATGACATTGTTTTCAGCAAGTGTTTCGTCCCCATGCTGACACAGATTTTTTTTCAATACTGTACTTTTTTCCACAAACAAAAAAAAAAGTATAAATATTTTTTAAAAATGCAATCTTCCCAAACCCAAACAAACACACATATCAGTTAGCAAATGGTATATATATATATAAAACATACATCCAAATAGATACATAAACAAAACCACAAAGTAAGTTCACATTAGTGTTGCACACATCATCCTAACATAAATGGCCAACACTGCCCAAAAACAACCCAATCGGTGTTGGGATAAACACACCGCCCAAGAAGCTGAACATGCAACACAAAACTACTAGTGACCATTCTCAAACCCACAAACACACCACGGGACAGGTGCACCTCACCCTGACCGTCGATGTACCATTTAAAATAATGAAAACTGAAGACACTCAGAATGTCCATCAGTTTATAATTATGACGCAGATTTTTTACTGAAACATTTACACAGTTTCAAAACTAAACCTATATTGAAATCATCTGGACGTAGACTCAGAGTTCTTTGAGGTCCCCTGAATCCAATACTTGAAAGCATTTAGTCATTAACATTTAATCTTTTAACTGCAATAGCACCGCCTATTAATTTCTTTCCCTGTTCGTCCTGTCTGTCCTGTCCAGTCTTTGTTTCCCCCCACACATCACTGAGGTGTAGCACTGCCCTCCCTGGCTTTTAATAGAGAGTTCTAATAAAGTATGTTTGCTCAGCTTTCAGGGAGGACCGATGATGGTCACACACATGCACTAAATATTTAAATATTTGGCTGCAAGACTAAAAAATGCATTGATCTCAAACAATGTTGACACCCTCTCTGTGGTGTTAAACAATGAGAACAAATGCAGACAAAAAAAAAAGAGAAAAAAAAAAAACAAAAACACTGAAAACACTCTGTTACCCAGTTGGCAGATCTGTATGTTTACTGTTGTGAGAGTCTACAGTCGTCATAATGATGGAAATGATGACACGGTGACTGCACAGATGTATTAAAAAGACCCCGAAAAGTTACACTCATCAATACAACTGAGCACAAATATTAGTTTAGTAAATAAGGAAACAAAGTTGTAATGGATAATAGTGTGTACAGAGGGAGAAAGGTATGTAGAGCTGAGGGGTTAGACTTACCTGTTGTGGAAATACAGTTCATATGGACACCACATGCAAGGGAAAAGAAAAGAGAAGAAGAAATTAGAGTTTGCATGTTAACTGACATAACAACACAGGTAGGGTTAGAGACAATTATGTTTCAGAACTCATATAGTTCCATTCAGAGTAATAACAGGATAACCTTTAACCCCTGATGTGTCAGGACTGACACATTCTGAATGGATGGATCAGTTTTTATATATATATTTTTTAATGTTAAAAAGTGTATTTTTTTTTTTAATCCCTTTCAATTGACACTCTCCACCTCAATCCCTAAATAGTATTCCTGATAAGTCACAAAGAACTAGAATGTGTGTATCATTTATTTATTCGTTCATTTGTTTAATTTTTGAAAATGAGCCAGATCATGTCTCCATCCAAACAGCAAGAAACACATTAAACACGTTCTCATCATATCCTGTGCTGGGACATTTAACCCTGACTGATAAGAAATGTAACAACCTCTACATTACGAATCATTGTCAAGAAACCGCAACTAAACTAAATCTTTTTGGGAGAAAGAAAAATACAAATATCAAATATAAGGTTGTTTGGACTATAAATAAAAAAAAAATATTGTGTCACCAATAAGGTAAGAGAAGTCTCATTTAAAATAATCCATATCATTTATACCAAAAAAACCCATACTTTTCACATTTCGAGAAATAGATGAAACATCCAAATTCTGTAATACTGAGACATTTATTCAATAATTGTCCATATGTTAAAATGTTCTGGACAGACATGGACATCAGTATATGCCTAAATTTGTATTATGGCACAGTTAATGAGTTAATCTAAATTATCCATAGGTGTGAATGTGAGAGTGATTGTTTGTCTATATATGTTCAGCCCTGAGATGAACTGGAGACTCATACAGGGTGTACCCCGCCTTCACCCATTGAAGCTAGATTAGGCCCCCAGTGACCCCCTGTGACCCTAGTGAGGATAAAGTGGGTTCTGATGATGAGATGAGAAATTTTTGTATTGAATCTGTTTTTATTATTTGGCAAATATCATATACATAAGCAAAATGGAATGGAAGAGTACCACAAATACAACAATTTAAAATGGAAATTAGACATTATTTTAAGACATTAAAAGGAATTTAAAACAAAAAGGCAATCAAATGACAAGTGAATAAGTAGATAAGTGAAGACTTTACTCATAATATAAGATACCCTGTACATGTTCTCCCTGTATATATGTATATATTGTAATGATGCTTTTTATATTAATTTGTGTGTGTGTGTGTATGTGTGTGTGTGTCTGCCCTATAGTGTGTTGTTTGAGTGTTTTTCTTTATTTAACTCTTTGTTTTAGCTTTATATAACTGACTTGGGTATGGAAATACTCAATATGGAAAAACCTTATGAATTATCAAACAGACAGATAGACGGACAGACGTCAGCAAAAACATAACTCTGCTATTCCTTGGTAACAACACAAACATCAACAATCATAACAACCTTAGACAGAAGAACAGGGTGGTTTGTCTTATGGTCATATGAAATGCTGTATAAACTGATGCTCCAAAAATGTCAAATTTTTTATTTTTTTTTGTGATTTCAGAACTATTATCTGTTAGCGATTGTTGTTTATTATATTCTGGATGAAAAAAAAGGTAAATAACGAATTAAAAAAACAAACAAACAAACAAACCGAAAACATGTTATTATTACCTCTGCCAACGAAGTATTCAGGTCTGTTTGTCTGTCTGTCAACAGGGTAACGCCCAAAAAAAAAAGTTCTGAACGGATTTTGACAGAATAATAGATAATGGGTCAAGGAAGAACCCATTAAACTTTGAACAATGAAGGTCAAAGGTCAAGGTCACAGTAAAGGTCAACACCTATGGCTCCATCACGTCACATTTTGACGTCATATGACGCCGTCTCTGACTGCCTTTTTTCTTTTAATTTAACTCCAGTCATTTTATTAAAAGGTAAATGAAGGGTATTGTAACCATTGATTCACCTACTTCCACAGCAAATATGTAATAATAAAAACAAAAAAAACCTAAAAAAGGCTACCATATATTATGCTGTCTTTCCTTCTTTATTCTTTATTTCCCTCATAACCATCAAACATCCCTTTAGTTCAACTGTTATATGACAGCAGAGTCTGATCAGTTTCTCCTTCGACCACCACTGTACGTTCCAGTGGACGAACTGTAGCTGCTTTAATTTATTCAAAATAGTTGAACCAACATCTGTCATTTGGACAGGTCATTTCACGTTAAAGTGTCCCACATCATGATGGCGGTAAAACCACGAGACAACATGACAACATGATGAGCATATTATATTATTATGTTGTTATAAATGGACGCACTAGTGTCTGACAAACCAGAAGTGATTTACTGTTGAGTAAAAGCAGGTCACATGATGGAGGATCACAGTAAGGGGGGGGGGGGGGGGGGTCATGTGAGTTTTGGGGGTGTCTGAAGAAAATAAAATACAACAGATTTGAAGTTAATGATATTTAACCTTCCTGTTATGTTCATTTGTCAGTTTAACCTGCTGTGTAATTAAGTATTAACAAACACTGTTAATATTTCATGACTAATTCCATTCACAACTATTCTATTAATATTTGGTAGAACTGTACAATATAATATATGAGCATCAAAATTGCAATGTGTGTGCAATAGTCACATGATCGCAGGTCCTGCAATTATTTTTATTAGATTTTTAAAATATTTTTTAAAATTTATTCATTAATTTTTGCTATTAATTTTTATTTTATTTAATTATTTTTATGTATTATTTATTTGTCTTTTTTTAATGTATGTATGTATTTATTTATTTATTTATTTATTTATTTATTACTATTTTTCATTAATTACTTGTATTTATTTTTTTTAATAATTAATTTCATTTAATTACTTCAGCTACAAGAAGGATGATGCTGAAACATGTGTCCTGTGTCGACCACTAATCTGTTTGACCATTTGCGTCGACACCACACAGCCGTTAATGTAGTACATTTTATACACCAGTGGGTACCCAAAGCGCTTTACAAATCCTCACATTCACACACACACACACACACACACACACACACACACTCATACACCAGTAGACTTGACCCTACTGGGAGCAACTTAGGGTTCAGTGCCTTGCCCAAGGACACTTCGACAGCCAGAGGCGGGACGTGAAACGCCAACCCTTCAATCAATAAACAACCTGCTCTACCAATTGAGCCACAATATACGTATATATTGTTAAAACAAAAAAATCTATAAAGTCAGTTTGTTCTAATATCATGTAGTTCTAATATTTAGTGCAATAGTGTTCCTAACCTCTAACAGGTAACTTAAAGTGAATGGATCATAATGTGCAGACAGTGTTTTGAAGTAGATCTGAGACCAATATTTCATTGGATGAAAACATATTCTCTTATTCATTCTCATAATTTCACATTTTGACCCCAGACTTATCTTGGAAACTTGATCCAACCATCTTTTAAGACTTGACTTTTATTTATCAGTAACACAAATATGGGAACATTTCATTTCTAGAAGCATTTTACTCATAGGCCAGTGTAATGTAATGTACAGTAAAGTGCTGTGGTTGCCTTGAAAAGCACTATAGAAGTCTAATCCATTATGGTTATCATTATTAATAGTGTTATTAAATGTTCATTGTGGTCAGTTTCTGATGCTGCAGCTCTTTCATAATTCAGATTTTTTTTTAGTTATTCTTTGTTCAGTATTAATTGTCAGCCTTGTCAATAAAAGCTGAACATTTATTCTACTTGGGTGGGAGAGTTTATTGTAATCAATCTGTGTGTGTGTGTGTGTGTGTGTCTGCAGAGACATATCATGCTATAACTCAATGAGATCAGATATCACCATGAAATTACATGAGCATATACATATAGCTAATGCACATCAGATGCAATAATCCATTTGAGTAAAGGTCAAAGTTGTATTTTGCAGAAAGGTCAAAATCACAACATTGGCTCTAATTCAAGAACAGGTTGTCATAGAAACTTGAGATTGGCACAAAACAGGGGCGAGATTAGGCTTTCTCTGAATATTTTTATCCAACATTACCAAAATACTCTGTAAAATGAATGAAAAAAATGACCAACATAATTAAGAAAATTAACAAAAATGACCAAAATATGAATGAATGAAAAGTACAATTTCAAATTTTGACCCCATGATTTAAGACTTGCATTTTCTTTATCAGCAACACACATGTGGGAACATTTCATTAGTTTTATTGAAGAAAATAATCAAGAATATGGACCAAAACAAACAGCAAATGTGTAGAATAAGAAAATGCTTATAACCAATAAAATAACCAAAAAACTCAATAAAATGAGCAAAAATTACCAAAATATTCAGTAAAATGAGCAAAATGACAAAAAATGACCAATAAAATGAGCAAAAATGACCAACATAACCAGTAAAATGAACAGAAATTACCTAAATAATCAATAAAATGAGCAAAGATGACCAAAATATTCAGTAAAATGAGAAAAAAATACCAAAATACCTAGTAAAATGAACAAAAATGACCAAAATAATCAATAAAATGGATAAAAATGACCAAAGTAATCAATAAAATAAACAAAAATCTCAGAATCCAGAAGCATTTTTTCTTGTAGAACAGTTATTTTGTTTGTTTTAATTAACTTTGTCTTCAGATTTGGAATTTTTTTATCCTCTTTTTAGCCTTTTTTTTGCAGTAGATAATGTGACATGTGTAATATGATACTGTATATACCGTACATATGAACAGTATAAGTGCGTGGGTGTGTGTAATATTTCCTCGCTTGGAGACTACTTAATCATAGTTAATAATGAAAGCTCACATATTCACTGAGAACAATCTAATTTACACGACCAGCACACACATTCACAGTTTTAAGCAATATCTTTTGATCAGATAGATTAAGGTGAATAACATTAGTGCAACTGATTTTAATTTAAATTTTTAATATTACTCACGAGGGACTTGATTAGCCAGAGGGTAATCACAGTAATAATACTTTAAGCATTTTATATTACATTTAATCAGTATGTATAAGCAATAAAAACAAAATTAAAATGTCTAACTATGGTAAACACATTTGTCTCTTGTATAAATGCACAGTGAGTATTTATTTTTTATTCTTTTCATGTATTGAAACGGTGCCACTAAAAACACAAAGTCCATAAAATGTGGTCTCACAGATTAACAGCCTTAAATTAGAGAAACACAATACATGCAAAGCTGGTAGAAGGTAGCGAGGACATGGGATTATGACAGAATGTCGACCCACAGTGGAAACACAGCATGTAATTCACAATAAGCTGTGTGCTAAATTCACTTAGAAGAACTGCAACCAGGAATCTAAGGCTTTGCAAAATCTTTAGTAAACCTGACAGGTGCAGCAGCCAGAACGCTGGAACACTGACATGAAAAAAAGGTTTGGAAAAATGATGTGCATATTAGGTCTTTATTAAGGTACGACCAGGTTTATCCATTTATTACATAAACTGGAAAAACTGCCCCTCGAAAAACAAGTGAAACTAAAATAAAGCAAGATATTTTTGCTTGAATTAAACAAACAAACAAAAAAATTAATAACGTGCACTAGAGCAAAAGGAACAATTCTTAAAATACCATTTTCAAGATATATCCTGATGAAACAAACATATATGACAATATGGTCAAATTATAATGCATTATATTCACAAATATATTTCTATATATATATATAGAAAGGTAGTGCATATATTATTCAATATACTTCAATATATGATTTGATCATATATTGATAAATATAAAACATATATTGAACTGAAGACAAAAGCTGACCAATATTTTTACACAGTTTATTATGAAGTGTAAATATATAATTACATATATTTAGTAATACACTTCACATAATGTATATATATATATATATATATATATATATATATATATATATATATATATATATATATATATATATATATATATATATATATATATATATATATTTATTACTAAATATATATTGGTAATATAACTCTATAAATTTTAATTGTAGAGTTATGACATATTATGTAGAAAATCTCTTATGTACATATGTTAATTTAAGAATGTTGTTGTCAGGCCAGACATAAACGAAATTTCGTTCCACTGTGTGCCTGTCTGGTATAAGTTGAATGACAATAAAGGAATATTGAACCTTTATATTAACATATATATATAAGTACATATAATGTCATATTTGTTTCAATATATAGAAAGTGACAATTCTTTGTGTATTTTTAACTATATTGTAAGACATTTTTATGCTCAATTTTAGGCAGTAATATATTGATAATCAGTATGTGGAGAAATATATTTTTGTTTCATAAGGGTTGGTCCTTCTGGACATTTTTTCAAATATGAATTCCCATGTATGATTTTGAATTTTGTGATCCATCAGGTGTCAAAGGTCAAATATTAATATTTTTGAACAAACAAAAACACGTCTAAAACAATGGTAAATTCTTCCTCTTTCCTCATTAATGACAGTGTTCTAGTGTCACTGGAAAAGGCTTCTGGTGGATTATCTATTTATTGCATGTATCTAATTTGATACATCAGGTTTTTCAAGGAAAAAAGGCTTCAAAAGTCATGTATTAAATAATGTATGTTCAGTGTTATAGGGTTATGTGGGATGGAATATTTTGACCAGAAATAAGAAAAATACACTTGGTAATATTTGTATTTTTCGCAGTGTGGTGTTAGATTTAAAAAGACTATTTATTTCCTCTTCAACTACACCAGAAAATCAGACTGCAGCTTAAAAAAAAAAAAGTACCTGCCCAATTTTAATTTGGTCATGTTTGTTATTTTTGTTTAAAATAATAGTTTTTATGTGTGACAACATAATGAAACAGTCAGTAATGATGTCTACAAATGACCCATTATTCCTTAAAGTTTTCCAAAGTATTTTTTCTCTAAATATATCTTTTTACAGCCATTAAAAACAAACAAATAAAAATAAATACATCATTATATTTTTCAGAGACAAGCATTTCATTTACTGATCATACTCCTACATCTGCAAGTAATTAAATAAAAACACACAAAACTGAAGAAATTGACTTTTTCAGAAAATATATCATTAACAGACATAAAAATAATCACCTACAACCATTTCTACTATTTACTTAGTGTTGCAGAAAATAACCGTGTTTCCACATTCACAGCAGAGTCTCTGATAAGACACATATAAGACACATCTGGTTCAACTGACAACCTGAGAAAGTCTATTTTCCCTGAATTAATTAAATGTATTCACACAGTGGTTCCCAGACTTTTGCAGATCGTGACCCCATTTTAACATCATATATTTCTGGTGACCCCAAACATTCAAAATGTTTGGCTAAAATTAATTTTATTTTGATTATATAATACAGGGGTAGCCAACTTTGATCCTTGAGAGATGCAATCTGGTATTTTTTTTAGATTAAGGGTCACCACCCCTGGACCTCAGGGGTCCTTTATCCTGCATGTTTCAGATGTTTTCGTCTCTCATCAGACCTGCAGTCGTCCTCAGTCTGATCATTTTAATGTGTCATAAATAACACTGTTCTAGATGTTTTTTAGAAAGTATCTGCATCAGACATTAAAGCTGTCATTCCATGATTATTTCATTAATATTACTGTGTTCTTCATTGTTATTGAATACATTGTGCGTTGGTTCTATTTTAAACAAAAACAAAAAAACGTCCAGGTTACTTTGTTTCCACCCGTTTTTTTTTCACGGTAGTAAAATGACTTGAGGTCAAATAACAGAGTTTACGGGTACTTCCTCATACATGGTCATGACGCAGTGATGAGGCATCTGTGATTGGCTCAGAATGCGTGAAGGAACCCCCCCTTCTCTCGCTTTCTATGTGTGTTTACCTTTACCAGAGTAGCATCCAGCTAGGTTTCGTGCCGTTGCTTGTTTTGAAAACGTGCACAGAGAGCACATGAACCAGTTTGATGCGCCATTTTTTTCCAGTTTGTGCAGCAGCTACTGTGTGCTAATGCTAATGCTACTTCAGATTCAATGCAATGGGGGACAGGTTTAACCCCACGTGGGTGACGCTAAAGTCCATCTGACGTCAGATGGACCGGCTTGTTCTGGGTCCTTGGTTCCTCTTGTTGTTTTGTGTGAATGCAGTATGCAGCCAGTGGAGGTGATGAACCACTGTCAAAGGAGCATGTGTTGGTAACTAGGGGTGACCCATTAGATTCCAAAAGGAGCGTGGAAAAGTGGTTTTCAGTGGAAAAATCAGTGGAGGAGAGGAACCGTGACTTTATATATTATAATTATATGACTATCATCTTACAATTTTAACTTTTTTACAATTTTCAAAACATTTTAACTGACATTTTGGACTTTTTCATTTTAACTCATGCATTTTTTTTTTTAAATCTCATTTGTTATCTCATGATGACTTTTTTTTTGTCAATTGTGACTTTTTTGTCTGTTTTTCCTAAATTTCTTGCCCATATCCACCAAACTGAGTAACTGTGACCCTATTAAACACATTATTACACAGTAACTCACTTTTAAATGCTTTATTTTAGATACTTTTGAAACTTTTCTGATTTTTTCCTGGTTAAATAAGTATTATTGCTTTCATGGCAAAATTTTTTTTTACATTATTACAATTGTAAAATTTTACTTTTTAACTTTTACTTCAGTAAAGGAGTTGAATCAGTACTTGTACTTTTTTACACCAGTACCTGTACTTCTACTTAAGTACATAATGTGAGTACTTTGACCACTTCTGTTTAGAACTTTAGAACTTTTGATGTCAATCCCATTCATCCAAAAACACTGGATAATCCCTTTAAAGTTTCACCTCCTGACCTCTGCACCTGTTTTATACAAAGAATCTTACATAGAATTTTCAACTTCTGTCTCCAAAGGCCGTCCATTGTTCTATCCCCAACACCCCCACAATATATGGTCCAATGAATATGTCATAACTGCCCCCCACCACCACTTAAAATGACATTTCTGGTATCATTATTCAGAAATAGGGTTGAATATGGACCTGTCCAGTTGAATTAAACCCTTTAACCCCTGATGCATCAGCGATGACGTGTTCTGAAAGGATGGTTTAGTTTCAATATTCTGAAAAAAAATGTACAGTTATACTGTTGTTGTACTGTTGTACTGTGATTTTTACTGAATTTTGTTCATGGATCTGATACATGAAAATAAACAGGTGTCAAAAAGCAGCTGATTTAGAAAAAAGAAAAACTAAAACTACTGGAACTATATTATAAATGTATTTATTTATTTATTCATACTTCACTTGAGTTTATTTTAACGAAGTAAAGTTATTATTTTTGCAAATATTAATTCGTATTTGTTAATTTTATTCCTTATTTTGTTTTATATTTCTACATTTACTATTGTATTTCATTATTTTTCTTCATTTTTGTCTTCATAGTACTTATTTTATTAGTTTATTATACATTTTTGGCTGTTCTTGACCATTATGTTGCTTATTTTATTACATTTTGACTGGAACTGCTGAAACCCCAGGAGTTAAAGGGTTAAGGAAGAATTCAGACCCAAGTAGAGCATTTACAGTTCATGTAGACCACAGGGAAATGTTTAAAAATGCATGATTCCCTTTAAAAAAAAAAAGCAAAATATCACTCCTTTAACTCATGGGGAAAAAACCCTTAAAGGTTTGTTGCATTAATGTTGCTAAGCTAGGAAGTTTATTTCAGCTTATTCATTGTACAGTTCATTTTCAGTCACTGTTAACTTTCAGACCAGACTGATGAAGAATTAATATAAGTTCATCCACTGCAGTTTTCTGAACTCTGGATGTGCAGGGAGTCTAATTTTCACAGATTAATCCCATTGTGAAAACATGATTGATTTATTAGAAATCTCAGGAATGGTAAATTAGGTCATGACACTCAAGGTCAGGGGTCTCAAACTCATTTTCTTCAGGGGCCAAGTTTAGCCTGATTTGATGTCCAATGGGACCGGACCAGGAAAAATAAAACATAACCTATATTAAAAAAAAAAAAAAATGACAACCATATTTTTGTCATTGTTTTAGTGCAAAAAAAAAACACCCATTAAATTAAGAAAATACTCTTAGAAATTATCAAAATATTTTAAAAAGTGACATTTCATCAGGAAAATAAGGCCAATTTTAACAATATTCTGCCTCAATTTATCATCAGTCCATGTGTTTTATTATGGATCAGTTCTACAAAGACACTAAGGCCCCGTCCCATTTCTCCCCCTTAAAACTTCCACTTGGTTTTAAGTGCCCTAAAAAGTAAATTCCACTCATCAAGGGGAAATAATTCCCCCTGAAAATGAGACACCACTCGCGAAGTGAACGTAACAAACGTGCTCACGTCACACGCTGACAACTCTACCCCCGAAATATGAAACCACCCCTCCGCGAGACTGACAGCAGCTGACTACTATTTACATGGAGGACAAATGTCGGTCCCAGCTGTGTTGCCTGTTGTGTTGGTTCTGTTTATTTACCTTCGGGATGCGCAGAGAAGAAATGCGGCAAAACAGAAGACGCATTCGCCGTCTACTTTGCCTTTCAGTCTTGTCTCAGGTATGTTGATTTATTTAAATATTTATGTATTTTTTCTTCAATAGTTGGCGATTTATAACATTAACGTTAGCATTACCGCTAGCTTAACAAAAGCTCGCAGTGCATCATGGGTAATTTCATCTTCCACTCAAAACGAAGTCCGCAACCAACCTCACTACATTTTGAGGGTTGATTTTAAGGGCAAAATCGCACTCCCACTTGCTCCCCTAGGTAATGGGACACCCTACCCCTACACATGAATGCGCAAAATCTAGGGTTAGGGGAAATTTTAGGGTTAGGGGGAGAAATGGGACGGGGCCTAAATGGTTCAAATTGTGTCTAATTTTCTTTAGATATTTCAGGTCGTTTGTATTTTATTGTTATGGGATACTTCGTAAAGGTAAATATTTTCCTAATTTAATATTTTTTGCAGTCAAACACTGAGACAAATTGAAAGTTGTTTTCATTTATAGACAAAGAAAAAAACTGAGAAAAAAAACATGGAGTCATTTAATAACTCTTCATCACTTAGGCCACATTAGAACTGTCAGCGGGCCACATTTGGCCCTTGGGCCACATGTTTGAGACCCCTGCTCTAGGTAATAAATGGAAACACTGCGCAAAAATACGAATAAATAAAAATATGACGTGTTTGTTTTTACCAGAGGTGTAAAGTAACTAAGTAAAAGTACTTCATTACTGTACTTAAGTACATTTTTTAGGTATCTGTACTTTACTTGAGTATTTATTTTTCTAGCAACTTTTTACTTTTACTCCCTACATTGTTGTATAAATATCTGTACTTTATACTCTTTACATTCTCAGAATAGACTCATTACTTTTACAAACTAAACAGATGCGACAGTGCGAAAAATTAGTCGCTTCAGGAGGAAAATCAGTGAAGGAGAGAAACTGTGACTTTATATATTATAGTTATATGACTATTATCTCATAATTTTGACTTTTTTTTTAAAAAAATCTCATGACTTTTTATCTCAATTGTGACTTTTCTTCCCCCATTTTTCTTAAATTTCCTGCCGTATCCACAAAACTGAGTAACTGTGACTCGATAAAAACACATTATCGACACAGTAACTCACTTTTAAAGGCTTTATTTTAAATACTTTTGAAACCTTTCTCATTTTATTTTCTGATTTTATATTTTTCTGATGTTATTGCCTTCATGACCAAAAAAAAAAGCAGTTTTACTTTTGTACTTTTATTGCAATTGACAAGTTGTACTTTTTTTTTTTACTTTTACTTAAGTAGAAGAGTTGAATCAGTACTTCTACTTTTACCAGAGTATTTTTTCACGCAATTAGCTGTACTTCTACTTAAGTACAGAATGTGAGTACTTTGACCACCTTTGGTTTTTACATTATCATGATAGTGTGAAGATATTTGAATAACTTCAGCCCAAAATTAACAAAAAAACAATTTCTAGTGAGACGACACGAAGCCACGAAACACAACAAATGCCTCCAGAGAAAACCAGAGGAGAATATATTTAACTCACTTGTATGTTGTGAGAAATGAAGAAATTATGATTCAGAACAAGCGTTGTGATTTTACCACAGAAGATGTTTTAGCCAGATGTCCGTGGCTTATCGATCGAGACAATAGTAGATAAGCGATTCCAGTTTTGTCCAGCGTCTCCATCAGAGCAACAGCCAGATAAAGCAGTGAATAATAGTATTAATCCAATTTACACTGAAGGTGATATTGATTTTCTTTAGACCTTTTGCGAGGCTTGAATGCAGTGTGATTCTGAGAACGTCTTTATTTTTCTCTGGTTTGGGAGTGTCACTGAGCCTGGTGGTCAGGGGCGTGCCTGGGGGTGGTACTGCCCATAATCATATATTGTTTACCTTTGATTTTAATTATAGCTCGCTGTTAATTGCATGCATCATATAAGTTCTATATTTCTTTACAAAAACAAAAACAGAAAAAGTCAAACTAATTTCATACAAACATTCCACACTGTTAACCCTCGTATTATGTTAAGGGTCCA
Organism: Siphamia tubifer; assembly: GCA_020466265.1. NCBI lineage: Eukaryota > Metazoa > Chordata > Actinopteri > Kurtiformes > Apogonidae > Siphamia > Siphamia tubifer. The sequence goes on along the minus strand of CM035802.1, from coordinate 11,963,417 downwards.
TTTCAGTGTTTGTGTTGATCAAAGTACTAGTTAACCTTTATTTTTCTTCATGACTTTTCCTCATCTTAGCGTCATGAACTGTTGAGTAAAATCTGAAAATGTCTGTGCAGAGTTTACATACAAAGATAATATCACTTTAATGTGGATAATGAGCATAAATCTTTATGATATACTTTATTTTGTTTACCCAATTATTAGTATTTTGATTGTTTTTTTTTCTGAATAAGTTTGTGTAAATTTTAAAGCTACCTGGAGGAGGATCCAATGGACACAGGTGTAAAAAAAAAAAAAAAAAGAAAAGAATGAAAAAAATAATACAATGTGTTTATGGAGAGAAAAACTTGAACAAAATTGTTCTTAAATACAGTGTTGAAATAAAAAAAAAAATTGCATGTCTCTTTTCTAAATATTTATGCCATCTAAAATGAATATGTTATTGGTTTAACCTGTTATTTATTTATTTTTTAATGTATTGAGTGGATTTATACAGTACGATGGTTTGGTTTGTTTTATGAATGAATGTCTTTAACTATTGTCCATCTCGGCCACGACAGTCTTAGAAAAGAGATTTTTAATCTCAATGAGGTTTTCCTGGTTAAATAAAGGTTCAATAAAAATTAAAAAAAATATATATATAAGGGTCAAAATGACCCACAAAACAATCAATGTAATTAATTTTCAACATAATACAAGGGTTAACAAAATTGACTGTCATGATTTATGCTAGTGTGACCATATTTTGATGCCTGAAATGAATTATTATTATTATCATCGTCGTCATCATCGGTATCGTCAGAATTATTTTTATTATTATTATCATTATCATTATTATCATTATTATTATGAGTAGCAGTAGTAGTAGTATTACTATAATCATTACTATTCTCATTATTATCATCATCATTATTATCATTATTGTCATCATTATTATTATCACTATTATTATCATTATTGTCATCATTATTATTATCACTATTATTATCATCATTATCATCATCATTATTATTATCACTATTATTATCATCAGTATCATCATCATTATTATGATCATTATCATTATTATTATTATTATTATTGTCATTGTTACCGTTACAGTTATCATTGTTAATAATAATAATAATAATAATAATAATAATAATAATAATAATAATAATAATAATAATAATAATAATAATAATAATAATAATAATAATAATAATAATAATAATAATAATAATAATAATGTTGGACCATTAAGTCTAGTAATTGTCATAGCAGTTTTGCAGTGATTTTTCCATTTATTGCCTTATATTTTTATTTCATAAGAGATGCTTTTTTTTTTTTTTTTTTACTGGTGTATATTTGGGTCTTTATGGGTTAATAAACAAAAGATTATCATGTGGAATAATACTCCTGAAAAGACATATTATGTTCTTTCATGTATCCATGACCTTGGTGCTTGTAAACCTGACAGAATTTTCGCGAGGCCAAAGCATAATGAAAACTCCTGTTTTCCCGAAAACCAAAAATGAAAAGCTTCAGTACATCATTCACACTCCACAAAACCCAACACAAGCCCTCTCTATCTCCTCTACCGTGACATACAGGACATTACAGTATTTATCAGCGCTGTGTATAATTCACCCTGTGTCCACGCAGTGTTGCAGCCTCATCCAAGGCCTTCAGCGGTCAGAGCCAGGCTGACAAACAGTGACAGATAAAGCGTGCACGCTGCATTCTGAAGCTGCTATATGGCTGACAGCCCCTGAAATGGATTACTAATGGATCAGATGGAGCAAAAAAAAAAAAAAAAAAAAAAAAAAGACAAACTACCACAGGAGGGGGGTGGAAACTGTGGATGCTGCTACCTGTCTGTTTGACAAGAGAGAGGGGAGAAATAAAGATAGGGGGCTTAGAGAGAGAGAGAGAGAGAGAGAGAGAGAGAGAGAGAGAGAGAGAGAGAGAGAGAGAGAGAGAGAGGAAAGAGGGCAGAGTGATAGCTAGGGAGGGGCCGAGCTAGAGGAGAGAGAGAGAGAGGAGGGGAAATGAATAGGAAAGTGTAAAAAAGTGACACTTTTGAAACACTCAGGGCCGCTTTTGAGGAACGGTCCAGCGCTTGTGTCGTCTGGTGGGCCTCTGGGAGAATAATCATTTGGGAAAGAAAGGAAGTAGACGCCACGACACGGTGAAAATCACTACTGTAAGTGAGTATCTGAGGAAATGATACTAATCTGAACTAAATATGGGTGTAAAATGTTCATGTCAATATTAGAAGAGGAAATTACATGATATTTGGGAAAGGAAAGGGTACTATATTTGCTCCAAAAACCACAGTGTGCCTTATATATATCGATTAATTTGAAAATGTAGACTTTTTATCCAATACTTTTCTGTTTTTATTCCATGATTTTGCCTTTTTTCTCATAACTTTCACTTTTTATCTCAGTTTTCACTTTTTAATCTCATAATTTATACTTTTTATCTAGTAATATATACTTTTTATTGAATGATTTTCACTTTTTATCTGATAATTTTGAGTTTTTAATCTCATGATTTTCACTTTTTAGACTTTATCTAATGATTTTGACATTTTATCTAATAATTTAGATGTTTTTATCTAAAGATTTTCACAGTTTATCTGATAATTTTGAGTTTTTATCTCATGATGAACATAAACAAAGGCTAATAAACATAACACTAACATTGTAATTATTTATGAGTTATTATTCTATTATTTTCCAACTCCAGATCAAATTGGGCTGAATGTGTCCCATGAAAGAAAATTAATTTGAGCCTCTGATGTAAAATAAATAAAACACACCCATCGGTCACAGTGCTTTAAGTTAGCGCATTACAAATACAAAACTCACAAACAGAAACAGTAAAATTAGCCATTACAATTTTGATGAATACAATAAAAAAAAACATGTTAAATACGACTGCAATGTTATTGAACGCTATCATTTGACACCCTGAATTGAAAACCCACCTAAGTGTGTGTGTGTGTGTGTGTGTGTGTGTGTGGACCACTGCATGGTTTTGTAGATTGTGCTGACACAAGCTGAATGCCCATCACAGGGGAATGTCAGCTGCGTAATGATCTAACTCCTGCAGACCCGAGTTGCACAAAGCTCATTTACAAATCCATGTCCCCCGGTGTCTCCGATACCACACAGACAGGATGTTATAACCAGTTAATAACTGTCTCATTTGCAAGTCTCAAAACCTCCACGGCAAAGGATTTAAACGCTATAAGTTGTAACTCATTTGACCTTTTCAACGCACTATACTAACAGCATAAATAACAAAAATAAATAAATTAATAAATAAATAAACGCATCCACTTTTCAATCTAACGCAGTGGTTCTCAAATCCATTCCTCGTGGTCCAGTGTCCCTCTTCTATCACATCAATTCATGATACGCACTTCAGAAGTCTGATAATGATGGAATGATGTAAGAGAGAGAGAGATTTGTTACATTTATTTCTTATAAAAAAAGTAATTAAAAAAATATTTTATTGAGTATTTATTAATTTTTAAATTTTTAAAATGTATTTTAATTATTTTTTATGTATTTATTTTTAGTTAAAAAAGAGAGATATTTTTAAAAACATTATTTTTATTTTTAAAATATATAGATTTTATTTTGAATTTTAATTTAGAGTTTTTATTTTATTTTTTAATCTAAAAAATATTAGTAAATATTTTAACCTATTTAAATGTTTTTTTTTATTTTAAAAAAACGAGATGGGGATAAAAAAATATATATATATAATTTTATTTAATTTTTTATTTTTATTTATTGAGTTTAAAAACAATTAAAAATTTCTTTTACATATTTTTTTATTAATTTTATCTTTCATTTTTTAAATTTTTTTTAAAGAAGAAGAAAGGGGAGATACCTAAAACATGCAGGACATTGGGCCATGTGGACTGGATTTGAGAAGCACTGATCTAATGTGACTGATTTTGCACAAATCAATTTCTGGATATGTTTTGTATTAACGGTGACTGTTATCAAAAGCATATCATTCATTTTTAGATGCCAAACCACACTGTCATTGGGATCCATTTATTTCAGTTCTACTGTGATAATGTTATTTTACTCTCTCTATTGTTGCGTGGTAATGTAGTTGACAAAAGGAACTCTTCTCATTGGTGGTGCATTTAAGGACAATCCAGGATCCAATATGTGCGACCATCATGTTTATGAACGTCATATAAAAATGAAACGCAGAGAAAATGTGGACATTTATTCAAACTAGGGATATGAAATAGGATGAAATGGGGATGGAAGTCACCATACAAAAACATCATTTCACACAAATATAACATAAAACGCAGACGTTTATTGAGTTTGGTGGGTGCGTTTATGGCACATATCTATCAGAGAAGGTGACTGCTGGTTCCTGGGCCATTTCCAATTATGTTGAAAAGATAATCTAAGCAATGAGATAATGGAAGGTTTCAAAAACAATTAATTTAGTTTCAAGAATGAACTGAAATGGACAGATTTGAAAGCTAAACATCAGTGCTGTACAGTTTATATACTGAAGCGTACTGTATGTATGATGAGTATGAGGGTCATTATGTTTGTTATTGACCCAGAATATTATGGCATATTCACATATTATAGTACAAATGTTTTTTTAAACAGATATATTGATGTATTTTAATTTGTTTTGCAGCAGGGCTCAAGGACTGACTTATTTTATAATGACGGGATGTTTTGCTAAAAGTTGCAGGATATATGTGAATGTATTGATAGTAGTTGTTCAGAAATCTTTTGCTTTTCAGATACATGGGTGTACAGTTGTGTGAAAGTTATTTTCTACATTCATGAATACTGTGAACAAGCCTTCTGAAAATTAACTTCTTTCACAATAGTGCCAACTATTGTCTAGTCAATTCAATTTTTATTGTTCAAATGAAGTTATTTTTCCACACTACGCACATACATCTCTTCACAGAAAAGCAATATTCTTGGTTGAAAATAAAAATGAACTTTTTTTTTTTTCAATTCCTTTCGGTTCATATTGGAGTGTAATTCTTCACACATACTGGGAGGTTACATTTATTGTGAACCCAGTCACTGCCTCAAAATGTCCTGTAATGGCTGTATGGATCCAGAACAAATAAAAAGAGCTGAGGCCATTTGTTACAGACTGTGACTCGCAAAGCGTGTCCCTGTTTTCTAAATGCTGTGTGTATGTGCACACACGTCAGCATCACAGAGTCAGTACAGGTTACAATGAAGAACAGATGTTCCATTAACAGATGTGATATTAATGCAGTGAACATCCATTGAGATGAAAGGTGGGAAATATAAATCAGGTTTTGATAACAAGCTATTTAAGATTATGATCTATGGGGTTAATGTGAAAACAACATTTTTTGTTTGTGTAATAAGTGTGTATGTATGTTAGGAAGGATACTGTAGTTAGTATATCTGCTTTATGACCAGTATGAATGGTGATTAAAGAGAACTAAATGTGTTCAAAAACTAAACAAAATGAAGAAAATATATTTACATCAATGGTGTCAAACATAAGGCCCAAGGGCCAAATCTGAACTAGGACATTAACAACTTCAGTTTTTTTTCAAGTCGACTTATCCAGTAATAAAGTTGAAGTCGAGTCAATGAGTGGTGATGATGTCATCACATTGTCAACACAACACAAACACGTGGCTAAAAAAAACAAACAAAAAAACCATGGGCAAACATTGAGCAACTTGTATTAAAGTTCACTGCAATGTAATAATGTCCACTGACAGGACACAAGCATCAGCGTTTTAACCCAAACAAAACAAAGGCTAACGTTAGCAAAGAGTTTTCTGTTAAATTTTACTGCACAACATCAGTAGGTGAACATATGTCTGCATTTTGTCTGGACCCACGGCTCTAAAACTGGACTGTCCACACGTCTGTGATGCCTCCTCATTTTTTATATTAAGTGCAAAAAGTTTAAGTCTGTGGCCGCCAAGACACACACCACACTGTCCACATCATGTTTGAAAAAAAAAGGGTGCAGTGTCTTAATGCACGTTGTCAGCATAATGGTGATGCTGCTCATATCACTCAGGTTAGCTAGTGGATGCTGCTCATATCACACAGGTTAGCTAGCGGATGCTGCTCAGATCACTCAGGTTAGCTAGCGGATGTTGCTCATATCACTCAGGTTAGCTAGTGGATGTTGCTCATATCACGCAGGTTAGCTAGCGGATGCTGCTCAGATCACTCAGGTTAGCTAGCGGATGTTGCTCATATCACGCAGGTTAGCTAGCGGATGCTGCTCATATCACTCAGGTTAGCTAGCGGATGTTGCTCATATCACGCAGGTTAGCTAGCGGATGCTGCTCAGATCACTCAGGTTAGCTAGCGGATGCTGCTCAGATCACTCAGGTTAGCTAGCGGATGTTGCTCATATCACTCAGGTTAGCTAGAGGATGTTGCTCATATCACGCAGGTTAGCTAGCGGATGCTGCTCATATCACTCAGGTTAGCTAGCGGATGCTGCTCATATCACGCAGGTTAGCTAGCGGATGCTGCTCATATCACTCAGGTTAGCTAGCGGATGCTGCTCATATCCCGCAGGTTAGTTAGCGGATGTTGCTCATATCCCGCAGGTTAGTTATCGGATGCTGGTCATATCACTCATGTTAGCTAGTGGATGCTAAGGTTAGGTAGCGGGTGCATCTTCAAGTGGCTGTGCTGCTTTATTCATCCCATCGGAATAACAAAATAGTTAAACAAAAATGATAAAACATTTTTTAGTAAAAATGAAAAGTAAAATTTCACATTTTGACTATAGACTTATCTTGGAAACTTGATCCAACCAGCATTTAAGACTTGAGTTTTCTTTATCACCAACACACATGTGGGAACATTTCATTAGTTTTATTCCAGAAGCATTTTACTTGTCGACCAGTGTGGGTGCCTTGAAAAGCACTATGTAAATCTAATCCATTCCAGTTCTTATTATTAGTATTATTATTAAATGTTCATTGTGGTCAGTTTCAAATGCTGCAACTCTTTCAGAAGTCATCATTTTTTGAGTCATTGTTTGTTCAGTGTTAATTATCAGCATTGTAAATACAAACTGGACTGACTGTATATATCCTGATCCGGGAAAATAAAATGATCACTTCATGCAGTCATAACAGCCATTCACTTTGTTCAGTAAAAGGCTGCTACTCCCCAAGTGTCGGACTAACAGACTCAAGAACACTTTTGTGCACCGTGCCATCGTGCTCTACAACTCCTCACTTCGGGGGAGGAGGAAGTAGAGGTGACCATGAAGAAATGGACACTTTCTTGGTCAATGTGCAATATATAAGGGTTCAATAACCTAAATATATATATATATATATATATATATATATATATATATATATATATATATATATATATATATATATATATATATATATATTATATAGTCTACTTTTATTATCATTATTCTTGCGTGATGCTCTTTCTGTTACTGCCTGTACTGTTCTACACTGCTACTGGAAATGTGAATTTCTTGGAGGGAGAAATCCCAAAAGGATCAATAAAGTCTAGTCTAAGTCTAATAAACTACACCAGGTTTTTCTGCCTCTGTCCATAATAATATACATTGTATGAACTCAATGTCTTCTAAAATGAATGACTATTTGCAACACATTATAGCAAAAAAAAAACATTTTAGCAAAAACAAAAAAAAGAAGTCTAAGGGTGCTTTCACGCACCACTAGTTCGATTATTTGGTCCGCACTAGCCAGTGAAATTGTTACTATGTTTATAAAGATTCCAATGTGGTCCACTTTCACACCAGCAAACGAACCAAAGTTGGTTCGATTGACGTTTCATTTATCTTCCAGTAGAAATAAGCGCCAATTTTGACCCAAAATGGAGCGACACATTCACACATTGGTACTTGCTCCGATAGTTGCTTATTATATTCTCTGTATTGGACATTTCTGGCAAAATATCCAATTTGTGAGTGAATCAAGGCTGCGTCTGGAGAACAACGTGCTTATACATTGGAGTCGCCGAAGACGCATAGCGCGTCATTTCAGGCTGAAGAGACTCGCTATTTACAGGAATGTGGTCATGATGACTATGCGACGAAGAACAGGTAGTTTTGACCAAAGGTCTATGGTTTGGACCAGAGTTCGCGTTCACACCAAAGGGACCGCACCAAATGCCAAGCTTTGGTGCGGTGTCAAACGGACCGAGACCACCTCTTTTTGGAGGTCTCGGACCATTTGATTTAGTGCAATTAATGCTTTCACACCAATGAAAACAAACCGAACCAAGAGCTTTTGGTTCGAACGAGTCGTTTCGTACGCACCAATTCATGTTTGTGTGAAAGCACCCTAAACGTTAAAATGAGGTCAGTAGCCAAACAAGATTGGGAACCACTGCTTTATGATATTCTATTTTCATCATACTGTGCTGTTAAGAAAACCATGTTGTAACAAATATGACTTTAGACCAAGCCTAAAGCATCTTAACAGTCCCTACTTTTAGCTGCGTGAGAGCAAAATCACAGATTCAACACACGTCTAAGTGGCATCAGATTTTCAGTGGACTTCATAAATGTTGGATGGTGCAAAGTAACAGCATGTGAGCAAAGCCAGAACATGTAAACTCCACCCAGACGGATAGAACTGAGCGTCCTTCCCTGTGGCTATGTACTGTGTTGGAACTGTTGGGATTTCATTGTATCATCTGTGGGTCTGTGGTGATGCAGCATGAACTGAAGCCTCACTGGGAGATAGTTCTGGCTCTTTCAGTATCTCTGATCTTATCTGCATTAAAAGTTTCTCAATTTTAACGGGTAATGGTTTGTGTAAGATGTTTTCCTGCTGCTGTGATTTAACCCAGAAAGACCCAAACACCAAGTGATTTACACTGTTTAAAACCTGTTAGAATAGATAAAATGTCTTTATTGTAAAGTGCTTAGGTCACACATGCATCACATACACACCTAGTAATGTAATAAATATAACAAATAATAATGTTAAAAAGATAGAACTAAAAACAGTAAAATACAAAATGTTAAAATACTAAAAAAAATTAATAATAATAATAAAATTAAAAATACAAAAGCAGTGATTTGATTTAAAATATTTAATTATCCAGTTATTTGTGTGTGTTCATGGCAGCTACAGCTTCTGGAAGAAACCTCTTTCAAAATCGACTTGTTCTGGTTTCCAAACACCAGTAGCACTTTTCATTGTCATTTCTTTTACCACTTCTTGAGGAAGTTGGCGGACACAAGCTAGCGTCAAACAGCGCTGTTACTTCCGACCGCTCGCTACAAAATAAAACTTCCTCATTTCAAAATAAAACAGCAAAAAAAAAAAAAAAAACCCGTGAATAATTTCGCGTACCCCCTGGGCAAACTGGGGTCCGCAGACCCCTAGAGGGACCCTAGGGGTCTGCGGACCCCAGTTTGCGAACCGTGGTTCTAGAGAAAAGAAAGGAGGCTCCACTTTATTTTCAAATAAGCAGATACTGTGGAGAACTATGTTGGTGAGTAAGAAAAGAAACTTTCCAAAGACATCTGTTTTTTACTTATTTTGCGAACATGTGGGTTACATTTTTGGCATTCAAGTGATAGAGATGTAACAGACAGAATCCGGTCATTTTTCAAAATAAAAGATTTTTCAGACTCGGATAATAAATACAAGAGAAATAATTAATTAATTAAGTAATTATTAGGCAGCCTGTGGCCTGGTACCAATTGATCCATGGACCGGTACCGGTCCGCGGCCCGGGGTTGGGAACCACTGTCTTATATGAAACGGCGACATTGTGCAATTTATTAGACCACAGGTGTCAAACTCCAGTCCTCGAGGGCCGGTGTCCTACATGTTTTAGAGATTTCCCTCTTCCATGTGATTCAGTTTAACCCTTTAACTCCGGAGACTTTAGCAATCAGTAAGAAATAAAAGAAAAGAAAATGAGCAACAACACAAACAAAAAATAATAATAAGCTAACAAAATAATTGGTAACATGAGCAAAGTAAGACACAAATGGCAGAAAATCAAAGAAAAATAATGACATTTAAAAAAACTAAATGTAGAAAAATAAACAAAATCAGCAAAAAAAAAAGAACAAAAAACTAATACATATTTACAAAATGAAAAAAATAATGTGGAAAATTTTGAGAAAAAAAATAAAATAAAATTTGGTCCCAGCACTTTTAATTTTGCCTTTAAATAAATTTTTTTTTTTTTTTATAAATAAAAAAAAATGTTGCTTTTTGACACCTTTTTCCATCCACAAAGCTAAAAGGAAAATGGTAGAATTTTTCTGAATATTTAAAGTAAATCATCCATTCAGAATGCATCAGCGCTGACACTTAAAGAGTTAATAATCAGCTCGTCATCAGTTCTGCAGAACACTGATAATGATGCAATGGGAACATCTAAAACATGCAGGACACTGGCCCTTGAGGACCGCAGTTTGACACCCCTGTATTAGACAGACACAGCGTCATTTTGGTGCCATTTTATTTTTGACAATATCTGTAATTAGTTTCCTAATCTTAGTTGTGAATACATACTTGATGTTGATGTTGGTTTTAAATGCTTCTGAAATAAAGCACTGCTTGACTCATCTATACTGAGGCAAAGTTAAGGTATGGGGCGTCACTGATGGCCTAATGTTGAAATGCACGGCCCACCACTGATTATAACCTATGTGGATGTAGAGAGGCTCTGTATTTATCACATGAACACTGTCATCTTGTAAAACATTGATTCAACCAGTAAAACCCATGGAGTGGGATAAATGACAGTGGATAGACACTCATGCTGCAACAACCAATCAATTAAATTGATCCAAACTGATCCTTAAGAGTTGGCACTGAATGTGACAGTTAATTCATTGGGTCTGGAGGGAAGGAAGACACAGAGGCCAGGCCCGGACTGGCACGCGGGAGGGGACCCCCCCCACCCCCTCCTGATTCGCTGGCTTGTAAACAATGGTAACATACTCGGAGTGCCCCAGAGTCAGAGCGGTAGGGTTTGGTTGCGCTTTTTTGGGGGTTTTGTGCTTTATTTATGTTATATATTTAGAATTTAGATCACCGCACTTTATTTTTGGGGCAAAATAGATAGATTTGATTGATATTGTGCTTTTATTGTTACTTTTTTTGTTGTTGCTATTTTAGCATTATTTTAATCTATGTTTAATTTAGCGATGTTTGGCTAACATGTGCCACCTGATGACCGTTTTAGGAAGTGTTTTTTTTGTTAAATTGATCCCATATTTGGATCACAGCAGGGCTTTTGAACTTTATTTGATCTTATTGTCATTATAATTGCATCTGTGATAATTAGAGAGTTGTATGATTGTGTGTGTGTGTGTGAACTATTTAACTTTTTCTCACTAAAGGTTAGTGTGAGTTGACTGACCCCCCCCCCCTAAAAAAAGGTGTGGTTTTTGGAGGGGATTTTTTTTCTGCCTCCATGGTGCTGGAATTGGCCTGGATAATGCGGGATACTGAAAAATTAATAAAAGGACAGATTACTCAGTTGATTTCTCCTTCCCTAGATAGTACACCACGAAGAAATATATCCAATTAAATGCACCTTGATTCAGCTTTTCTTTGACTGCGCGGCATGTGAGTGTCATATTTCAGGCCATAGCAACGCAATCGGCAGCTGCACAGAATGTCCGGACCTTAGTCCCGCCCCTTATTTTCACCCTCCTGTCCATCTAGCTGATCCAATCTAACATCTACCTTTATTTTTCTCAGGCCACGCCTCCCCTAAAGTCCTCTGGTGCCCCCCAGGGTAGCCTTGCATCACTATTTGAAAACCTCTGAAAAAAATCAACACGTCTCAGCTTCCATGCTTTTCTTTTACTCCAGTGTGTCCTCTAATGTCATTTTAAACACATTTAAAGTCCATGTCCAACTGCATATTAGTTTTATGACCGTTTACCATTAATTCTGATCTGAATAGTTATTTTTCTTCTACTGAACAATGCAGTTTACCATTTTTCCAACATTTGCTAATTTCCCCTCCTCTCTTTTGCCACAGCATGAGCACGCTCAGAAGACATTGTATTTTAAATGCAATTTTTATATATATCACTTTTTTAGCTTATCAAATTTTTATTGTATTTAACTCTGCTTGTTTAATCTAATTTTAATAATAATTTTAAAAAAATATAATTTATTCTGAGCTGTTTTTATCTTAGAGCTATTTACATCCAGTATTACATGCTAATGTAATATGATTGTATTTTTGTTGTGGGGGGCGATGACTACTTTATATTTCCCCATAGGGATTAATCAAGTATATCTTATCTTAAATATCCAGTGTAGTGACTTTGTGTATCCACCGTAAACTGTAACAAATTAAAGAGTTCTTCCTGTCAATCATCACATTACACTTCCAATCAGATGCATTAAATGTTTACATAATTAAAATAAATTGTGAATTACAATGTCGATTTTTCAACCCAGTGTATGAGATTTTTAGTACCTCTGAACATTGAATTTAATGCCATTTATAAGGCCTTCATTTTCACAAAACCTCTTTTCATAACTTTTAATGTTTTTTAACGACCTGCCAAAAACTCTGTGTAAAGAGCTTTGAGTACCATAAAAGTAGAAGGACACAAAGGAAGTTCAAGTTCATTCAAATTCCAGGGACAAAATATGGTTTTCACCAATGGACATTTTTCATCAGAACTATTCACACTGGTGGCAATGACCGTTTGACAGTTAATCAATAAAATATGTCAATAAATTTTCACTAGGCTGAATCACTCATGTACAGGTCTAGTAATGCTTCAGAAGCTGCGTTTCCATTACAGTTTTTCGCAAAACAATATCGATATTGCTCAAATTTCAAAAAAGTATATTTGCACTTTGAACGCGTTTCCATTGACTGTTGTTCTAGGCAGAAGATTGACCAGCGTGAATGACTCGGCTAATTCTCTCGTCAGTAAAAGTCACTGGCGAACTCTTTAAAGACACCAACATTTAAAACAAACCACCTGTCTCACATCATAAGGGTCTCTACATGTGGTCCCTACACTGTCAGGTCAAAATATTAAGTGTAAATATACTCAGCACTTAACAACAACAACACATTATAAGCAGCCTATGGTTGTCATGGTTAGAGTGACTGAGGCTGTCATTTTCACTCTGAGAGAAGTGGTCATGTGACTATATAGTCACATCCTCTGACATATATTGCGGAAAAAGTGTTTCCATTGCGCTTTTGTGATATATATTAGAATATCGAAACATCTGAAAAACCACCTCATGAAAGCGTGAAAACTTTTTCTCGATATTTGAGTGTTTTTTTTTTTTTTTTTTTCGAAATTCAGGTGTTTCCATTACCAGTTTTTTATAGCGATATTTACATTTTGCGAATTTCCAAGGGTAATGGAAATGCAGCTATAGTCAGGGGAGGCGGGGCTAAAAGGTTGTCTATCAAATCCCTCTGTATGTAATAGGACGATACTTCAACTATAATTGAATTGTTAAATAAGGGGTAGGATTTTATAAGTTCTCTGAACTTTAACCTATTCCTTTTGAGTGGTGACTCCTTATTTTGTCCTTTATTTCTTTTGTTCTGTATTTTATTTATTTTTTTATTTTTTAAGATGAACTGCTCAAATGAAAATAACTGAACTGAACTGAAAAAAACCCCAAAACAAAATAGTCAACCGACATGAAGTGTTTTAATCATAATTAGTCAAAATTAATTAAAAATAACCCTGTGATTGTGTGATGTGATGTGATTAAAAGGTTTAATCATTTGACAGCACTAAAAAAAGGCACAGAGTTAAGAGTTAAAATAAGTGGATAAATAATTTGACTAAAGGAAATACAATAGATAGATTTTTTTGTATGTTTCATATTTACAAGTAGGCGTTAAGGGTTAAAGATTAATATTTCATTACTAATTCCATTACAACTATTCTATTAATATTTAGTGCAATAGTGTTCCTTACTTCTAACAGGTAATGGTTCAATTATGAGAATTTACTAATTTTTCATTTAAAAAAATACATGTTTAATTCTGCAAAAAACCATTAACCATTTTTCCTAGATGTTCAAACTTGAAAACGGGTCAGTTTGACCTGTAACATAACATGAGGTTGTGGTAGAGCTTCTCATTTTGCTCAACAGACCCCAAATTCCAGGCCGTACCACAGTAGTAGCCAGTAGGTAAATCCAAATCTCTCAGTCGACCTGACTTCACCCAGAGTAACAAGGTTTAAACACAGACATTCTAGTCAGTGGAACTCATTTCAGCTGAGATACAAAGACGTCTAGTCTGGGCTTCACAGCCACAAGTCGACTCTGTGTCGCGGGGGGGTAAAGGGGGGGGGGGGGCTGGGAGAGACACTGCTGCTGATGTAATGTTTCGCTTCAGTGGGCCGACGCCATTCAACAGGACACTGGGTCAAAAAGGCAAGCAATGAGAAGGGGAAAAAAGGAAATAAATTGGAGGAGGAAGAAAAGGATGATGATGATGATGATCAGGGCATTGGCTCTATTCACAAACTCTCAACAGGTCAGTGGAAAGGAAAAAGAAAGCAATTTCAGTTTGTGAAGATCCCTGGAAACAACTCTTAACTCTCCAGTATATCAAAAGGGTAAATATGAGTTGGGTAACACAGGCAGTGGTTAGTGGTGACAGAGGCTTTGTTAACTTTTACTATGAGTCTGTACCAACTGGAAATAAATAAATAAATAATACTACCACCTGTTAGGGCTAAAAGAGATTAGAAAAAACACTGACATTGATATTCTTTTAACCCTGCGATATATAGTGTGATATGAAAAAATACTATATATATATATATATATATATAAACAGCTGTGTGGCGCCAACACAAATGGTCAAACAGATTAGTGGTCGACACAGAACATACATTTCAGTGTCATCCTTCTTGTAGCCAAAATAACAAAATTAAATTAAATAAATAAAACAAATAAATAAAATACTTGAAAAATGTAAATGAATGAAAAAAAATATTAAAAACAAATAGATAAAAATGTAAATGAATGAAAATAAATCAAATATACAAATAGATAAAAAACAAAATAATTGCAGGACCTGAGATGTGACTATTGCGCGCACACACACACACACACACACACACACACAGTGATGTTGATGCTCAGATGATATATTGTGCAGCTCTATCATGTTCATTCTTCTCATTTTTAGTCCAACTACAAAAGCACTCAGAGTGCAGACTCGGCCAAGGCAGATCAGCCCCCACCACACACACACAAACCTCCACTAATAATAATCCTTGGTCGAGTAAAAATCTTATCACACTTAAAATCAGATATAATCACCTAAAGAGTTACAAGAACTGATCTTTAGACAATAGATAGATATTGTATATACAGAACAGTAGCTTATAACATAACATGTATAATATCAAAAGCAGTTTTGGATCCACTAACATCCACATATTTAAAAATGTTCTGTAATTATGTAAATATTGGGAGTGTGTACAAATGTACAAATTAAATACATTCAGTGAGAAGGTATTTGATGAAGTTAAAAACTGAGAATAAAGTCAAGTTACACAAGTTACACAAAATGGCACAAAAAGGCATTTGGTGTAGAGTTTAATGAAAATAATTGTCTTCAGATGAAGAGAAAACTTTTGTTTTTCCCATTAAATAAATGTTCACAGTATTTCTCCACTCCTGTTTGACATTTGAGGAAATCCAACCAGGATCATTTTTATTTGTTCCTATGGTAGAATTTTGGGGGTTTAATTCAATCATCATTAGTAGTAGTAGTATTACTACTAGTAGTAGTAGTATTAGTAGTAGTATTACTAGTAGTAGTATTAGTAGTAGTAGTAGTACTAGTAGCAGTAGTAGTATTAGTAGTACAATTACTAGTAGTAGTAGTATTAGGAGTAGTAGTTGTAGTAGTATTAGTATTAGTAGTAGTAGTAGTACTAGTAGTACTAGTAGCATTAGTAATAGTATTAATAGTAGTAGTAGTAGTATTAATAGTAGTAGTAGTAGTAGTAGTAGTAGTAGTATTACTAGCAGTAGTAGTAGCAGTAGTAGTATTAGTAGCAGTAGTAGTAGTAGTAGTAGCAGTATTAGTAGCATTATTATTATTATTAGTAGTAGTTGTTGTAGTAGTAGTAGTAGCAGTAGTATTAGTATTAGTAGTAGCAGTAGTATTAGTAGTAGCAGTAGTAGTAGTAGTAGTAGTAGCATTATTATTATTAAAAGTAGTATTAGTAGAAGTAGTAGTTGTAGTAGTAGTTGTACTAGTAGCATTATTATTATTATTATTATTATTAGTAGTAGTAGTAGTAGTAGTAGTCACAGTAGTAATAGTAGCAGCAGTAGTAGTAGCATTATTATTATTATTATTATTATTATTAGTAGTAGTAGTAGTAGTAGTCGCAGTAGTAATAGTAGCAGCAGTAGTAGTAGCATTATTATTATTATTATTATTATTATTAGTAGTAGTAGTAGTAGTTATAGTAGCAGTATTAGTAGCAGTACTAGTAGCAGTAGTAGCAGTATTAGTAGCAGCAGTAGTAGTATTAGTAGCAGTAGTATTAGTATTCTTAGTATATTCTACCTTTCACAAGTGTGTTTTTCAGGAGTCTTTGGTGTAGTCTTTGTTCTCTTCATGCTTTTCCAGGTTCTTTTAAAATATATTTCAGCATTAACTCATCATAACCACTTCAATAACATCCCCATGTCTTTTCTCATTCACTGCTCTGAATATTCACTGAACAAAGGTTGAAATGTTTCTGATTACTCGTTCCCAGGGAGGTTACTAATAGCTCATATCACAGTAAATGAACAAACAGATGGAAGAGTCCACTTGAACTCAGTAAATTCGATGTTCCAACAGAATTTTTCATTGTACTCTTGTTAAAATGGTCCTTAGCTGGACAACAACAGCAGATGTGATTGGTAATTTTGTTTATTTGATTTAATGTTGTTGTTTTTTTTACATATACAGCCAAATTTCACTCACAGTCTGCTCTGTTTTAAGCATCTTTTTGTTAGTTGTCATTATATGCGTCTGCAATATTCAACATCTGAGTGTAGTTTGCCCTTGTTCTCTATTTAATTTTCAAAGGTCTTTCTAGTATCATGGGACTTTTGTTGTTCATATTTTACCACAAATGCTTGTCCTTGAAAAATGTATCTTCAAATTATTTATCTTTAATTAGCAGAGACGTGAACACAGAGCTTGTTTTAACATAGTCTTTATAAATGCCTGCAAAAAAAAAGGCTTTTGTTGTTAATGTGACGATAGGGCAAGTCTGAAAGATTTTCTAGTGATTTCTCAATGAAATATTTTACTTGGAAATCATTGTGTCTTAGATTTTGCAGATGCATTACTGACCAATCATTTATACAACATGGACATCATGTGATTTTTCTCATTTCTAGTAAAACATCATACTTAAAATAAGACAGATTTAGCTTTTACTTATATTAAGCAAAATGCTACTACTACTAATACTAATACTACTGCTAGTAGGTAGATAGGTAGGAAGGTAGGTAGGTAGGTAAGTAGGTAGGAAGGTAGGTAGGATGGTAGGTAGGATGGTAGGTAGGTAGGAAGGTTGGTAGGAAGGTATGTAGGTAGGAAGGTAGGTAAGTAGATAGGAAGGTAGGTAGGAAGGTAGGTAGGTAGGTAAGTAGGTAGGAAGGTAGGATGGTAGGTAGGAGGGTAGGTAGGTAGGAAGGTAGGTAGGTAGGTAGGTAGATATAGATAGACTGTTCCTTGTGTCAGTATCAACATTTCCTGAAAATTTCAGACAAATCCATCCATAACTTTTTGAGTTATCGTACTAACAAACAGACAAACCCCGATGATTACATTACTGTCATTCCTTGCTAAAGTAATGGTACAGCCACACCAAACATGAATTTTGACATTCATGCTTCAACATTACATACAAAGTCAATGGAGGGACGTCTTTGGACGCCCTGGTCGGCGCGTTGGACACGTTCCTGTGGCTCATTGGAGTGAGAGTGGTCTTCTGCCGCAGATATGCATAAACGCTCGAGTTGAAAATTTTGAACTTTTCAGGCAACAAAAGCCAATCAGAAAAGTATTCTCCATTTACCGCAATGTAAAATTTCAAAGAGTCTTTGGGGGTTACATGTTGTTGACTCCTGGTTTAGATGCTGTAATGACATTAGATTTTAACACAGAAATAAATGCAGGTATGTGAGTAAGGTCATGTGATGTGCATAAATACCATTGACTACCTTTTAAAAATGCGGGTCGAGAAGCGGGTCGGGGCCGAGTTGCGGGTTTGGTAGTTAAAAAAAGCGGCCGAATGCGGGTCGATGTATAAACGAACCGCATTCGGCCGCATCACTGCAAACTAACCTGTAAATTTCATCAAGATCCATCCATAACTTTTTTCTTGCTAACTAACAGACAGATAGACAGACAGACAAAAACAGAACATCCTTGGCAGAGGTAAATACCACGATATATTGTAGAAATTATATTTTCTAACATCCCTACAAGCCAAAGAATAAAAGCAGGTCTTAAGATGAGACATAAAACACTCCACCGCGGGGGCTCTTGACACCTGTGTAGGGGGTCAGGGCATTCCAGAGCCTGGGGTCCATCCCAGAGAAAGCCCCGACCACACTGGTTTGAAGTCTCATCTTCGTCATCATGAGCTGGAGGCGACCCTCAGACCTCAGTGCACACACTGGGGTATATAAAAAAATATATATATATATATTTTATATATATATATATATATATATATATATATATATATATATATTCATAATCTGTACTGAACTCCATCCCCCGCCAGTGTTTCCCCTTTTCAGATGATTTATCTCTTCAGTACTTTACACTTTAAGCGGCGACAGTGACAGTGTCTTCCTCCATCCCTTCCAGTCAGTATATGCCAAACAAACATTTTGTTTTTTCAAACGTCCCACATTAATAATGCACAATCACACTCTTCCCTATCACGGATGAAAACCCAACTGTCACATTTGAGTCAGAGACAACAGACAGTCAGAGATACGTCGCTTCCTATTCCATAACCTACTCTGAACCCGACGCTAAACTGCAACGCCGCATCAAAGAAACAGCGTGTCAGAGCCATCGGAGACTTTAACATTTAAGACAGGGTTGTTAAAAGCCTCAACGCTTGACGGGGTAGAGCCACCTGAAAGAGCAAAGTTTGGAAGACACAACAGGGAAGTGCTTTTGTTCTTTGAAAACTATCGAAATAACAACACAAGACATTCTTTCCCTTCTTGTGGATGGTGGTGTGGTGATGCGTAGACCTGTGTATCTATCACTAGTCATTACCTGCGAGGAAACTCTGCCCTCTACAGAGTGTCTGGTAGAATAAGGATTTCTTTTGTTCATACGCTCAACTAAATTCACCCACTTCTGCACTGGATGTTTTATAATACAGAACAATCAACATGCCAGGGCTTTTTATCTTATTCCTTCAGTGCCGCATGTACCAAATCCATTTATCTGTCGAACAATATATCAACCAACCATCTTCAACTCAACCACCAGCTACACTCTCACTCTTTATAGAAGATGCTAAAAACAGCAGCTGTTATGGAGTCATGTTGCAGGAAGAGGTCCAGACAGATGAGTGGTTTGGTGATTGAATATGGGTTAGTCTGGACCAAAAAAAACGCTTTGGATGGATTACATGATGTCATAAAATGAAAATACAGTTGCAGAAACAATAACACCGCTGTACATTTTGTGATAATGTATCTGCTTCTAAATCTTACATAGTTAAACAAGAGTAAATAAAAAGTACACAAGGTTGCACATTACGGCTCTAGGTGAGGTTTAGCTGTATAATTAGTTACGAAATGCCTGCTGTTTATTTTCAAGTAGCAAATTAGACAGTGGAAAACTGAAAAATGAATACAACAACAGATTACCTTGGTTACCTGGATAATATGCCATGAAAAAATATGTCCAATGAAATGTGCCCTGATTCAGCTTTTCTTTGACTGCACTGTATCTGAGTGTCATATTTCAGACCATAGCAACGCAATCTTAGTTATGGGTTAGTCTGGACCACAAAAAGCTTTGGATGAATCTATGTATCATCACCTGGCTTCAGGTCAAAATTGTATAAAACAGGAAATGGCCGTTATCCGTTTTTCCATTATTCATTGAAACACAAAACCAAAAAATGAAAAAAAAAAAAAAAAACTGATCGGTATCCATTTTTTCATTTTGGTTTTGGAAACAAATAATGAAGAAACAAGTTGTTTTTTTATTGTCTTATTTTTGGTTTTATTTTGAAAAACGAATGAACGAATGATCCACAGATTTGGATGGATTACATGATGTCATAAAATGAAAATACAATTGCGGAAACAATTACACTCCTGAACAAATTGTGAAAACGTATCTGCTTCTAAATCTTACATATTTAAACAAGATGAATCAGAAAAGAAAAGAGTGTACTCAATACTTAAGTAAAATACAGATACTTAAGTAACAAAGTACTTTTGCTGAGTTTTTTTACACCTCTGGTGGATACAGGAAACAAATGGAAATATGAAGTTCTAGCAAGGAACAGGTTTCCCTTTTTCTGATGCGCTCTCTTTTCTTTTTGGTTGTATATATATATATATATATATATATACATGCTCTGACTGAGTAACACAATGGTGTAATACTAGATAAGTTTTGTTAACTTCATCCTACACACTTTCAAACAAGGTATAATTATCTAGGATGCTAAAGAGTTGTCGTTTTAATTTCTGCTTAAATATTTTGTATGTTTTACTTATTTAGTTATACCTGTTCTAATAAACAAATAAATGAAATGAAATGAAGCTCAAGTATGATATGTATACATAGTCTGGAGACCTGACAGTGTAGGGACCACATGTTCAGACCCTTATAATGTGAGACAGGTGGTTTGTTTTACATGTTAGTGTCTTTAAAGAGTATGGCAGGGACTTTTACTGAAGAGAGAATTAACCGATTCATTCACTCTAATATCAGGGTGATGGTTAATCTGAAGCTCCAAAGGTGACAGCAGTGAAATGTCGTGGGATGATATTTCATGAGAGTTACGATGCTTCTTCCTAGAACATCCGTCAATGGAAACACGTTCAAAGCGCAAATATACTTTGTTGAAATTTTAGGAATGTTGAAAAAACTCTAATGGAAACGCAGCTAATGTAAGGATTTGAGGACCATTGTGATGTGGTCCAGTTTCCTGGTACTGGTCAGGACTACAGCGTTTTGGATCAGCTGTAGCTGTCCGATTGATTTTTTGTTTAGACCAGTGAAAACACCATTACAATAACCTAATTTACTGAAAATGAATGAATGAATGAGTTTTTCTGGGTCTGGTTTGGACACAAAACTCTTGATTCTATCGATGTTCTTCAGGTGGTAATAGATAGATTTGGTAATAACTTTTAAATGGTTGTTGAATGTCAGGTCTGAGTCAATAATTACACCTAGATTTGTGGCTTGGTTTGTGGGGTTTAGTGACATGGACTCACGGTGAGCACTGACCTTTGACCTTTTTTTTTGGGGGGGGGGCGGCAAAAACAATCACTTCTGTCCTAAGCAAATATATGTGACATTAAAATGCACCAGAAACATGGGTGGTCTAATATTATTCTGTAAATGCATATGATGTCATGATGGAGCAAAATAAAACATCAGCGTGACAATGCAGATAAAGAAAGTTTACTTTACATGTTTTCACACACAGAGCGAAGATACATTTATGTATTGCTGTAGCAGTCGACTTGGGAAGTTTCTAAAAGCAGTTCAATACTTTCCATAAAAAATGACATTTCAATTGGGGAAGTTAGAAAGTTCACTTTGTGTCAAAAGACAAAATTTCATTCACGCCTGAATGGTTTCGAGACATGCATTCAAATATATGTGTTTCATTCAGGCTCATTGGCTTGCTGTATTCTTACTTTTTAAACACTCAGATTTCTTATTTTAGATAATTGCAGCTTCTGTCACTAGACTTTTTTTTGTACCTCGGCTGCTGCATGGATCAATTTTGGTAGTACGTGTCTGCTGAAAGCTCTGGAGAGTAAGAGGGTTTCTTTAAACTGGCTGTGGGCATTTTATAGCACTGCTAAAGCTTTACAGAGCAAAGACAGTGGGGGATCTGCTGGTCTTATATGGTGATAGATTTCTTATACAATCCACTATATATCATTGTTACCATGTTAAACCACAAGCATTTAATAACATGGATTTACAGTCCAATACACCTGTGCAGCCTAAAGGGGTCATACATTGCTAAACCTACTTTTATTAGTACATTTATTTGTGTATTTGGACTGTAATAGTTAAAAAAGTAAAACTGTTGAACCCTCCAGACAAAGCTATCTTTATTAGTTTGGGCAACAATAGATTTCCAGAACCTGTTTTAATTCCTGATTGATTCGTTACATCTATAATTAACCCTCCTGTTATGTTCATTAGTCAGGAAAAGTGATGGTATTCCTTTGTCATTTTGTCCTGAAAAGTAAAAAAAAATCTTAACAAGCACTGTTAATATTTCATGACTAATTCCATTAATAATTATTCTATCAATATTTAGCATAATGGTAGCCTAGCCACGCTATCCCTATTGATTACATGTATGGGTCTAGTAGTGCTTCATAGTCAGGGGAGGCGGGGCTAAAAGGTTGTCTATCAAACCCCTCTGTCTGCAATAGGACGGTACTACAACCAATCAGCGTAATCTTTAGGGTGACATAAATTAGACACCGGAAAGTTCATGGAGGAGTCTGGAGAAAGTTACTAATGACTAAACAAAATGGTGGATTATGGAGCTTAACGACTGTTGTCGCTTCTGAAAAATAATTTAAAGTTTTCTGACATTTTCTCGCATTCTTCACTCATCTTTGATAAAAGAAAATCACCACCCAGTTGGCAGCCATCAATCGTCGTTGTTGTTTTTTTTCTCTCCGAATTATCACAGCGTCACTTTGTTAGGCCCGCCCTCTTACTCGAAACTTCACTGTGATTCGTCGGCCAGTTTCAGGGAAATCTAGCGAAAAGTTACATTGAGTGTCACTAGACTACTATGGTAACAAATTAGATTTGCTGTTGCTCGGGGCATCTAGCACAGCTAGGCTAGCACAATGGTGTTATTTAGGATAGGCTGATCACTAATATGTGAGATGAACCATTTTCATATTAAATGTTGAATAAACTCATTAAGGCAGAAAAAGTTTAATACTGAAAGAAATATTTCTAATTATTTTCGCTAATGTTCAAACTTTAAAATGTCACTTTAAATCAAAACATAACAGGAGGGTTAATTACATCACAACATTTGCACATATAAGGTCAGAAACATTTCTTCACTAACAAAATAATTACTTATCAGCAGCAGCAGTTCCAGCTGATTGTATTTTTAAGGGTAAACAGAAAAACTACCCTTTTACCTTAGCTTTTAGTGAAATTTTACTCTTAACATTATTTAATTCTGCTATTTTATGTATTTACTTTTATTTTATGACTATTATTTATTTATGTATTTCTTCTATTCTTTTTAACTCTGTAAATCTGATAACTTGTCTTACAATTGCAGGATAATGGGGGGGGGGGGTCTGTTGTATAGTATTTTGTGCTACATAGACCATGTATGAAAAGTGCCATATAAATAAAGTTTGATTGATTGCCTAAAATGTTTAGTTGTTGGTTGAATAGGACAGAGCAGCACAGCCAACAAACTGCAAGGGGCGGGGCCTGAAGTTACTCATGTCTATTTAAAGGGCCAGCACCTTTTAAATACACATTCTGATGGTATCAGAAATATGTTTGAAGATGGACCTGTGGAGTTGAATTAAATAATAATTCAAACCCAAGCACAGCAATAAATAATCATGGATTAGATATTCTATTGAACTTTTCACCCAAAGCACTTTACATTATAAATCCATTATTCATTCAGTCTCACATTCTCACTCTGGTGGTGGTAAACTACATATCTATCTACAGTTGTCCTGGGGCTGTATATTCTCACCACCACTGACTACGCATTAATTCATACTCATTCATACACCAGTGGAGGCAAGGAGGGTGAAGTCCAAGGACACAATGGACTGACAAGGACAAAGCAGGATTTGGACAACCTGCTCAAACTCCTGAGACATAAACAATAAATGTTTTAAAATGCATTTTTTAAAAGCAAAATATCACTCCTTTAATACATGGCTCTGCAGGCAAATGACTTCACGTGTCACTTCCTCCTCTATCGTGATGTACAGTATGTGCAATCATACAGACTGTGTAGCAGCATGGCCACCAACAGTGGGCTTCATGACAACCTGCTTATGAAACCAAAACTGCTGTTGCTACGTGAGGCACTTGAGAAGACTAGAAAGAATGACTGAGAGGACAAATGCAGCAAAGTGTTGACATTTAGGGCTGATATGAAGCCAAATGTCTGACTGGAATACTGGATTTTAGCACTAGGTGTCTATAGAAATGAGACGACCAATGCCTGAGAGTGGGAATGTAGTAACACCAGTCCATTTGATGGCAGTAATGCACCTTTAAGATGGTTTACCAACCACAAATAAACAGTAAATCATCAGTGCTGTCGAGATACAGTGGTTTTTTGAGATTAAAGTGGATTTTACATTGAAAGGAAAATTAATTAAGGAGTATGATGTAAAATGATTAATTAATATGAGTAAGATGAATAATCTACAGGTAAATATTGTTTTGTTTTGTTTCCCCTCTTGTGTTATTGTATTTTTTTTGAGCTGCTGGTGACTCTATGGTTATATAGGATAGGTTAAATAAGCCTTGGTTTCTGCCTATTCCTTTTTCAGTTACAGAATGACTTATAATAATAATAATAATAATAATAATTGTTGTTGTTACTGTTATTAGAGCTGTATGTATGTACATATATATATATATATATATATATATATATATATATATATATATATATATATATATATATATATATATATATATATATATATATATATGGATAGAAGGATGTGTATGCATGTATGTGTATGTATGCATATTTTTGTTGTTGTGTTGTTTATGTTTGTTTCTATAAAGATGTATATTGTATATATATACTCAACAAAAATATAAACGCAACACTTTTGTTTTTGCTCCCATTTTTCACGAGATGGACTTAAAGATCTAAAATTCATTCCAGATACACAATATTACCATTTCTCTCAAACTTTGTTCACAAATCAGTCTAAATGTGTGATAGTGAGCACTTGTGCTTTGCTGAGATAATCCATCCCACCTCACAGGTGTGCCACATCAAGATGCTGATCTGACATCATGATTAGTGCACAGGTGTACCTTATACTGCCCACAATAAAAGGCCACTCTGAAATGTGCAGTTTTGCCTCACAGCAAAATGCCACAGATGTCACAAGCATTGAGGGAGCGTGAAATTGGCATGCTGACAGCAGGAATGTCAACCAGATCTGTTGCTCGTGCATTGAATGTTCATTTTTCCACCATAAGCCGTCTCCAAAGGCGTTTCAGGGAATATGGCAGTACATCCAACTGGCCTCACAACCGCACACCACGTGTAAAGTACTTCATTACTGTACTTAAGTACATTTTTTAGGTATCTGTACTTTACTTGAGTATTTATTTTTCTAGCAACTTTTTACTTCCTACATTTTTGTATAAATGTACTTTATACTCTTCACATTCTCAGAATAGACTCATTACTTTTACAAACTAAACAGATGTGACAGCGCGAAAAATTAGTCGCTTCAGAAGGAAAATCAGTGGAGGAGAGAAACTGTGACTTTATATATTATAGTTATATGACTATTATCTCATAATTTTGACTTTTTTTTTAAAATCTCATGACTTTTTATCTCAATTGTGACTTTTCTTCCCCCATTTTTCTTAAATTTCCTGCCCGTATCTACAAAACTGAGTAACTGTGACTCGATCAAACACATTATCTACACAGTAACTCACTTTTAAAGGCTTTATTTTAGATACTTTTAAAACATTTCTGATTTTATTTTTTTCTCATATTATTGCTTTCATGGCCAAAAAAAAAAGCAGTTTTATTTTTTACTTTCGTACTTTTATTGCAATTGAGAAGTTGTACTTTTTTTTAAACTTTTACTTAAGTAGAAGACTTGAATCAGTACTTCTACTTTTACCAGAGTATTTTTTCACACAATTAGCTGTACTTCTACTTAAATACAGAATGTGAGTACTTTGACCACCTCTGCACGTGACTGCAACCTACCTATTCAGACCCAGAATTTAGGGCTTATTGAACCTGAGTCCTGTGGGGGTCTGGTCCACACAGACTAGTGCTGGCTTTTTTATTTTCCATGTGACCTTAATAAATTCTTAAACTGAGACCAAGTGAATCCTGAACCCATTTTTGGAGTGATCAATTAACCAACACAAAGATTTGAACAATACTAAGACATTAGACCAGGCATCTCCAAACTGTTCCACAAAGGGCTGGCGTAACTGCAGGTTTTTGTTCCATCCAAGCAGCATCACAGCAGACGGGACTCAATTAATCAACTGATCTCAGTCTTCAAAGAGTCGATTGGTCAAACTGTGAACTGTTGTTTGGTTGGAACAAAAACCTGCAGCCACACCACACCACTTTGCAGATGTCTGCTTAAGACTTTATTTGTCTCCATAGGGAAATTTATTTTCACATCCATACACATGCAGACTAGATCACAAATAGGGAAAGGGCATTAGACAATACATTTAACAGAGGACACAAAGAAAACACAACTTAAACCATGAAACACTGCAACATACATTTTCAGTACAGTAACATTATATATATATATATATATATATATATATATATGTGTGTGTGTGTGTGTGTGTGTTTGGTAATTTTTCCATTATAATGGTTTTATATTTTTAATATTTCATGCAAATACTGTAATTTACTGTGTGTTCTTGAAGGCCTCACATCATTCCTTGAGGTAATGTGAATGTGACGTCACAGTAACACCACAGCAGAGGAACAGTGAAAGAGAAGAAGAGCAGGTTGGACATGATTTTTCCAACTTCAGTTCAAATTTTAAATTATTTTTTGCTACAAAACTGCAACAAACCAGAAAAAGAAAACAAGTATTCAGAGAATGCCTAATCTTGCTCCTATTTTGTAATAATCTCAAGTTCCTATGAGACTGACACTGTTCCTCTTTTTTCTTACAAAAATGTTTTGTCCATGTCAGGGGGTACTGGACTAAAAATATGTTCCTCAGGGGGAACATCAGTGAAAAAAGTTCTAGAACCACTGTCTTAGGGTAAATGTCACAGAACAAGACATAGTTTATTTAACTTAGTTTAACAACAGTAACATTTCTCATTACTTACTGGCTGTTTACATTACCGATGAACTGAGGTGCGCTTCATTTACATATGCTGTTGTGCCGCCCGGGCGGGGTAAACAGTTTAAACCATTGATATTGTAACAGCCCCGAAATGTTATTGATGTTTGTTTGGCGTGATTACTACTGACAGTAACCGTACTCGTACTCATTGTCTCCCGTTTAATGCGGGTCTGGGTCATGGGGTCAGCAGCCTCGACAAAGTAGGCCAGACATTAACCGTTTATCTTGAAATAAAAAGTAGGTGAGACCAACTCTCCGTCCGTTTCGTGGATCCAGTAACGATACAATATATAAACTCAGGAAAAAGCGGGGGGTGTGAAATCATCTGGTTGGAGAAGTGGGGGTGTCGCAAAACACCCCCATCCCCCACGGCTGTGACGCCCATGCGTATCCCTGAAAGAAGTGCCTCGATTATGTATGTTTTGAAGGAAGTGCCTTTAATATGTGAGCTTTAATGAACGCTGAGGAGTTTGGGTCAATAATGTTAGGGGTTCCGTGAAGCTGTAAACCAGGGGTCTCAAACTCATTTATTTCAGTGGCCACATTCAGCCTGATTTGATCTCCAATGGAAAAGTAAAATAAACACATAATAACCTATAAATAAAGATAATTCCACATTTTTCACATAGTTTTAGTGCAAAAAAAGACATTCAATTATGAAAATACTTCTATAAATTTTCTGAATACAAAAAAAAAGTTTAATTTCATGAGGAAAATAATGGTAATTTTAACAATATTCTGTCTCAATGTATCATTAGTCCTTGTGTTTTATTATAGATCAGTTCTACAAAGACACTAGACTCTTCATAACAGAAGCAGAAAATGGTTCAAATTTGGTCTAATTTTCTTAAGACATTTCAGGTTATTCACATTTTATTGTTACGGGATAATTTGTAAATGTAATTATTTTCATGATTGAATATTATATTTTGCAGTGAAACAATGACAAAAATTGTCTTTATTTATAGGTAAAGAAAAACCTAAGAAGAAAATATAGAGTCATTTAATAGGTTAATTAAGCTCTTCATCCCACGTTATGTTGTATTAATTATGTGATGAGGCTAAAGGGTGACACTGTGAATGTTCTGCTGTTATGACATCACTACTATAGACAACTAAACATCCTGTCACAACACAAATGTCAAATCAAGATCCTATGTCCAATTAGGAGAGTGAGAAAATATCACTTGTAGAAGGTGTCACAATATTTAATTATTATTATTAAGAAGTACTATATTGATATTTATAGGTATTTATTCAAATGCAGATAGTGTGGGGTTTGTTTAGTTTTCTGTTTTATTTATGAAGCCTTTTTTATTTATAGAGCAGGACCTTAAACTGTAACATCTGCAAAAGCTCATTTTATTTATTTATTTTTGTATGTATGTGTGTTTTTACTGGTAAAGCCGCACGATATATGTTTCTCCATTTTATGTTTTGTTTTTTGTTTTTTTTACAGAAGGAAGCATTAGATTCTGTTCTTATCAAATAAAAAGGTCTTTAGTATTTATGAGTAATTATTTTTTTCCAGGAAATAATAGTTATATGAAATAAATGTTTTTTTTTCAAGTCGACTTGTACGTCAATAAAGTTGAAGTCGAGTCAACGGGTCATGATGACGTCATCACATTGTCAGGAACAACATGGACACACGTCTGTCCAAACAACGAGCAACTAGTATTAAAGTTCACTGAAAGACACAAGCATCAACATTTGAACCTGAATAAAACAAATGCTAACGTTAGCAAAGAGTTTTCTGTTAAATTTAACTGGACAACATCAGTAGGTGAACACATTTTGTCTGGACCCACGGCTCTAAAACTGGACTGTCCAGACTGTCCACGCCTCCTCACTTTTTATATTAAGTGCAAAAAGTTTAAGTCAGCAGCCGCCAAGACACACACCACACTGTCTACATGATGTTTGGGAAAGAAAAGCGCCCTGTCTGAGCTGCTGCTCATATCAGGTTAGCTAGAGGATGTCTCTTCAGAGGGACGTGCCTTTTTGTTTAGTTTTTTCATCTACATGCGATGTGTGTCTGTCACTGTCTTTTGTTTTGTCAGACCACCACAACTGTCTTACCTGTAGCTGCCATGACTGAGAGAGAGAGAGAGAGAGAGAGAGAGAGAGAGAGAGAGAGAGAGACCTGCAGCAGCCATGACTGAGAGAGAGAGAGAGAGAGAGAGAGAGAGAGAGAGAGAGAGAGAGACCTGTAGCTGCCATGACTGAGAGAGAGAGAGGAGAGAGAGAGAGAGAGAGAGAGAGAGAGACCTGCAGCAGCCATGACTGAGAGAGAGAGAGAGAGAGAGAGAGAGAGAGAGAGAGAGAGAGAGAGACCTGTAGCTGCCATGACTGAGAGAGAGAGAGAGAGAGAGAGAGAGAGAGAGAACCTGCAGCAGCCATGACTGTGAGAGAGAGAGAGAGAGAGAGAGTGATATTTGTTTTTGTGTTCTCTGCGCTTTGGCAACATTAATGTAAACATTTTTCATGCCAATAAAGCACCTTTTGATTTGATTTGATTTGATTTTGAGAGAGAGAGAGAGAGAGAGAGAGAGAGAGACCTGTAGCTGCCATGACTGAGAGAGAGAGAGAGAGAGAGAAAGAGAGAGAGAGAGAGAGAGAGAGACCTGTAGCTGCCATGACTGAGAGAGAGAGAGAGAGAGAGAGAGAGAGAGAGAGAGAGAGAGAGAGAGAGAGAGAGAGACCTGCAGCAGCCATAACAGAGAGAGAGAGAGAGAGACAGACAGAGAGACAGAGAGAGAGAGAGAGAGAGAGACCTGCAGCAGCCATGACAGAGAGAGAGATTATAACTATATACGTAAGTATGTATATTTTAAATACAACACAACTCTAGTAAATATATATATATATATATATATATATATATATATATATATATATATATATATATATATATATAATAACCAATATCATTGTATAATTTAAAGTGTTGTAAGACATGTTTTAAGTATAAATGTGAATTACAGAGCCACACCATGAGTATGTTTTCATTCTTTCCTTCTCCATTTTAATGTTGACATAACAAGGACAAATATGTGATTAAAAAATCACTATGTAAAAATCGCAGTGAGATGTCTTTTTCACATCCTCTTTAAAGAACAACATTGACCTGTTATCGTTTTTTTACCAAGTAAGGATGGAATTTATGCAGTACTTTTAAATACAAGGCTACAATGTGCTTTACAAGGAAAACTACAGTATAAAATAAAAACAAGCAGTACCCTGAAACATAAAGCGTGGAAACAATGGCAGTAAGAGTCCTTTTCTTTATATGCTTATATTATTAAGCGAGTGATACTTTGCCGTTTTTAAATAGAATTATGCATTTTAAAAAGGGGTGGGAAGTGGGTGAACGGATGTTGTACAACACTCATGAACCCTCAAGCGGGCATTGTACGGTTCTTAACTCTGGAGGCGTGGCTTTAGGGGGAAATCTGAAGAAAGGGGTTTAGACGTTTCAATTGTGTATTTTTAAAATATAGCTTGTGTGAAACACTTTTCCATGATCTCCTACCTTACCTTTAATTCAACTCCACTGTTCCATATTTAATCCTATTTCTGAGTAACAACACCAGAAAGGTGCTTTTGAACACTAACCCTTTAAATGTAAATAACCCACTTTATGCCCCGCCCCCCTCCATCATATTTAAAATGTTTAAACGTCTATCACCATTGAACCATTACCTGTTAGCCCTTAAGAAACTAAAATACATTACTCCATATACTGACTATCAATATATTACTGCCTGAAATGTAACATAAAACATATATTTATATAATATATAGAAAAATATATTGTGTCAATATATTAGAATATAGTTAAAAAACACATAAGGAATTACCATTTTCCATATCTTGAGACATATATGACAATACATGTACTCATATGTTAATATATATTTAGTCACACACTCAAATACATATATATATATATATATTATATATATATATATATATATACTGTGAAGTGTATTACTGAATATATGTAATTATATATTCAGTAATACACAGTATATGTGGAAATAAATTGAGTTTCAATAAAATGATCTATAAAAAATATAGGGCAGAGAGATGCATTTTATATTTGTCAATATATGATCAAATCATATACTGAATGCACTACTTTTCCATATATGGGAATAAAATTTGGAATATAATGCGTTGTATTTTTCAATATATTGCCATATATTTATGTTTCATAAGGGTAAATAGTGTTAGGACACAAAGAGTGGTGGTTAAAAGTAAAGAAAAGAAAAACTAAGGAAATATTAACAGTGTTTATTAGGATGTATTTTGGTTTCTGACAACTTTGGATTAATTAAAGATGCACCGAGTCAAACTGCTGTATCTGACAAATGAACACAACAGGAGAATTCATGTAAAACTGCAGCAGACGTATTCTTTAGTCCAGTTCCAAATTCATAAAAAATTTTTAAAAAAAACTATGATGTTTTGTCTCACACTTCATTTTACCTTCAATTCAAACTCTTTAAAGGTGATGACAGCACACGTACACAGTCTGAAACCCACCCACTTTTTTACTCCTTCCTCGAACTGTGACACGAGGTAGTCATGTGACCCAGCGTCCTCTATTCATTGTTCCGATAAAGCCTGGGCTGTGATCCTCCAGGCTCCACAGGCTGGGTCACATCCTCCCTTTATTGTATTTTAGATACACTTTTCATCTTTTATCATATAATATGCTATTCAATTATCCGCTTCTGGTTATGATCAAGCGTCTCTGTCTGTCGGCCCCTTTGCCTTCAAGGCAAATACTTCATCTTGTCTATCGCCGTCCCTGCCTCCCTGTGTCTCTGTACTTTTCTTTCATCATCCCTCATACCCTCTATCATTGATTTAACCTCACTTTGTATGACTGGCCCTCAGTCCCTACAGATGCTGCTTCCACAACCATGTGTTTCAGCCTCTTCAATGGCACCTTAGAAAATGATAAACCTCTCTGTGAGACAGGAACAGGACAGCCTCTAGTGGTGCACCATGGGAACTTCAACTGAGTCTTTTTACATTCATACACTGTGATGTGATGGACTATATATAGTGTGGGAATTATTTGGAAGAATCGTGACAGAAATGATTAAAGCACCAAAATTGGTAGAGATGAACTGTAGGACACATGGTTTTATGTCAAAATATGTTTTTTTTGGGTAAAATGTTGTGTTTTAGAATTGGATTTTTAGTCAATATATCGACCACTGGAGAAAACATTTAACACTTGGAAATTACATGTATGGATCATATGAACTTTTTTAGGTATGTTATTGAGCTAAGTTGGTGTGAACAATGCCTTTTTTGTTTGTAAAACTCTCTCTCACAAACAATACAGATATTTAAACAATTTTTGTATCATCAATAGCTTTTAATGAAGCAAAACATTCATTTCAGCAGAAATTTGAAGTGTAACAATGGTAATTTTACACCAAAATTTCCATATTATGAACTTATCTCTGCCACTTCATACTGACTAAAAATTCACTGATGGTTTTAGGACAAGAATGATGCAAAAATTGTTTAATTATATGTATTGGTTTGTGAGATACAGAAGATTAACTAACAAAAAAGGCATTTTTCATCTCAAAATGGCTGTTACCATGGTGATTTGTTAAAGTTAGGTTAATTAACATAGCTAAAAAAACCTTAATAGGATCCATACGTCTAATTTCCAAGTGTATTTTCTAAAAATTAAATAAAAAAAAAAATTGATTTTACCTAAAAAGCATATTTTGAGATGAAACCCTTCTGAAACGATGCCATATATCCTAAAGTTCATCTCTACTAATTTTGGTGTTTTAATCATTTCTGTCATGATCAAAAAATAACCTTCTCAGTTAATACTGAATTGCAGTGGGCTTTGACTCATTACCATTCTGGGGTGATTTTGCTTAAAATGTATGAAAAATCCGTCTCCAAAATCCGCTCACATGGTTTTATCTCAAAATATGCTTTTTTGGGTGTTTTAGAATTTTATTTTCAGTAAATATATCGGCCACTGGAGAAAAAAAATGTAAAACTTGGAAATTATATGTATGGATCATATGAACTTTTTTAGGTATGTTAATTGAGCTAACTTAAAAAAAATCACCACGGTAACAGAGATTTTGGTGTGAAAAATGCCTTTTTTTGTCCTAAAACTTTTTTTTATTTAAAGTATCTCGCAAATTATACAGATATTTAAATAATTTTTACAATGTCAATAGCTTTTAATCAAGCAAAACATTCATTTCAGCAGAAATTTGGCAATTTCGAGTGCAAAAATGATCATTTTATACCAAAATTTGTATATTATGAAACTTCATGATGACTAAAAATTCACTGATGGTTTTAGGACAAGAATGATGCAAAAAATGTTTAATTATCTGTACTGGTTTGTGAGAAACCCTTTTTTTTTAACTAAGAAAAATGGCAGAAGTAAAAACAAAACCCGCCAAAGTACTTTTACCTCTTTCAGTCCAAACTATAAGGTGTTATCTTTACAAACAGCCTGTTATTTTATCTGTACTCCAAACAGTTTAAGAACAGCTGGAGCTTGGAGAGATATTTTTCTGGGGTTTTAACCTCCTGAGACCCTCAGTCCTTTTTAAGGGACAAGACTTTCACAGCTTTATTGAAAAAGAAAGGTTGTCCACTGCAAAAGGAGATGCCATAAAAATAAAAAAATAAATCATCTATTGCATTGTTCTGTTTCAAAAAAAGGGAATTATTCAATGTAAAAACATGAACATTTTTAATTTCCTGAGTCTCAAGAGGTTAAGAAAATACAAATCACCCCAGAATGATCAGAGGTTAACCATCTGGTACAGAAATAAATGTCATTTCAGAGGGTTAGGGTTAGGGTAGGGGCTTTGTTGGAAAAGAAAAGTTGTCCAATGCAAAAGGAGATTCCATAAATATGTAAAAAAAAAAAAAAAATGCATCTGAAAAAACTATTGTATTGTACCGTTTCCAAAAACGGCAACTATTCAATGTAAAAAAAAACCTCAAAAACGTGTAATTTCCTGGTTTCTGATACATAAATAAATGTCATTTCATATATAAATCAGTTGCTACCATTGGTTTTAAGCAGTAGTTTTATTATTTTCACAGCTGCCATATATGGGGTGTGTGTCTATTTTTGGTTCTTAATAAATAAGCTTCGATTTATAAGAAAAATATGCTGTAATCCTGAAGCACACTGTAAAATAACATCAAACAAACTTCTAAATCCATTTATAAACTTCACAAAACCACATCACTGTACATAAGAAGTAAAGAACAAAACCTGCCAAAGTACTTTTTACCTGTTTAATATGAGGGACAGGACTTTCACAACTTTATTAAAAAAAAAAAAAAGTTGTCCACTGCAAAAAGAGATTCCATAAAAATGAAAACAAAAAAATCATCTGAAAAAACTATTCCATTGTACTGCTTCCAAAAAGGCAATTATTCAACATAAAAAAATGTCAAAACTTGTAATTCCCATGTTAAAAAAAAAGAAAAAAAAGCATAATTTCCTGATTTCTGATACATAAATAAATGTCATTTCATATATAAATCAGTTGCTACCATTAGTTTTAAGCAGTAGTTTTATTATTTTCACAGCTGCCATATATGGGGGGTGTGTGTCTATTTTTGGTTCTTCACAAATAACCTTTGATTTCTAAAAAAAAAAAATGCTGTAATACTGAAGCACACATCAAACAGACTTCTAAATCCATTTATAAACTTCACAAAACCACATCACTTTACATAAGAAGTAAAAAAAAACAAAACGTACCAGAGTCAATACATGTGGCTAAATGCTAAAGTTAATCCTGGAGAGCGAACAACAACACATTCATACAAGGCATTTGACATTTTCTTTTTTAGACTTTACTCCCTCGTGAGCACAAACCACCGCACCAATGACGCTTTTATGTAAATCACACACACTTGCTGTTTGCTGTGTTGAAATGCTTCACTTATTTGCCTCCACTGTTTCCGCCCTAATCTTAGGAATACGGCGCCCAGTCATAAATAATGACTAAATCAGCACTCTGGTTTTCTGACCCATAAAAGTGAAATGCAGCGCAGCTCTTAAGGCCTCATGCTTTTGTGTGTGTGTGTGTGTGTGTGTGTGTGTGTGTGTGTGTGTGTGTGTCAGAGAGATGGATAGGGGGAAGAGTTTCGCTTAAAAAGGAGCATTTTGGAGACCGCCACCCTGTCCTCGTCCCCACCCCCCCCTCTCTCTCCCCAACGGTGAAAATTCTTTGTGAAGAGGCCGGATATGAATTCATTTTACGCTGAGATGAAGTTATTAATGTCCACCATCTGTTATCGTCAGCTAGCTGCCAGACGAGCAGTGGCGACACAAAGAGGAATGCAGCGGCGGTCGGAGAGTTGCAGACGTCAACAGTGAAAACACACGGTAGCGTCTTGGTATTATTGATGAATAGCTTTTTGGTTTTTTTTGGAGTTATCTTTAACCCATCATCTGTTTAGCAAGGTTCTACTCCAAAAGACACATCATTCTAAAAAGGAACAAAAAAAAAGGGGGTTGAATAGATGCCAAAAAAAAAAAAATAATTATTTTTATGGCCTCTGGAAAAATGACAAATGAGTCAAACTAGGACTATTTGTCAAATGTATGCAGTGAGTGCTCCAGGATTATCTCATCCTCCAACTGTTCTACTGTCCATTTAATCACTGCTGTCGATTGATTTCACCTAAAAGAACCGCAATTATGTCTTATTCAATGAAAACTTTTTGCTCATCTGGCTAATGTGCAACACTTAAGAACTCACTTCTGTTCCCTGTAATGGTAGATGTTATCAGTTACCCTTTATACAACTGTTATTATTGGTTATTTATATGAATATCATGCTTATTATTACCACTGATGTTAATATAATAAGGATTTTTCTTTTTTTTCTACATTGTCATTACCGATTACTTTGTCTTTTCTTTTTTTTTTTTAATGACATATGCCAATGTCCGTGGTGTCCCAGAAGTTTCCATAAATAGGATATATTATATATTCCATACATACACTGTAGAATTTGCAGTGTTAATTTGGAGACAATGGGACTAAATACACTCTGGAAGAAGTTAAATAAACTCTCTAAGTGTTGATTTAACACTGCAAAATGTACTGTGTATATGGTTCGAACATGTATTACTTTATATTTCAGAAAACCCAAAGAATGCATTTTAAATAAAGTGCAAAAAATTTAAATGTCAGTCATATATATTATATAAATAAAAATGGTTTATATCAAGACATTTTTTTATTTTTTATATGAATAAAGACTTTTGGGACACCCTGTATAATGATGAATATTTAATTAGCATCAGTTTTATCTTATTTGTTAAGTTTTTCACATGTTTGGTTACATACTACTCACTTAATTATTCTGTATTTTTCACAAAAAAACAGACAAGAGAACAGAAAACAGCTTGTGTTGGATGTTCTGACCCTCATTCTCACATTAATAACATAAATGAGGCTTTAATCATTAAATTAACATTTTAAATCAACAGTTTTCTCTCTGGATTTGGGGAAAATAAAAACAGGGCCGTTTTTCACAGATTGTTCTGCCCATGTGTGAGGGCACAGTACAGTGGTGCACCCTTCTGTCTGACCGCATGAGACCCGTCCCCATATGGGCCGCGTCCAGAGGGGGGTACTGGGTGTTGAGCTGGTGAGAGTCGAGTTGGGACAGTTCACCACCCTGTCCCTTTGCCCCCCCATTTTTTTTTTTTATCTGCGACCTTAGATCAGATCAGATGACTCTGCATATTACTAAGTGGAGTCAAAGAAACTAACCAGGATTCAACCTCAGCGGGACCAGGTCGGCTGCTCGGTGCGGTGAGGTTCTCCTCAGCAGTGGTGCGCTGCCACTGCATTGGCTGATAGCTTTACAGCTGCATGTGAACTTCCTCTTTTATGTATTTTGTGTTCATGCCGTCAGAAAGACTCAGAGATAACACCTACAGTAATTATATACGTATATATGTGTGTGTGTATGTGTGTGTGTGTGTGTGTGTGTGTGTGTGTGTGTGTGTGTGTGTGTGTGTTAAGGCTGTTATGGTTGATCGAGTACATTTATTATTTATATATTTGTTATTTTTTTAACTATTTATTTTTTAATCATGATTAGGGTTCTCAAGTGTTGTCTCGTCTCATTGTCTTCTGCTTTATCTGGGTCTGGGTCTGGGTCACGGGGGCAGCAGCCTCAGTAAAGTAGCCCAGACTTCCCTCACCTCCGCTCCCTCAGCCAGCTCCTCCAGGGGAATCCCGAGGCGTTCCCAGGCCAGCCGAGAGATATAATCCCTCCAGCGTGTCCTGGGTCGGCCCTCAGGTCTCCTCCCAGATGGACATGCCCAGAACACCTCCCCAGGGAGGCGTCCTCACGAGGTGCCTGTGCCCCCTCAGCTGGCTCCTCTGGACATGGAGGAGCAGCGGCTCTACTGCCAGTCCCTCCCGTTGCTTCTCACCCTATCTCTAAGGCTGAGCCACCATGTGAAGGAAACTCATTTCGGCTGCTTGTACCTGTGACCTCATTGTTTCGGTCATGACCATAGGTGAGGGTCAGAACGTAGATCGACCAGTAAATCAAGAGCTTTGCCTTCTAGCTTAGCTCCTTCTTCACCACAACGGATCAGTTTAGCACCGGCATTACTGCGGGTAGCGACTATTTTAACATTTTACAAATACATATTATTTTACACCACAGTATCCTATTGTCAAGGGCTGCTTTTGAGCCTTCATTATGATTATAATTATTATTTTTTTATGTTTTCACCCCGCTTGTCATATGTTATTATGGCAGATAATAGCATCTGTAACACTATTTGTTTATTTTTAATAATAAAAAAAAACAAAAAAACATTTGTACAAACCAAGCCTGTTTGTTTTACTACACTGATAAGAGTATTACAATGAATTTCAATAACGCAAAAATGTGTGATTAAACTGTGATTAATCGCGAGTTAACTATTGCATTTATGCGATTAATCATGATTAAATATTTTAAATGATTGACAGCACTAATATATATATATATATATATATATATATATATATATATATATATATATA
Organism: Siphamia tubifer; assembly: GCA_020466265.1. Taxonomy (NCBI): domain Eukaryota; kingdom Metazoa; phylum Chordata; class Actinopteri; order Kurtiformes; family Apogonidae; genus Siphamia; species Siphamia tubifer. Next base: position 11,924,958 of record CM035802.1, on the reverse strand, counting down.
TATATATATTCAGTGAGTATTCCAGAATCATCTCCTCCAGTCCTTCTGCTCTCACTGTTTCACTGCTATAGACTTATTACCCCTACAGTAAAACAACTTCAACTGTATCTTATTCAATGAGAACTTTTTACTTTTTAAATTTTTTTTTTTTGTTCAAACTAGAAAATGTGCAGCACTTATAAACCCACTTCACTTTTCTGCAATGCTACACGTTACAAATCCATCCATTCACACACAACATTGGATATATTTTTAGAACTATTAACATTTCTACCCTCAAATCACATGACAACCTTGTGGCTCCATTTATTGGTCCTGGTACGAAGACGCCAACTGAAGAACACGAAGCCCTGATTTGGTTAGCGAAAGCTTCCTGACGATAAATAAACCATATTGCTGTTTTACACCCCACTGGCTGCATAATTCATCAGTGGGGAAAATGGTTCACATGTGAGGACGTCATGTTTGATCAATGTGACGGGTGTGAGGAGTGAGTGTTGAAGGAGAAATTAACTAGATGAGGAAACAAGAGCTGGAGGTCAAAGAGAGTTGTCACAGAAAATTTAGACTTTGATGATAATCAAGTGACGGCTGGATGCTGTTACCGTTTAGCGTGAACAAGAGGAAACAATTCAATTTATGCTTTTTTTTTTTTTTTTTGATTGGATGATGCAAGTGTTTGTGTCAGTCATTCCCGAGGCTCTTATCCAGTTCCTATTTTTTTTTTCTTCTCCAGATAAACACTTCAGAATCATCACACACTCCAAACTCTACCATCTTACATCACAGATGGAGCTCCAGCTGCCAGCTTCAAATCAAGCCCATAGACCGATGAAAGTCAAATATGGAAAAGTAGGGTCTTTATTTTCCAATTTACTGCAATATATCATTTAGTTATATATTGACAAATATAAAACATATATTGCATTAAAGACACAAACTGCCGTATATTGTTACAGATAGTTTTATTGAATTTATTTATTGTATTTCCACATATATAGTGAAGCTTATTAATGAATTTATAAATACTAGTGTAAGTGGTTTTTGACTGTTCCTATGTGCTACTAAGTCTACATGTTTAAAATATTAATGGCCAATTCCAATTCCTACTTTAACCCTCAATCAGTCGCCCTCAGAACTAAGTGTTATGGGTTATTTGTGACTTAGAAATGGGACACCCCTTAAATGTTGGCCCTGAAATTAATCAGGGCCTGTGTTGACTCTATAGTCCCTGAAATGAAACATAATTTTTTTATTTTTTTTTTAATATTTGCACTGTTAACCCTGCCTGTTTAATTATAAGTCACAAACACAGCTATCATCCACTGGTCCATCTGGTCCACATTTTTGAAATTGTTGTTGACTATCTGTAAATTATTCCTTCAGTTACAGCTATCAAACAAATAATCTGTATAAATAACACAACCATATTCAGCTGTCACCTCATACCACAGCGCAATGAAAGGGAAACACCAGCTATAACTATCGTTAGCTAACTCTGCGGCTACAGGAGATGACATTATCCTGGTCATTTTAAACCATTAACAGCACAAGCATGTTATATAGACTGTTATCTGGATAAAACAACTAGATTACCACTGTGAAAAATGACCGTTAGCTAACTTAAATAGCTAGCTTGTCCGCACCAGCTGCTATTGACAAAAGATCGTAAAATAAAAAATACATGTTATGCAACAATGAGGAACATAATCCATAAAATGGACCTAAACTAAGATAATACATTGATTTTCGTCATTTTTATAACTCCCTTAACTAAGAAAATACTGCATTCTGGGTAACCCTTGCTCCCAAGGATGGTGTCGTAAAATCTCAATATTGAGGGATAGATAAACTTTCCCCTCAACCTAAACGTTCTTAGAATTAGGACAGCACTTACATTTACATCAGAAGTCTCAAACATGCGGCCCGGGGACCAAATCCGTCCCTCCAAGGGTCCAGTCTGGCCCCTGGGATCAATTTGTAAAATGCAAAAATTACACTGAAAATATAAATCATCTTAGTTCAGGTTCCACATACAGGCCAATTTAATCTCATGTGGGTCAGATCAGTAAAATATTCAGTTACACTTTATAATACCCACACACAATTGACTATGTATTAACCATTTATTACCTATTTTTAAATGGGTTGTTCATTATGTATTAACCATTTCTTACCTATTTGTTAATGTCTTGTAAAGGTTCATACTAGTGTAAATGTAAAATTTGATTATTTTTAACCAACAGGTGCAGTGTTTACAACTGTTTCTTTGTCTACCTGTAAAGCAGATATATATAAACACTGCACCTGTTCATTAAAAATTGTCTAATTTTACATTTACACTAGTATGAACCTTTACAAGACAATAACAAATAGGTAACAAATGATTAAGAAATAATGAACAACCCATTTATAAATGGGTAATAAATGGTTAATACATAGTTGATTGTGTGTAGGTATTATGACGTGTTACCAAATATTCTTATAATAAAGTATAAATACTCACAATTCCAAATGTTTTGCTTTGTAAATTGAAGCAAATTTGTATTACCAAAAGCTAAAAAACAAGTTAAAAGAAGAAGTTTCATTTAAGGAGGTTCAACTGTGGAACAGTGGTGATCTCAAACCACTCAGAAAAAGCCTGTCCACCACATGTCACGAGGACTTTAGCGTCACCCACGTGGGGTTAAACCCGTCCCCCATTGCAGTAAATCTGAAGTAGCATTAGCATTAGCATCTACAAGAGAAGACGGCGCCACAGCAGCTGCTGCACAAACTTGAAAAAAAAAAAGGCGGATCAAACTGGTTCATGTGTGGAAATAATTTTTCCTGCACATTTTCAAATCAAGCGACGGCACAAAACATAGCTGGGTACTACTCTGGTAAAGGTAAACACACAGAGAGCGAGAGGGGAGGGGGGAGTGTTCCTTCAAGCATTCTGAGCCAATTAGAGCTCAGCGTCATGGACATGTATGAGGAAGTACCGGTAAACTCTGCTGTTCGACGTCAAGTCAGTTTGTTTTTTTTAATAATGTACTTTTTTCCACGCACACACACACACACACACACACATACACACACACACACACACAAACTGAAATAAATATAAAAATAATACAGTCTTCCCAAACCCACATACATAAACAAAAACAAAAGTCTACATGCACACATCAGTCAGCAAATGGTATATATATATATATATATATATATATATATATATATATATATATATATATATATATATATATATATATATATATATATATATAAAATATACATCCAAATAGATACATAAACAAAGCCACAATAATGTCCATTAGTTTTATAGTTAGAGTTCACCACTCAGAAAGTCCATCAGTTTAGTTGAACATGGGCTGTGAATTCAAACACATTGTACAACAACTATTTATACATCACCAGTCCACATTAAAACTTGGAGCTCAGGGTTTTTTCAACATACTCCAAAAATGGCCCCCATACATTCATAAACCCTCCACCTCTACAAGACACTGATAATCTAATCATTTCTACAGAATGTCTCTAACCCAGTGGGTGTGTGAAGGTGGTGTTGGTGATTTTAAAACAATCAGTCTTCTAGCTAGTAGAGTGGTAAAGGCTAGAACATCTTTCTTAAATTTTGGAAGAAAAACCAGAGAATATGTATCACCAAGATAGGGGGGGGGGTCCTAAATATTGCGATAATTGCATTGAGTTTGACTTTTTCACCAATAATTTGGTGTCAAGTCATTTTTCTATCGTTACCTCCACATGATATGAACATGGATTCATACAAACTGACTGTACTGAACCCAACATCTGTTTTTAACAGTTCAGCATGAATACATATACTGTTAAAGCCTTAATATAAACAATGATCTTTATTCTTGTATTCAGTGAGTGATACTGTCTGTGGATTCATAGCATTGATTCGTTGGTGGTTTAGGTAGATGGAAGTGTGAGCTGGTATATTATATATTAATTCAACATAAAACCACTTTAAAACCGTGCCTGTCAGATCTCAAACAGCAAAAAAAAATGGTGTGTGAATAATGATCAGACATTACATTTGTACACCTGCTTTTTATACGTTGAAATGGAATTCATCCAAATATAAATATAGTTAGCCCAAAAAATTGCAATAATTATGGTATTAATAAAATTGGTCATTTTTGCTTTGTGATAATGGTCGCAGTGTAGATACGTTTGCTGTATTTTGAGAGTAATATAATATCTAAATGACATCCTTATATAAGAAAACTGTGATACTTTTTTTTTTCTATGTTCAGTGAGAAAAAAAAAAGGTTCCCATGACTTATTCAAAGCCCTATTATACTCCAAAATAACCTCTATATCTGCTGACACAATAATAAAAAATGAGTGTCTATTATACAGACTATATTTACAGCTTTTGTTTTTTTTTGCTTCCTCAATTTTTCATTATTATTATTTCTTATCATAAAACCCACATCTGAAATTGGGCAACTTATTAAAAGGGCATTTCAGGGCTGGGCTGTCTCATAATCCAGGCGCAGAAAAAAAAAAAAAAAATCCTCTTTTTGTCTGTGCTTCCATTTGCATGTGTGTTTGACAGAGAGATAAAACAAAAGGATTGTGTGTGTGTGTGTGTGTGTGTGTGTGTTGGTTCAGTTTGCCTTCTTAATGTAAAGTGAAGCACAAAGCCATTAGACCACAGAAGAAGCCAGATGGGTTAGAAGAGTGTGAAGAAGTAAGTAGTTCTGTGGGAATACAACTCAAACCACACACACACACACACACACACACACACACACACACACACACACACGCTTATTTACATGTCTCATGAGGACCAAGTTTGTAATTAAGTAGCCATTGGATAGTGTTTTTAATAAAATAAAAAATAATACAGAAACAACCCAATAACAAAGCAGTCAGAGACAGTAGACCTCTGTCAACGCTTGATATGGCGTCATATGACGTCAAAATGTGACGTGATCGACCCACAGTTGTTGACCCATCTGATGTCTGAGATCTGAGATGATGTCAATGCAAAAAAAAAACCTGCAAGTTTCTATCTTGTCTGAGTCCTGAGATATTACCACTGATATGTTTTAGCTGTTGAACTTTAGTGCGACCTTGACCTTTGACCTCCATTGCTCAAACTCAAATGGGTTCTTCCCATTATCTATCAATCCTGGAAGTTTCATCAAAATCCATTCAGATTTTTTTGCATATTCCTGCTGCAGACAGACAGACAAACTGACAGACCTGAAATTAATACCTCCTTAGAAAACTATAAGTACATTTAAAAAATAAATACAAATTAATGGATATTCATTTCCCCTGTACTTTATGAGGACTTCCGGAAAATAAATTAATGTTTTTATAGGGTCACATCATTTCTACTTTACTAGTGGGGACATTTATTTATATTTAACCCTTGTGGGGACCTGAGTTTTGGTCCCTGTTGTGTCAGATGTCCCCATGTTGTGACTATGTAAATCAGGGGTGTCCAAATCCAGTCCTCGAGCAACAACAAATAAGCAACAACATGAACAAAAATGGCCAAAGTCATCAACAAAATGAACAAAAATGAATAATAAACTGACAAAATATTTAGTAACATGAAGAAAGTAAGACACAAATGGAGCAAAATTAAAGAAAAAAATAATCAAATAAAAAATAAAATGTTGAAAAATAAATAATGGGCAACAAAATGAACAAAAACTGTGTCTTAGTTTGTTCATGTTACTAATTATTTTGCCAGTTCATTCATTTTTGTTCATTTTATTGATGATTTTGGCCATTTTTTGTTCATGTTATTGCTTATTTGAGTTCTTTTTACTGTGGAACTGCTAAAGTTTCAGGCCTTAAATGGTTAAACTGAATCATGTGGAAGAGGGAAATATTTAAAACATATTTAACACCAGCCCTCGAGGACTGGACTTGGACACCCCATGGGGTAAACAAATCAATGTCCCCATAAAAATAGGAAAACAAGTACACACACACACACACACACACACACACACTTCATAGTGGGGTCTGAATGGTAGCATTTTTAGAGCGATATCTCTGGAGTCTCATTATGACTTTGCTGATGTTACCAGACAAAAACAGAAGAAGCACAGATGTTTGCTCATGTAATGGTGTCTGTAGACAAACAGTAAATCCTACCGCAGGGACAAACCTTTGACACTTAAAGAAAACATCCATTTCTTCTTTCAGACTGTCTTTTTTGCTAGCTTAAACTCTTTGGCAGGGGATATCTAATTAATGAGGCTGAAATGTGAGACTGCATGTATTTTTCGCTTTAAAGAATTTGCTGAACAAAGATGAGGCTCAAGTGGGAACCAGAAGGCTTTACATAATATCATTATCTGGATAGATTTACATAAGACTAAATACAACCCAATGCCACGCTATACTAGGCATTAACATTCTCAAATCAGCAGATGAAATAAAATGCCAGCGGAAGAATCATGAATGAAAATCCACAGTAGAACATGTAGATAACACTGTACGGGTGGAAAAAAAACAAAAAAAAAGTTTGATTAAATTATAATGAGTTGTTTTATGAGCAAGGAAATGATCATCAGAGAGGATTTCAGGCTAAGATCACTATCACATGTAATTGACAGAGAAGGATTTAGCTTCAGCTAGCATGGGTGAAGGCTATGCCAAACAAAAGCTCTGTTTGGAATGTACTGTATATTTGAGAGTTTGCATATATAGAACAAACACTGAATTATAAGGCGTCATATGATGAGATGAATCAGCTCAAATATTACAGATGTGGTGATCGTGTTATTCAGTGTTGGTGTTTGTGTGATCACATTAAAATACAGAATAATATCAAGGAGAGATGCACAATATATTGTTTGAGACTTTGAGATACCCTGTATAATGATGAATATGTAATTAGCATCTGTTTTATCTTATTTGTTAAGTTTTTCACGTACTACTCTCTTAATTATATTGTATTTTTAACACAAAAAAAAGCAGACATGAGAACAGAAAACATCTTGTGTTGGATGTTCTGACCGTCATTCTCACATTAATAACATAAATGAGGCTCTAATCACTAAATCAACTTTTTAAATCAACAGTTTTCTATGATGGTGCAGTTCATGTGGTCTTTTCTGTTTCCCTGTTGGGGCGTCATGTGCCTCATGAATGGGAAGGGGGTAAAATAAAAACAGGGGAAGTTTTTCACTGATTTTGCTGCCTGTGTGAAAGGGCATGGTACAGCAGTGCGCCCTGGACCTGGTGTGATCTTTGTCCCTACATTTTTGTATAAATATCTGTACTTTATACTCTTTACAAATATATAAATATCTGTACTTTATACTCTTTATATTCTCAGAATAGACTCGTTAATTTTTCAAACTAGACAAATGTGACAGTATGAAAATAAGTCATAATTCAGAAATTGTGACTGACGAAATCATAATTTTAACTTTTTATTTCATAATTGACCTTTTTCTCATAATATAGATTTTTTTCATTTCATAATTTATACATTTTTTAATCTCATAATTATGCTTATTATTTCACCCATAGCAAAAAAAAAGCAATTTTACCTTTTTACTTTATTACAAATGAGAAGTTTTCCTTTTTTTTTATTTTTACTTTTATTTAAATAAGAGTTTAATCAGTACTTCTACTTTTACCAGAGTATTTTTCCACATAAGTAGCTGTACTCCTACTTAAGTATAGAATGCGAGTACTTTAACCACCTATTTCCTTCCAGTTAATGCATCAAAATATATAGAAAACAATGTGTTTATGAATCTCAAGTCAGTCAAGGATGAATCTAAAGTCAATGTTCCACCTACAGAGGCATTTAATTAAATATGCACTGAAAACACAAGTGCATTATTGATGGTTTAAATACAAACCACAGAGCAGTAAGTAGAAAAGTGAAAACAAGTGTTCGGAATAACAGAAGCAGAAAATAAAACAGCATGACTAAAGAGTTGTTAAAACTACGACGCTTCCAAATGAGGTGTTTGACAGGTTTTTTTCTGCAATGAATTGCAATGAGTGTGATGTTTCCAACACATTCCAGCTGGCATTAAACACCGACAGAAAAAAAACAAAACAAAAAAAACCTTAGAGTAATTTTAGTATTTTGTTCTAAAATTATGTAAAACATTCTGGAATGAAATACAACTACCTTTTTATTAAGTTAGTCTTTCATCTATCTCAGACATACGTGTAGGTATTTCTCACATGTTACTTCCGCCTTCGTCAGAGGGTCAACAGGATGTTGCGGTCACGTGCTTTTAAAAAAAAACAGCTGATGTTGTTTCCATTACCCTTTGAAATTCGCAAAATATAAATATTGCTATAAAAATGGTAATGGAAACACATGAATTAAAAAGAAAAACACTCAAATATCGATATAAAGTTTTCACACTTTCATGAGATCACTTTCAGACAGTCACGTGATCACTTCTCTGGGAGTGAAAATGATAGCGGCAGTCATTGTAACCATGACAACTGTAGGCTGCTTATAATTAGTTGTTGTTAAGTGCTGAGCATATTTACACTTAATATTTCGACCTGACAATGTAGGGAGCACATGTACAGACCCTTATGATGTGGGTCAAGTGGTTTGTTTTACATGTTAGTGTCTTTAAATAGTTCGTCAGTGACTTTTACTGACGAGAGAATTAGCCTATTCATTCATGCTAATGCTATTACATGCTAATTCGCGATCGTCATTTAAACACATCTAAAGCATATTTACACTTAATATTTTGACCTGACAATGTAGGGACCACATGTACAGACCCTTATGATGTGGGACAGGTGGTTTGTTTTACATGTTAGTGTCTTTAAATAGTTCTCCAGTGTCTTTTACTGACCAGAGAATTAGCCAATTCATTCATGCTAATGCTATCAGGGTGATGGTCAATGTTCTGCCCAGAATAACCGTCAATGGAAACACGTTCAAAGGGCAAATATCCTGCTGCTGTGTCTCTTTTAAACAAAGCACAATACATTTTATTACTAAGACCTGTTTTGTTGTTTGTTTGTTTATTTATTTATATATTGGATTTTAGTCTTGGATTGATTGTCCCTTGCTTTTAGAAATGTTTCTATCCTGTTCAGTGAGCACAGAGTCCCTTCCATGTTTGGTTTGTTTGTTTTTAGTGTTGTTTTTAATGTCCTGTGTATGTGTGAGAGATGCCATTTCCTCCCTGACTGCAGAACAAATCTACCTTCGGGTATTAATAAAGTAACCTTGAACCTCCGTAATCCAATGGTGGTATGTATTGTTGTCTTGGTGTATGATTTTTGCCTTTCCCTAGTCCATAATATGATTTCCTCTTCTGCAGTGGTCTGTTGTTGCTGAGTTAAGGTTCTTGTGCATGGCTTTTTCCTTCACTGCTCTTGTGTGCCTTTTTGTGTTCTTTTTTCCTTGTGTTGAATGTCCTTCTTGTCCCCCTAATATGTTTCTTGTTACATCTTTGACATTGTATTCCATATATTACATTACATTTGTTGTGTTGATCAATTCTCAGACAATGCAAAAATCATACAACAGGAGAACAATAGATATCACCGTTGGATTAAGGAGTCCACAGAAATCAGAAAGCAGAACCCCATCATCATGCTCTCATGCACCTGGAGCGCCATCCTGAGAGGACAACTGTAACAGCAGGAGGTGTGACCTACCTGTCAGTAGTGACAGGTAGGTCACACCTCCAAAACAACATCAGCTGTTTTTAAAAGCACGTCACCGGAACATTCAGGTGACCCTCTGACGAAGGCGGAAGTAACACGCTGAAACATGTCAGGTGAGAAATACCTACATGTATGAGACTAACTTAACTTAACAGTAAGACATAATCAACATCCTACAGTTACTGCACATATAGTTCTATAACCATATGACACACGCTGCCTCAGCAGAGCAAAGAACATTTTAAAGAACAGAACACATCCTGCTTTCCATCTGTTTGACCTGTTGCCTTCTGGAAGGTTCTATAGGTGCATCAAAACAAGGACCAATCATTTCAAAAGGCCCTTTTTCACTGCACAGTTTAGTAACAGTACGACACAACTGTACTCGCTTTATGGTCCTTTTCCACTGGGGACGGTTTCCACCAGGGACGGTTTAAAATCTGCTACTATTTTTCATACCCACTTCAGAGGTGGGTCTAGCTGTGCTGAGCTGATACAACAATTGTCACATGAATGGTGCTGTCCACTGATTGGCCAAAAGAAATGTTGTCATATAAGCAACAAAGCTTGAAGGATCTTTACAGAATCACCTACGTACACTGTAAACCTGAATAAGTTAGCACAACTCAAAAAATTTAAGGCAATGGTCACATGAATCAATTATTTTAAGTTGATGATATTTAAAAAATACAAAATGTAGATGCTTTTTAAAGTATACTTAAATTAAAACTATTACTTATTAACTTAGTATTCTAAGGTTCTGTCAGTCCTACTGGGAAACTAAGGGCCTATTTCAATTCCTCCTTTAACCCTCGATCTCAAAATGCACACTCTCGTGAAGTGTAAATGCTGTCGTAAGTTGAGGGGAAACTTTGAGGGCTGTATATCCCTCTCTGACACCATCCTTGGGAGCATGAGTTACCCAGAATGCAATATTTTCTTAGTTAATAGAGATAGAATAATTACGAAAATCATGATATTATCTTAGTTCAGGTCCTTTTTATGGATTATGTTCCTCATTGTTGCATAACATGTATTTTTTAATTTTATGATCTTTTGTCAATAGCGGACAAGCTAGCTATCATTTAAGTTAGCTAACATGACAAATTACAAAAACGGTCAATTTTTGCAGTGGTAATGTAGTTGTTTTATCCAGATAACAGTCTATATAACATGCTTGTGCTGATAATGGTTTAAAATGACCGGGCTAATGTCATCTCCTGTAGCCGCAGAGTTAGCTAACGATAGTTATAGCTGGTGTTTACCTTTCATTGAGCCGTAGTATGAGGTGACAGCTGAATATGTTTGTTATTTATACAGATTATTTGTTTGCTGGCTCTAACTGAAGGAATAATTTACAGATAGTCCACAACAATTTAAAGAACATGGACCTAATAGACTAGTGGATGATAGCTGTGTTTGTGGATTATGATTAAACAGGCAGAGTTAACAGTGAAAATATTAAAAAAATAATAAAGTTGTGTTTCATTTCAGGGACTACAGAGACAACGAGGGCCCTGATTAATTTCAGGGCCAGCATCCATCCATCCATCCATCCATCCATCCATCCATCCATCCATCCATCCATCCATCCATCCATCCATCCATCCATCCATCCATCCATCCATCCATCCATCCATCCATCCATCCATCCATCCATCCATCCATCCATCCATCCATCCATCCATCCCTGCTGTGTCAGAGGACAGCAGTAACCCAGCAGAAAAGGGTGGATGAAGTTTTGAAGTGTCACACCAGTGACTCCACAGGGAGGGCAGAGTTAGTGGATGAGCTCTTCATCCCAGCTGGCTCTCGCTCTCATCCACACAGCGTGATGAAAATGTCACCTCCACTAGACTCACTCATTAAGGCCACACAGCTGGATGAACGCCAAAGCTAGGATTGACATTAAAAAAAGGCCACAATTCTGAACTCTACGCTACAGTATGTAAGCATTAAGCTGCAAACAAACCTGCTTCAAACACAATTAAACACCAGAACAGGAAGTGTGTTTGACAACGACAGCTCCCATTTGCAATAATCACTGCACGGGCCAGTGTTCAGGACTCTTTATATATCGCAAAGCTGCGTCTTAGGCCGTGCTTTCAGGTTGATGAATAGGGACTATGCATCACTGTTTGTATCGATTTCAGATCATGTTGGAACTCTGTGCGCCAACAAACACAAAGACAAGACCGCCGGTCAATAAATCAACCTCATGTTAAATTCATGTGCACCTCAACCAGTGTTTTACCGTTTGCATCTTACTGTAAGGCACTGCAGTACAGCTGAACATACAACAGTTACTGTGTAGTAGTACTGTGAGGATCACTTTTTTAAATTTTATTCTCTAAATAAAAATGTTATTTAAAGCAGGGGTGTTAAACTCATTTTAGTTCAGTTCCACATTAGGCCAAATATGATCTGAAAAGGGCCAGAGAAATAAAATAATAACAGTGAAAAGAGTAAAGTTACATTATGATAATGTTTACATCTGTAATGTTTGCCTCAAAATGTAAATAACATCAAGAATTTGACGTCTTAAGAAAAAAACAAGCAACATTTGTACTGTTCTACTATAAATTTGTACTTTTCTGCTTTACATTTGCACTATTCTACTGTACATTTGCTCTGTACTACTGTAAATTTGAACTATTCTACAGTAAATTTGAACTATTCTACTGTAAATTTACACTATTCTACTGTAAATTTACACTATTCTACTGTAAATGTACACTATTCTACTGTAAATTTACACTATTCTACTGTAAATTTGCTCTGTACTACTGTAAATTTGATCTATTCTACTGTAAATTTGAACTATTCTACTGTAAATTTACACTATTCTACTGTAAATTTACACTATTCTACTGTAAATTTACACTATTCTACTGTAAATTTGCTCTGTACTACTGTAAATTTGTACTTTTCTACCACACATTTGCACTGTTCTGCTGTAAATGTATAAATTTCATTGTACATTTGTGCTTTTCTACTGTAAATGTGCACTGTTCTACTCTAAATTCGTACTGTTCTACTGTAAATTTGTACATTTCTATTTTATATTTCATTTACATGAACTGCATACTGTGTTAAGCATTCTGTGGACAGCAAAGGAAGTATTTCATCGTACATGGTAACATATTTCCATACTGTGCACATGACAAGAAACATTTTGAATCTTGAATCGGTTAATTTGTAAGTATGCGGCTTCAAATACAGCCAAACTGGTGTGTGTGTGTGTGTGTGTGTGTTCATGCTGCTTGTGGAAACAGCAGAGCAAATAAATGGAGTCACAAAGGGGCTATTTTGCAGCCTTAATCTTCGGGCACCATGGACAGAGGCAGCTGCAGCAGCAAATCCTCAGTCTGTGTTTCAGCACCACGGACAGCGTCATCAGTCTGCAGGTCTGATCTGCTTTTCTGGAATCCTTTCAGGCTGAGGTTGATGCTTTCAAAGCCAAATACGGATTAAAATATTGTAATTATCAGGAATAAACGTGACCTGGCTAAAATAAATGAAAATCACTCCTCGAAACATCCTGATTTTATTCGATTTGACTGTGTGACTTGTCTGTTCATATTAGTCTGATAATAATTTAATTATTATTGCACTAATAAAAAAAATGGATTGAAATGTGTATTTTAATATAAAAGGAGCAACTCTTCACATTTGTCAGCTTATTGTTATTATTATTATTCTCATTATTATTATATTATTATGGCCAGACAGCGCCACTGAGCGTGTATTCTTTGACAAATAGACGTACGTGAATGCGTCATTTATTGACAGATAAACCAACCAATTGAGGCAATGATGCACAAGTTGACAAGTTTGCCTCGAAACGGAGCCGCTGTAATTAACTGCAAAAGGGCATTCACTAGACTCATCCTTTTTTATTGGATCTACAATCGATATCTTTACCACTGTATATATCTATAGGCTATATATATGTATGTATGTATTAGAAATGCGTTACTAAGACAAAGCGATAGTGATGCTGGTGGGGTCTTACATCCTCGTCCTCGCAGCGCCGGCGGTACTGATGCTGGAAGCGGGGTCTGAGGGTCTCCGTCGGCTTCTCCCCTTCCACGTTTTGCCCCAAGAGATGACTCGCTTCTGGGGGGTTTGGGAAGGACTTGTTTGTGTTGATCTTTCCAGTGAATCTTTGATACAGTGATGCCATTTCGACTCCAAAATAAATAATAATAATAATAATAATAAAAATAATAATAATGACAGAATAACTTGGCAAAGTCTTTGCTTTTAAGTAAAAAAAAAGGGGAAAAAAAAGTCCAAGTCAAACAGGAAGTAATAGGATTAGAAGATGCTTTTGGAGGTGGGTGTGGGGAGAAGGGGGTAAAAATGTAAAAATGAATAAAAAATAAATAAATAAATCACTCCAGGCTTGTGTTTTTTTTTGGATTCACGGCACGTATACTTTCAGCCTCAGTGGTCAGATCCTACCGATGTTGCGGCGACGCAGTTCCGACACTTTCCCAACTTCATGCAAATTAATAATAATAAAAAAAAAAATCTAAATTAAAGGAGTTTAAATAAACCACTCATGATCCGATAACCAGATAAAAGCAGTACCCAGCCTATCCGGCGATATCCAGTGTCTCTTTCACCTCCCTCGTGGTAGAAAAAGAAAGTGACCGTTGATAAACGTAGAGAAAAAAAGCCAAAGGGTTTTTTTTTTTTTTAGTTTCCAAACCTGCGGATGTTCCTCACAGCTGCAGAAGCACAGAAGCAAACATTAACACATAGATAACACAGCTTAGCCTCCTAAACTTATCGTGACTTTGCAGATAGAGTAGAGTGGGCTCTATTAGTTTCTTATCTTTGCCTCCATTTGGGTAGTGAACAGTGTTTTACAGAGGACAACAGTGCCCCCATGTGGAGGCTCATGGAACTGCACCATGATCAAACTGTTCCAATCACTTGAACCAGGGGGTGTCCAAATCAAATCCAGTCCTTGAGGACCGGTGTCCTGCGTGTTTTAGATATTTCCTTCTTCCGTGTGATTTAGTTGAACTCTTTTACTCCTGAGAACTAACAAAATAATTGGTAACATGAGCAAAGTAAGACACAAATGGTAGAAAATCCAAGAAAAATATTACAATAAAAAAAACAAAATGTAGAAAAATAAACAAAATGAGCAACAAAAACTAATAAATATTTCCAAAATGACAAATAATGTGGAAAATATTGGGAGAAATGACTAAAGAAGAATACTAGTATTGAAATTTGGTCCCAGCAATTTTCATTTTGCCTTTAAAAAAATGTTTAAATGAAATAAAAAATAAAAAAACCTTGCTTTTTGGCACCATGTCCATGCACAAAACTAAAAGGAAAATGGTTGAATTTTTTTTAAAATATTTAAACTAAATCATCCATTCAGAATGCATCAGTACTGACACTTAAAGAGTTAATAATCAGCTCCTCATCAGACTGATAATGATGCAATGTCCTCCAGCTGTAATGGAAGAAGGAAACATCTAAAACATGCAAGACACCGGCCCTCGAGGACCGTAGTTTGACACCCCTGTCCTACGGTGTCCTAGATATTTCCCTCTTCCACATGATTCAGTTTAACCCTTTAACTCCTGAAACTTTGCTTAAAATGTGAATGAAAAAAAAATGCAAGTCTCTATCTTGTCTGAATCCTGAGATATTACCACTGGTGTGTTTTAGCTGTTGACCTTTAGTGTGACCTTGACCTTTGACCTTCATTGTTCAAAATCTAATGGGTTCTTCCCATTCTTTGACCCATTATCTATCATTCCTGGAAGTATCATCAAAATACGTTCAGAAGTGTTTGCGTAATCCGACAAAACAAACAAACAAACAGACAGACAGAAAGACAGACAGACAGACAGAAAGACAGGCCTGAAATTAATGCCTCCTTAGAAAACTAAAATAAATTTTAAAAATAAATACAAATTAATGGATATTCATTTCCCCTGTACTTTATGAGGATTTTCGGAAAATAAATGAATGTTTTTATAGGGTCACATCATTTCTACTTTACTAGTGGGGACATTTATTTATATTTAACCCTTGTGGGGACCTGAGTTTTGGTCCCTGTTGTGTCAGACGTCCCCATGTTGTGACTATGTAAACCAGGCGTGTCCAAATCCAGTCCTCAAGGGTCGATGTACTACATGTTTTAGATATTTCCTTCTTCCACATGATTCATTTTAACCCTTTAACTCCTGGGACTTTAGCAGTTCCACAGTTAAAAAAATAATTAAAATAAGCAACAACATGAACAAACATGAATACGCTGATGAAATAATTAGTGACATGAAGAAAGTTAGACACAAATGGAGCAAAATTAAAGAAAAAATAAAAAAGCAAATGTAGAAAAATAAACATTAACAAAAATGTTGTCTTACTTTGCTCATGGTACTAATTATTTTGTCAGTTTATTATTATTTTTTGTTCATTTTGTTGCTTATTTTAATTATATTTACTGTGGAACTACTAAGTTTCAGGAGTTAAAGGGTTAAACTGAATCACGTGGAAGATGTAAATATCTAAAAGATGTAGGACACTGGCCCCCGAGGACTGATTTGGACACCCCTGACTAGAACTATAGTAAAGTGCAGAGGTGGTCAAAGTACTCACATTCTGTACTTAAGTAGAAGTACAGCTACTGATGTGTAAAAATACTGTGGTAAAAGTAGAAGTACTGATTCAACTCCTTTACTGAAATAAAAGTAAAAAAGTACAATTTCTAAATTGTAATAAAAATAAAAAGTAAAACAGCTTTTTTTGAAAATTATTTTTAATTTTTTTTTGCCATAAACGCGATAATAAAAGTTTCAAAAGTCTGCTTTGACAGAGGTTTGTACTGCTTTTGTATTTAAAAAAAAATAATTTATGAAAAATGTAATGGGTTATTTTTATTTAAAAAATAATAAACTGCCTTATTTTATTGTTTTTTTTTGTTTTGTTTTTTTTTTAATCTTAATTTTTTTATTTTGGGTTTTTTTATTTTAATTAAAATTTGGGGAGGGATTTGTTTAGTTAATTTATCTGTATTATTATTATTTATGTTTGTTTGGTTTTTTTTACAGAAGAATAAGAAGGAGATATTGAAAACATGAAGGACACGACGACTAGATTATAGTACAAAGTACAAAATATTTTATTGCTTTATTGCTTTTTACAGGTTAAACTTATGTAGTTGAGTCATGATTATAATCTTTGGTTTCACACAGAAATTCAGAATGTTGAACCATATTAAAATACACCAGTGTTAAAATCAATATTTTACTCATTTAAAGTGTCTATGATAAAAATGTAGTTGCACAAAAGAGACACAAAAACACTCCTACAAGCCAATGCTGGCTCCACAAAAATAAATAAATAAATAAATAAATAAATAAATACTCCACACAAAAGTTGACAGGCATATTTTCAAGTAGGGCAGTTTTTTAATTAGAGCGTAAAGATTAATCTGTCACTTCCCCAATTTTCAATGTGTTATTTTCTTTTTATTCCACCAGCTTTCACTTGGCATTTATGTGATAAGAAACTCATTTTACATTTTAATATATTAATATTAATATTATATTTATATTATAAACATATTATTATTTGTGTTTATTTAAAAAAATAAATAAAATCAATTTCAACTCCGGAAATACGATTACGTTGTTGTTATAGGTCAGGGGTCTTTCCCACCCCAACTTCACTTCGTCTAGATCTGCTACTGGTTAGTGTTAGAGTCCTGCAGACTTTAGAAAAACTAAAAACTAAAACGTGCTGCCCAATAAACCACATTTCAGATGCAGACGCACCTGCATGTTCACAGTCTGCACCACAGAGAGCAGCTCACATGTGTTCAGGTTTAACTTTCAATCCAAAAGACGTCCTAAAAAAGATTAAAAACACATCCTACCACTGCATGACTGGATTTTTCAACTGCAAAACAACATATACAGACAGTGAGTCCAGCTCTGGCATTGTTCTGGAAAATGTTTTAACATTGATTTCTAAGAAAGGTTTTAAAAAAGAGGAGGGAGAAAAAAAAGGCTTCCATGTGTTTGTGCAACATCACATCCATCTGAGAGTCTGGCTCTGAACCGAGAGACGCAATTCAATTTTCAACCACTGTACTGATGTGATTAGAGAGGAGAGAGAGAGAGGAGAGAGAGAGAGAGAGAGAGAGAGAGAGAGAGAGAGAGGAGAGAGAGAGAGAGAGAGAGAGACAGAGAGAGAGAGAGAGAGAGAAGGGAGAGAGGAGAGAGAGGAGAGAGATAAGGGAGAGAGATAGAGAGAGAGAGACAGAGAGAGAGAGAGAGAGAGAGGAGAGAGGGAGAGGAGAGGGAGAGGGAGAGGGAGAGGGAGAGGGGAAGGGAGAGAGGAGAGGACAGAGGAGAGAGAGAGGAGGGAGAGGGAGAGAGAGGAGAGAGAGAGACAGAGAGAGAGAGAGAGAGACAGAGACAGAGAGAGACACAGAGAGAGAGAGAGACAGAGAGAGAGAGAGAGAGAGAGAGACAGAGAGATAGTCGCCAGGGAAGCAAGATTTGTCAAACTGCAGGAAATCTCTCCAGGCACTGGTGCAATGCATTTTAAGGTGGACTGAACATGTGGGATAAATTCACACTGGATAGAAACAGTAAAAAAACACACACACACACACACACACACACACACACACACACAGAAATACACTTAAGAAGAAAAAAATAATATTGATTTAAGCAAAAAATATATTAATAATAAACTGTAAATAAGCAAAATAAATAAATAAATAATCTGGAATTAAACTAACTAACTAACTAACTAACTAACTAACTAACTAACTAACTAACTAACTAACTAACTAAATAATGCGTGGAATTAAGCAAAAATAAAATAATAATAATACTAATAATAAATAAATCAATAAATACATAATAATCTTGAATTAAGGAGACATAAAAATAATAACAATAGTAATACATTATTATTATTATTATTATTATTATTATTATTATTATTATTATTATTATTATTATTATTATATTATTATTATTATTATTATTATTATTATTATTATTATTATTATTATTATTATTATTATTATTATTGTCAGTAACAGTTACCATCATCAGACTGAACCCATGAGCAGCAGCAGAGGGCAGAGTGGTGTGTTTTAATCCCCAGCAGAGACTTTATTTCATATCAGCCAAACAGGACAAAACCATTTCTAGAGGATAAATAAATAAAACAAAACAAAACAAAACGTCTGGGTTACTTCTAGAAACAATAGTTGTGTAATGTTCCACACTGAGCATCACATTAAACAGTGGATTAAATGACCTTTCATTCAATCATTTGTCCTGATTATTATGTTCAGTAATTATGCATGAATGTAACTCACAGTGTATTATTTTGATATTATGTTGAATTTCCTCTATTGTGTGTCTGATAACTGTTGCACAAAAGTCATTTAAGGTAAAAGTGCAGCTCTACACCCACACAAACACAAACACTATGAAGCCTTTATGAGGATTAAGAGGCAAAACTGAAGCAACACTGTCATCTAGTGGATAAAACCTGCTTCAAATACTCTATCTATATTTACTAAATGTCTGACTGCTGAAAAACAAAGCAGCGAAAACATGCACTTGTGTAAATATGGAAACATGAACATGACTTCATACAGTCGGCCGACCAGTATATTTGATTTGATTTGATTTATTTGAATGTTAAAGAAAGAAAGAAAAAGAAAAAGTAAAAAAACAACACAAAGCATGTTCAAACGATTGGTATGATTTGTGCGTTTGTTTTCCCTCGACTTGAACAATTCAGAGACAAGTGAGTTTTGAGTAAATAAATGAATTAAAAATGAAAAAGTTCTGATGCACATGAATGTGTTTCTTTAGAATAAAACAATAGAATAGAATAGAATAGAATAGAATAGAATAGAATAGAATAGAATAGAATAGAATAGAATAGAATAGACTGTGTTATTGGAGTGTAGCATGAAATTTGGATTCAACTCTCCACTGTAGTAGTAAAAAAAAGACGTAGAAATAGATTTAAAATGGAAACTGTTTGCTATACATAACATTTAAGTCATGTCTTTAATTATTTTTTTTATACGTTTAACAATTTTTTTATTCTATTTATTTATTATTTATTTATCTATTTATTTCTTTACTCAACTTTTAACTCCCTTAAATAAAGGGAGTTAAAAGTTGAGTAAAGAAATACATTAAAAAGAAAAGAAAAGAAAAGAAAAGAAAGAAAAGAAAAGAAAAGAAAAGAAAAGAAAAGAAAAGAAAAGAAAAGAAAAGAAAAGAAAAGAAAAGAAAAGAAAAGAAAAGAAGAAAGAAAAGAAAAGAAAATATGTTGTGTACAGTAGCATGAAATTTGGATGCAACTCTTCCACTAACAGTAATTTAGAAAAAGAAAGGATGCAGAAATAGATATAAAAATAGAAACAGTTTGCATTCAAAATTCTATATTTTTTTTAGCTCCTTTATTTAAAGTACAATGTACAGAGAACATTAAGCTCACAGACAGACTGTACTTTATACTGTATTTTAACTAGGCCTTTTTTCAAGTCGACTTATCTGTCATATAAAGTCGGAGTTGAGTCGACTTGTCGTGATGACGTCATGACATTGTCAGCTGAGGAACAACACAGGACCCGCAGCTAAAAACAACAACAACAACACACGGACACACGTCTGTCCAATAATGAGCGACTTGTATTAAAGTTCACTGTAACATAACAATGTCCACTGACAAGACACAAGCATCACCAACAAAACAAAGGCTAACGTTAGCAAAGAGTTTCCTGTTAAAATTTAACTGAACAACAGTAAGTGAACATATGTCCATATTTGGTCATGACCCACGGCTTTAAAACCAGACTGTCCACACGTCTGTCACAATATTCTCAGTTTTCATATTAAGTCCAAAACGTTTAACTGAGTGACCGACACTCCACTGTCCACATCATGTTTGGAAAAAATTAGCACACCTGCGCTGCTGCTCACTCAGTTAGCTAGCGGACGCTGCTTATATCACGCAGATTAGCTAGCCTCTTCAGATGGCCATGCGGTTTTTTTCATCTAAGAACGAAGTAAAAGAGACGGGATGTGAAAATCATGTTCATGTTTACATATTTACAATAGTTTTTGTTTACGCTGCTTTGTTTTTTTCAGCATTTGAGGGAAAGAAGTACAGTAAGACATTTCCTCAGTAGTAAAATATAGAAACAGTATTTTAAGATGATTTTATCAGCTTAACCCTTTGTTGGTCACACTACAAAAATCACAATAAAACTAAATATTTCTTGCACACACAACTGTCTTACCTGCAGCAGCCACATCTTATTTAGGTTTAACTGTGTTTACGTGCCAGAGAGAGAGAGAGAGAGGGAGAGAGAGAGAGAGAAAGAATAAACATGCGACTTGTTGACTAGTCTGTTAATGCCCTAATTTTAAACCCTTTGTTGGTCAGCTCAACCGTTTGGTAGAGGTAACTTTGAACCCTGATCTAATCTAAATTTAAGTCCTTTGACACCAAACGTCTTGGGCAGTCAATGATATATTCAGGTTATGCTAGTATATATATATATATATATATATATATATATATATATATATATATATATATATATGTATATATACCACCAAGGAAGAAGTTCATAAGCGTATATTTTACATAAATAATAGTCATTATGTGTCTGAAATACTTTAGTATTCATGTAATAATGTTTTGAAAAACACGCTGAACCAAACAGTAGAGATGATAGTAAAGGGAGATCAAATGCTAATGCTAATCGCTAAATGATACAAACACAAAGAATTAACAAGTCACAAATTATGTTAGTAAGATTGTTGAAGGGATAATGTTTGAGTTTTAATACTTTAGTTACATTTAGGGTCAGTAAAAAAAAATTAGAACATCTATATTTTATGTTAAATTAGTTCCTGTGAGGTGAAAAAGCAAAAAAAAAAAGGGTTTTATTGTGATAAAATCATCTTAAAATACTGTTTCCATATTTACTATTGAGGAATGTCTTACTGTACTTCTTTCCCTCAAATGCTGAAAAACAAAGCAGCGTAAACAAGCACTACTGTAAATATGTAAACATGAATATGATTTCACATCCTGTCTCACACCGTCGGCCGACCAGCGTATGATTTGCGACGTCTACTTTCTCATTTCATGCTACTGTGCGAGAGCTGTACTTATCAAAACACCTTGGAATGGAACTACTTTGGAGGGCTGCAGTCTCTAAATCTACCCCTCCATCATAAAAAGAAGGTAGGGCAGAAGCAGATGAAGGCAGCAGCAACACTTTGTCCACAACATTTTCACAAGCTGTGTCACTGCTGTCACATCTGAAGCCACATGAGTCGCAGAGAGAAAATAAATGTGGTCAAAGGTGGAGATGGTCAGTCATCCTGACAAGTGGAAGTTTAATGAATGAAACAAGAGGGTCCATATATTTAACTGTGATAGTGACACTTCACGTGCATTAGGATTTAAGCCAGTGCCCCCCCCAAAAAAGATGCTAAATACATCAAGGCAACATGTAAGCTAGGCATATCCTAATCCGCTTGTTTATATATATTAAAAAAGAGTGAGAGATTTTTGGGTTGTTTATTTTTTTCCTCAGAAAAGCTTGAGAAATACCAAGGACTGAAAGAGGAGATGGAGAAAATGTGGAGGCATTAGGGGCAGTGACCCCCCAGCTGGAAGAATGGCTCCAGCAGATACCAGGAACAAACATCACAGACCTCTGTCCAAAAGAGCTAATGCTAGAACAGCTAAGACCCTGCACAGAACCCTCAGAACCCTCTGGTAGAGAACCTGAGTCTGAAGGAGGCACCACCCAGGGGCGGACATAGACAGATATACATTTACATATATATATATATATATATATATATATATATATATATATATATATATATATATATAAATATATATATATATATATATATATATATATATATATATATATAGTATATTTATATGATGTTGTATGTAATGTATGTATTTGTATTTGAATGTATTTAGGGGGATGTTTTGGTCAAATAAATGTAATAACATTTAATTTTAAAATTA
>CM035802.1:11889506-11902094 GCA_020466265.1 Siphamia tubifer | reverse complement strand
AAAGAAAGGATGCAGAAATAGATATAAAATAGAAACAGTTTGCATTCAAAATTCTATATTTTTTTAGCTCCTTTATTTAAAGTACAATGTACAGAGAACATTAAGCTCACAGAGACAGACTGTACTTTATACTGTATTTTAACTAGGCTTTTTTCAAGTCGACTTATCTGTCATATAAAGTCGGAGTTGAGTCGACTTGTCGTGATGACGTCATGACATTGTCAGCTGAGGAACAACACAGACACGCAGCTAAAACAACAACAACAACACACGGACACACGTCTGTCCAATAATGAGCGACTTGTATTAAAGTTCACTGTAACATAACAATGTCCACTGACAAGACACAAGCATCACCAACAAAACAAAGGCTAACGTTAGCAAAGAGTTTCCTGTTAAAATTTAACTGAACAACAGTAAGTGAACATATGTCCATATTTGGTCATGACCCACGGCTTTAAAACCAGACTGTCCACACGTCTGTCACATATTCTCAGTTTTCATATTAAGTCCAAAACGTTTAACTGAGTGACCGACACTCCACTGTCCACATCATGTTTGGAAAAAATTAGCACACCTGCGCTGCTGCTCACTCAGGTTAGCTAGCGGACGCTGCTTATATCACGCAGATTAGCTAGCCTCTTCAGATGGCCATGCGGTTTTTTTCATCTAAGACGAAGTAAAAGAGACGGGATGTGAAATCATGTTCATGTTTACATATTTACAATAGTTTTTGTTTACGCTGCTTTGTTTTTCAGCATTTGAGGGAAAGAAGTACAGTAAGACATTTCCTCAGTAGTAAATATAGAAACAGTATTTTAAGATGATTTTATCAGCTTAACCCTTTGTTGGTCACACTACAAAAATCACAATAAAACTAAATATTTCTTGCACACACAACTGTCTTACCTGCAGCAGCCACATCTTATTTAGGTTTAACTGTGTTTACGTGCCAAGAGAGAGAGAGAGAGAGGGAGAGAGAGAGAGAGAAAGAATAACATGCGACTTGTTGACTAGTCTGTTAATGCCCTAATTTTAACCCTTTGTTGGTCAGCTCAACCGTTTGGTAGAGGTAACTTTGAACCCTGATCTAATCTAAATTTAAGTCCTTTGACACCAAACGTCTTGGGCAGTCAATGATATATTCAGGTTATGCTAGTATATATATATATATATATATATATATATATATATATATATATATATATATATGTATATATACCACCAAGGAAGAAGTTCATAAGCGTATATTTTACATAAATAATAGTCATTATGTGTCTGAAATACTTTAGTATTCATGTAATAATGTTTTGAAAACACGCTGAACCAAACAGTAGAGATGATAGTAAAGGGAGATCAAATGCTAATGCTAATCGCTAATGATACAAACACAAAGAATTAACAAGTCACAAATTATGTTAGTAAGATTGTTGAAGGGATAATGTTTGAGTTTTAATACTTTAGTTACATTTAGGGTCAGTAAAAAAAAATTAGAACATCTATATTTTATGTTAAATTAGTTCCTGTGAGGTGAAAAAGCAAAAAAAAAAGGGTTTTATTGTGATAAAATCATCTTAAAATACTGTTTCCATATTTACTATTGAGGGAATGTCTTACTGTACTTCTTTCCCTCAAATGCTGAAAAACAAAGCAGCGTAAACAAGCACTACTGTAAATATGTAAACATGAATATGATTTCACATCCTGTCTCACACCGTCGGCCGACCAGCGTATGATTTGCGACGTCTACTTTCTCATTTCATGCTACTGTGCGAGAGCTGTACTTATCAAAACACCTTGGAATGGAACTACTTTGGAGGGCTGCAGTCTCTAAATCTACCCCTCCATCATAAAAATGAAGGTAGGGCAGAAGCAGATGAAGGCAGCAGCAACACTTTGTCCACAACATTTTCACAAGCTGTGTCACTGCTGTCACATCTGAAGCCACATGAGTCGCAGAGAGAAAATAAATGTGGTCAAAGGTGGAGATGGTCAGTCATCCTGACAAGTGGAAGTTTAATGAATGAAACAAGAGGGTCCATATATTTAACTGTGATAGTGACACTTCACGTGCATTAGGATTTAAGCCAGTGCCCCCCCCAAAAAAGATGCTAAATACATCAAGGCAACATGTAAGCTAGGCTATATCCTAATCCGCTTGTTTATATATATTAAAAAAAGAGTGAGAGATTTTTGGGTTGTTTATTTTTTTTCCTCAGAAAAGCTTGAGAAATACCAAGGACTGAAAGAGGAGATGGAGAAAATGTGGAGGCATTAGGGGCAGTGACCCCCCAGCTGGAAGAATGGCTCCAGCAGATACCAGGAACAACATCACAGACCTCTGTCCAAAAGAGCTAATGCTAGAACAGCTAAGACCCTGCACAGAACCCTCAGAACCCTCTGGTAGAGAACCTGAGTCTGAAGGAGGCACCACCCAGGGGCGGGACATAGACAGATATACATTTACATATATATATATATATATATATATATATATATATATATATATATATATATATATATATATATATATATATATATATATATATATATATATATATATATATATATATATATATGTATGTATGTATGTATGTATGTATGTATTAGGACTGTCAAATGATTAGATTAATCCCAGGGTTACTTTGGATTAATTTTGATTAAATCATGATTAAAACTAACATTTTAAAAGTTAACATGGACGATGCAACTATTTACGAAAATTCACAGGACGAAAACACTTCTGGAATAAATTAATTTCATAAGCAGAGGTACCATTGTGTGTGTGTGTGTGTGTGTGTGTGTGTGTGTGTGTGTGTGTGTGTGTGTGTATAAATATATATATAAAATTGCATTGATCCATATTTTCAAGAAAAAACATCACACTGATCATGTAGAGATCATTCAAACTCAATATGATATGTTTGGACATCTTAGATTAGATTAGACGGTCATTATCATGTCACAGTGTTTCGACACAGTCGTAGCTACAGTCACTACAGGCGACGCCACATTATCACAAGTTTCAGAAATTGCAGTACAGATACACGGTCATGTGATGGAACTTTTTCAATAGGTTCAGTGGAAGAGAAAACGAAATAAAAAGTTAAAAAAAAAAAAAGGATTCTGAGTCAGACTAGATGAGGTTATAGAGTTAAGAGATAATATTTCCAAAAAGCATAATGACTGAACAGTGGAACCACAATCAGCTCTGAGGGAAAATAAATACAAAATAAAATACATTTCATTTTTTAAAAAGCACTGTTACGTAATTTCTTCCAAATAAAAATAAATACAAATCAATGGAACTCTCCAAGCCTCCATCTGTTTAAGTCATATGGTGTTGATTTTCTGACTATTTACACACATATGGCACTGGAGTGATTAATCCATCTGGAAAAAGATCAAATAAATAAATAAATAAAAATGTGACGAGCTAAAGTAAAGTTGGCCAACTATTCTATACGTGAATTAAAGGATTGAGTTTGACCTTGTCAGAAGAAAAGAAACTCTTCCCACTTGAGGCTGTGATGTGAACAGGAGCAAAGGTTCAGGTGAGAGAGGAGAATAAAACACAGAGAGAAGGAGCTAGAACTCATGAATTTATACTGTGGTGTCACGTTTCTCTGTTGCGCTCCATTTCTCACTGTGAATACTGTCATAAACCTCCACCCTCAATCCCAAGTTTCGCAGAGGGAGGATCAATCTGGCCATTACACGGCATATTTGCTTCTGTTGGACCTCGACTTTATGACAAGAGAACCCAATTTGTAGCCGCGGTCATTTTCAGCCCCTTACATTTATCCCTAAGTATCACACCAAGACAGAGGAGAATGTGGTCAGGTATACTTCGGATTGATTTAACTTCTCACCGTTTTGGCAGATTTTCTTTATAACACCTAAAAAGTAGAACTGCAAATGAAAATTCCAACAGTTCTTCAACTGTTTGTAATACAGATGAAAAACAATAGGCTTTTTGAAAAGGTAATAGCTTATGCTTCATCCTACTCCTTTTCGGACATGTCATTGTTATTATTATTATTGTTGTATTGATTATTGTTGCACTTTGCACATGTTCGAAATAAACCATTCAAATCAAATCAAATCAATAGACTGTAGTTTGGACTGAAACATTCACTTTTGTTGTTTATTTAACCCTTTAAACTCCCGAGAATTAAGCAATTTCGGCAGTAAACTAATAAATAATAATAAAATAAGCAACAAAATGAACAAAAAAAAAACAGTCAAAGTGATCAATAAAATGAACAGAAATGAATATTAATCTAACAACATAAAATGTAACATGAACAATGTGAGACACTAACAGAACACAAGTGAAGAAAAATGATAAAATAAATAAACAAAATGTAGAAAAAAACAAAACAAAAATAAGCGACATCATCAACAGGAACTACCCTAACCCTAACCCCCCCACCCCCAATCGTCCTACTGTAAGTTTTAATTTGGGATTTTTCTGTTTCTAAATCAGTTGGTTTTTGACACCTTTATTCTACGTCCCTCTGGAACGTTCCGACAGCTCCCATTCATGGATGTTCCCATCGTTCTGCGGGAGGATTTTTTTCCATAACCACCAGCTTCAGATTCACTGTACCATATCACTCCGCAGGTAGTTCGGCCACTTTGAAAGGAAATATTCACGACGTCACAGATGTCAAACTCCAGTCCTCGAGGGCCGGTGTCCTGCATGTTTTAGATATTTCCCTCTTCCATGTGATTCAGTTTAACCCTTTAACTCCTGAGAACTAACAAAATAATTGTTAACATGAGCAAAGTAAGACACAAATTAAAGAAAAATACAAAATTTAAAAAAACTAAATGTAGAAAAATAAACAAAATGAGCAACAAAAAGTAATAAATATTTACAAAATAACAAATAATGTGGAAAATTACTTATTACTTAATAATCTTTGCTTGTGCCTGAGTCTTTTTCAGTCAAATTGTGTATTGTTCTCTCTCTTTTTGCTGATTTGAAGTGAATATATGACTGAAATAAACTAAACTAAAAAAAAAAACAAAACAAAACAAACTACTATTGAAATTTGGTCCCAGCAATTTTAATTTTGCCTTTAAAAATATTTCAATAAAATAAAATAAAATAAAACCCTTGCTTTTTGGCACCTTTTCCATGCACAAAACTAAAAGGAAAATGGTTGAATTTTTCTGAATATTTAAACAACATCATCCATTCAGAATGCATCATCTTTGACACATAAAGAGTTAATAATCACCTCCTCATCAGACTGATAATGATGCAATGGCCTCCAGGTGTAATGGAAGAGAGAAACATCTAAAACATGCAGGACACCGGCCCTCGTGGACCGCAGTTTGACACCCCTGCACTATGTTGTTACGGCTATTTTATCCAATTTGTGAGAGTAGTAGCAATAATAAACTATGATAACCCGTAAAATAGGTGGGATAATGTATATATATATATATATATATATATACATATATGTGTGTGTGTGTGTGTGTGTCTGTGTGTGTGTGTGTGTGGCTGCTAGCTTCTTCCAGCTTGTTTTGAATGACAGGGGAAGATTGAAGGTGCTGGAGCTTGACGCTGTTGGACTTAAAATTAAATGGCCAAATTAATAGGTGCTGTCACTTTCCGCTGCGAAACCACCTACTCGCCTCAACAACAAGCCGACAACACCTTTTTTATTTTTTTTATTTTTTGATCGACACCTCCATCTGCCCAATGCCACTGTGTCGATCTCTGATGACAAATCAGAGCATTAGGGAGGAAGGAGAGAGAGAGAGAGAGAGAGAGAGAGAGAGAGACAAATCCTGCAAATGACAGAAATAGCAAAGAAAGAGGGAGAAAGAAAAGTTTCTTTTTTTTCTTTTTTGACAATTCATATTTTGCTCATTCTGCAGTTTTATGATGTGTCTATATCAACTGTAAAATTCTCCAGCAATGTGACATGAAGCATGGCAAATTGAGTCCCAATCCTATTTGAAATGGGCGAGATAAAGTCCCCAGGAAATTTAGAGGGACAGAATGAGGAGGGAGGAAAGGCTGAAGGGGAGAAATAGAAAGAAGCCTGGAGTTGTTGTGCAGGCGTAACGTGGGTGATACATGGAGCACATATAAAGTCTAAGAGGCACAAAGGTAATTTACAGATGCAAGAGCGGGGACTAAAAAAATAAAGAGGTGGTGGTGGGGTCTTACTATGTAGACTTGGATCCCATTCCCAGAATAATTTAACGTAAGGGGGAGATGGTGGTCCAGTAAAAATAAATAAATAAATAAATAAATAAAAAAGAAGTCTGAGGGTAGATTTGTCAT
Organism: Siphamia tubifer; assembly: GCA_020466265.1. Lineage (NCBI taxonomy): Eukaryota > Metazoa > Chordata > Actinopteri > Kurtiformes > Apogonidae > Siphamia > Siphamia tubifer. The sequence continues at coordinate 11,895,784 of CM035802.1, read as the reverse complement.
TCAGGCGGCTCAGTAATAACCCAACAAGTCCAGTAACAGGGACTGAAAAAGCATCTGAAATAGTCACTGGCTAGTCTGCACAGATGATAAATGTTCCCTGCGTTTAAACCTATTTGGAGAAAGTGGAATAAGTCACAATAGTATCTGAGATGTAACGCTTCCAAACACGGACTCACATCCAATGAATATATTTAAAATAGAGCTGCACCATATATTGTTTGAGCATCAACATCGTAGTGTACGTGTGTGCAATAGTCACATCGCAAGTCCTGCAATTACTTTAGTTGAATTTTCTATTATATTTTATTCTGAAATTTTTTTAATTTCTTTAATAATTTTTTGAAATTCTTATTATTAATGTATTTTTACTCATGTATTTTTATTCAATTATTATTCAATTATTACATGGTCTGAAAGGGCTGTAGACCCGGGCCTCACCACCGGGTGTGTGTGTGTGTGTGTGTGTGTGTGTGTGTGGGGGGGGGGGGGGGGGGGGGGGGGGGGGGGGGTGGTCACCTAACATAACTAATGTTAATAGAAGTAGGAAAAAAAAAACGAGCGAAGGCCAAAGGAAGTAAAATTAAAAAAGAAAATTAAAAACAATAAAAAAGGAAAGAAAACACCCAAACTACCCAACATGTGGAGAGAACTGGGTAGTTTGGGTAGTTTCTGTAGCAGCTACGACTAGCAAAGATGCTACTGTCAGCGATGGACAGCAACCAACCACCGCTAGCTAACCTGCACAACTAGCCTGTCACAAAACAAACTCTGAGGAAACAAGTGAAGGAGAAGAACCAGCAGGTAAACATAGCTTCATGTGACGTCACCACATCACCTAGTAACGCTGGGGCGACACTAGACAGATAGTTCTGTTACGATGTTCTACGACTATTTTGATAAACCTTCTGCCCTCCGCAAAAGAACGTATGAACAGAAATTAGCAGAGATCAGACTGGAGAACTGTCTGTAAAAATTACCGACAGGTTCTTGGTGAAATGACCCCACGAGTGGCCACACATCTACCACTATCTCGTCAAAAGTCCTGGCATATATACAAAAGAAAAAGTGCAAATTTATAACAGCATGGAAGCATATGTTTTGTTTGAGGTAGGTTACATACATTTATTTGAAATACTTCTCTGCCCCTCACTCACCCAGCCTCCAGAGCACTCCACCAGTTCAGTTATACTTTATTTTTATTTTTTTTAGTTAATTTGCCTTTCTTTTATCATGTTTATTATTTAGTTTATTATCACAGCCTCTCCAGTTTTTTCTCTTATGTAAGCCTATCTAATTTCTATTAATAACAAACTCTAATTTTATGTTGCTTTTTTCAGTCGTGATGGGTTCAGACAGTAATGTCATTTATCCCAAATGTAGGGTAGCTACTAGCTAGCCTACAAAAATGACAAAAAATGACTCTTGTAATTTTATTCTTATTTATTGAAAATTTATAATGCATGTATAATCAGTTTATCTTGTACTTTTGTAATTTTATCAATCAAATTTTAATGTATTCTTTTTATTTCAACCTGTCTTACAATTCTATTTCAAATTTTAATCAATGTGAAGCACTTTGGGCTACAGTGTTTGTATGAAAGGTGCTATACAAATAAAGATCATTATTATTATTATTATTATTATTATTGTTATTATAAAATGCCTCTATCTCAATTTCATGAAAAAAATTACATTGTTAAGTACTAAAATAGTCGTATAGTTAGACCTACCACTGACAAAATGTTCCGAGCAAACATAGGTCCACTTTGATTTCGGACTCTCGGTCTTGCCACCATTTGACATATTTTTCTCAGTGCCTGAAGCCAATGCTGCACATTTTTCACCCTTTTCTGTTAGTACACAGAAAAAAAAACAGCTTCTCTTCCATCCAAATTATTACATGATTATTGCACCTGAAGGCTGCACAAGATTTGAACATTTTACACCAAGTTTTAAGTGTGTAGGACGGTGCAGTGAGGTTCACACAGTGGTTGCTACGCTGTTGTTTTCACCTTTAAAAATGGCGGCGTATGTTACTAGGTGAAGTGATGTCACTGCGAAGCTATGTAAAGAATTGCCAAGTCGTTTTTAGAACATTATGAGAAAACATTTAGACCAATATCGAGACCCCTTCAAATAAATAGACGATCATATTTGATTTTCAAAACTGTCACTTTATCTTGTAAATGAAAAAGTGCAAGTTTCTTATATTTATGGAATATAAGAAATAAAAAAGACGACTGTAACAACCTAGAAATAAAGGAAGTCACAAAATAGTAAAGTTATATAGGTATTTTATCTATTAACATAAACTAACATAAGGATAAATAATTAACCTCACAGCCGACACGAACAGAAATCCAACACAAACTACAATATAAGAAAGAATATAAGAAAGACAAACACAATATAAGAAAGAATATAAGAAAGACAAACACAATATAAGAAAGAATATAAGAAAGACAAACACAATATAAGAAAGAATATAAGAAAGACAAACACAATATAAGAAAGAATATAAGAAAGACAAACACAATATAAGGTCACACACATTCTTCTCAGCGCCTCAAGCCAGTTCACACAGTGGTTGCTACGCTGTTGTTTTCACCTTTCAAAATGGCGGCGCACGTTACTAGGTGAAATGACGTCTCTGTGAAGCTATGTAACGTAGCATATGAACCTGTTGATTCTGAAGCAGGAGCGAAAACATTTATATCACAGGTGTCAAACTCCGGTCCTCGAGGGCCGGTGTCCTGGATGTTTTAGATATTTCCGTCTTCCATATTATTCAGTTTTACCCTTTAACTCCCAAGACTTTAGCAGTTCCACAGTAAAACAAAAGACTAAAATAAGCAACAAAATGAACAAAAACAGCCAAAGTCATTACTAGAATGAATAAAAATGAATAATAAACTAACAAAAGTAATTATTAATATGAACAAGGTAAGACATAAATGGAAGAAAATGTAAAAAAAATTAATAAAATGTTTTAAAAAATGTAGAAAAATAAACATAATGAGCAACAAAATGAACAAAAATGTAAATAACATGGGGAAAAAAAGGATTGAATTTTTTGAATGTTAGTATTGAAATATGGTCCCAGCTGTTTTAAGTTTGGCTTTTTCTAAATTAATTCCCTTTTCACACCTGTTCATGAACAAAACTCAATAAAAAAAAAAAAAAATGGTTGAATTTTTCTGAATATTTAAACAGAATATATCAGCACTGACCCTTAAGAGTTAATAATCAGCTCCTCATCAGTTCAGCAGAAGACTCATAATGATGCAATGGTTTATAGGTGTGATGGAAGAGGGAAATATCTAACACATGCAGGACACCGGTCCTCGTGGACAGACTGGAGTTTGACACCCCTGATTTATATGGACAGATATTACATGTTAATGAGAAGATGTGAAGCTACTGAGTCAGAAAGGGAGTTACAAAAAGGGCATCCACATTTTATCAACATAAAGATGCAGATTTTTCAGCTTCTGAAAGGAGTTATAAAAGTCAGAAACGATACCTGAGCAAAACATTGTTTAGCCGCTCGCTTAGAAGAGGTAGCAAGAGAGACTGGCATTAATGATTTCACACAGAAGAAGAAGAGAAAACGAAACCTTTTGAAGTCTCTTGGTGAGTGACGGGCATCTCAATATGCTCCAATAATTGTAAAATACTTTTTAACAGGTTTGTGTGGACATTTCAAATAGTTTACCCCAAATGTGTTCAGGATTCTTGAAAATTTTAGACCTTTTGGAGAAACATTTTAGACCAACATGGAAAAAAATAGACAATCACATTTGATTCTCAAAACCACGTTTCTTATATATATATGGAATATAAGAAATTAAAAAAAGATGACATTGAAGTAATGCAGTCAGTAAAACACACATATCTGGAAAAATACTATTTCACAGAAGTTGTGAGGCAGAAAAATGGATGTGACACAGCATCTTTAATTCATCTTCTGCTCTTAATAAGGATTCAATACTTGCACAAAACCATTCTGCAAAACTGTAAACAAAATACAACCAGGTCTTACAGTAACTCCCTGGAGTAAGTTAACAGTCAATGCCCAAACTGTTTGAGCCATAGCTTTGTTTTATAAACTAGGACTTACATTGTTTAATAGTTTTGAATGAGTTTACAAAAACAGGATGTATTTCTAGAAATTAAGTAACTTTCAAAAATCAGTATTTTAATGATGTAATGACACATTAAATAACACATTTATCTATTTAATTCCAATTTTAATTAAGTAATGAGATATTTAATTCATTATTTAGTTATGTATTATATATTTATTTAATTTTGGCACTTTTATTCCTGTTGCTCCTGCACTTATGACATTAGGCCTCTTTACATTACAGGATTCATTCATGTTAATTGACAATGATATATATATATATATATATGTGTGTGTGTATAATTTTTTTTAATGTATGAAGTTAGTTATCTGGTTGCAGCTCCTTTACTTATGACTCACTATGACATTAGGTCTGTCTACATTCAAGTTTTTATTCTTACTTAATTGATAATGATAATACTACTACTACTAATAATAATAAAATGACTAATTTATGCATCTTGTTGCAGCTCTTTCACTTATGACTCACAATGATATTAGGCCTGTTTATATTCACGTTTTTATTTTTACTTAATTGCTACTACTACTACTACTACTACTACTAATAATAATAATAATAATTTAATCATCTTGTTGCAGCTCCTTCACTTATTATAACTCTTTTTCTTGCTGACTCCAGCAGGACACACCCTGAGCCCTCTGTTGATTTATACCTCCAGATGTCCTCAAATTATGCTAGAGGTTTACAGAAGGCGAGAACAGGATGTGAAAGAAGCTTCTGAGGGAGAAGTAAATAAATACAGTAAAAGTAGAAAGAACTCAGGGTTAGAAGTGAAAGTGAAGGCAGGACGAATACAAAGGCAGCTCCACTGGAATCCTAGCATTTATAAGTGTCTCACATATATGCAGCACACACTCTCACAAACACACACAAACTAACTGGTGTCCATGTTTTGTGAGGCCCACATTTGTAATCATCACTTGTGGGGACCTCCCTTTGTAACAGTTCTATATGTGTGAAAAGACTTAGATAACGTAGCCTTTGGGTAGTGAGCCCCTTTGACTAATACATGTCTCACGTACATGTTTTTCCCCTTAAGCTTCATGGGGACGTCTGGAAAACACAAGTTAATGTGTTTAAAGGGGACATCATTGGCATACATTTGCATACTTCACACAGATTTGCATTAGGCCTGTTTACATGAGAGTTTTTATTCCTGTTTAATTCAAAATAAAGGTTTATTCCTCTTTAAGATGAACCATGTAAACACCTAATTCCAGTTTAAAGTGATTATTCCAAATGATAATAATTCCCAATAGTGTCACTGGTTTAAACCACTCTTTATTTTGAATGTGATAATTCCTCTGACATGGCAAGGCAAAGCAAATGTACAAAGTATTTTGTGTACAGGACAATTCAAGATATTTTACATAAAACATATAAGAAAGTGAAAATGAAACCATGAAATAAACAGTTAATTCCTCTTTAACATTATTCCTGTTGTTCTTGCACATGTTCCTGATCTTGTCGCGATGACTCACATATTTCGCATTGATGACACAGATATTCCACGCTGTCTGCATTAGTATGTGGGCATTGGAGTTGTGATCACTAATGTAAATATGTAAGTGACCATGGCTGTTATACTGTGCCTTTAATTGGGTTATTTGTGAGTTTTTATGCTATAACTCAATGAATACTTGAGATATCACCATGGAATTACATAGGCATATACATATAGTTAATGTGCATCAGATGCAATGATCCAATTGAGTAAAGATCAAAGGTCAAGGTCACAATTAACTAAAAGGTCAAAATCCCATTATAGGTTATAACTGAAGAATGGAGGGTCACAGAACGTTCAGATATGTACCAAAGGATGTGGAATGAAGATTTGTAGAATTGTCATATTTAGTGTTATCACCTATGACTAATAGTTTTTTAGATCTCTGGAGGTCAAAGGTGAAATGTCTATGTGTTTGTGTGTGTCAAGCATATAATTATCATGCTATAACCTTAATCAATACTGGATATTAGGGTATTATTGACTTATCCATCAATAAAGTTGGAATCGGGTCGACATGTCCTGATGATGTCATCACATTGTCAGCTGAGAAACAACACAGACATGCAATAAAAAAAAGAACAAAAAAATAAAAAACACACGGACACACGTCTGTTCAACAATCA
>CM035802.1:11772006-11884506 GCA_020466265.1 Siphamia tubifer | reverse complement strand
GGAAAAATGCATAAACATAACCTGAGAAAAAATGCTGTAAAACTTACATTTTTATAAATAAACTTCTCAACTTTCAACACCAGCATATACTGTAAATTTGACAATGGATATTTTGGATCAGAAATATTTATTTTCATCAATTTTTGGTGAAATATGTGTATTTGAAGCTTTCAACAGTTATACCTCTCTGTAAAATGCACAAACATAACCCTAAATGCTCTAAAACTGACATTTTTACAAATAATCTTCTCAACTTTGAACTGTAAAGTATACAGACATTTGTTTGTTTGTTGGTAACTGTTGTGTTTCAGTCCATATCTACCAAATACAGACAAATACACTAGGATTTTCACCACAAAATTAAGCCAAGAGGGGGAAAAAAAATCTAAATATATGATATGTATCTGTCAAATAAACAGTAATTAATAACAAACTACAGGGTGTTACCTTCACATAGAGTCCATTATTTTATCTATACTCTAAATGATTAGAAAAGCAGCTGTCATTTTACATTTGAACATGTATTTTTCAGGCGTTTAAAGTTAAATCATCCCAGAATGGTAAGACGTTAACCGTGCCACATCAAAACCCACAGACGAGCTTGGCTGAAGCCACTGGGCTGTAAATCATCTGATCTGCAAGTATCAAAAGCTTGACCCTGGGCTTGAGGATACGAGGAAATGGAGGAGAATGTCGGATCCATCACATCAGTCTTAACACGCACTTGTGGAAACTGCTTGATGAAAACACGGTAGTAATACCAGGGCAATCAAATGGAAAGAGAGAGAGAGAGAGAGAGAGAGAGAGAGAGAGAGAGAGAGAGAGAGAGAGAGTGGAGGATGTCGAAGCAGGGTCCTGTCAGTCAATGAGCAGCTTTACACTTAGAGGAAACAACTGAATGAGACTTTTTTTTTTTTTAAACATATTGTCCATGTAGCAAAAAAAAGTCAGAGCTTTGCTGTTTTAAACCCACTCATGTTTTGTACAAGAGGTTTAACCGAGGTAACAGGAGACTGAAAACTGCAGGAAACACCAGCATAATAGAGGAAAAATGAAGCAATTTCCCACAGAAGCTCTTTCCTTTTAGTCCAAATGAAAAAGTTCAATGTAAAAAAAACCCCAAAAAAAACAGCAGAAATGGTCAAAGTACTCACATTCTGTACTTAAGTAGAAGTACAGCTACTTGTGTGATGGTAAAAGTACTGATTTAACTCAGTTACTTAAGTAAAACAATTGTAATAAAGTACAAAAGGAAAAAGGAAAACAATGCCATGAATGCAATAATACTTATTTAACCAGGAAAAATCTGAAAAGTTTCAAAAAATATCCAAAAAATAAAGCCTTTAAGAGTGAGTTAGTGTGTAGATAATGTGTTTGATCAGGTCACAGTTACTCAGTTGTGTGGATATAGACAGGAGATTTAGGAAAAACGAAAAAAAAGACATAATTGAGATAAAAAGTCATGATGAGATTTTAAAAAATAAAAAATGTATATATATATATATATATATATATATATATATATATATATATGAGATTGATCTATGAACATATTTGTCTGAAAAACTTTTTCAGAAAGATTCTAAAATCATAAAAAATACAAAAAAAATATTCATGTTAGTTATAAATTCTGAAATGTTAACGAACATAAGATTGAATGGACGACTACTACAAATAAAATATGGTTCAACCCCCACAAAAATTAAAAGCAGTGCCGTTAGCTAAATTATAAATTCTTTCACACTTATATTACAATATGATTGGTTAGAGGCTTGTGTTATTTTTTTTAAGCGTCATTTATAAATGATGTAGTCCCATCATAGGTTCATTTCTTTATGATTATATTGTAGATGATAAGGGGTCACTTCACCCACTGACACTGTGACTGGGCTAAAGCTATCTGTGGCTAACGGGCTGTTTACACCAGGACGATTACGGCTAAATACGACACCGTCAGGGTGTGAACAAATCTGGACAAATCTGAAGTCTCCTTCCAGATTGGGGCGTATTGAGGTCGCGTCTTCATCTAAATGGCAAGAAAACGTACATGTTCGTGTTGTGTGCGTCTTCACGTCACATTCACTTTCATGTTACGTTCAATGCTGAGCAGGTAAAGCAACAACCATGTGGATCCCACAGATCTTCCAGCTGCACTAGCACTAGCATTAGCACTAACAGCTCTAGTAACATGTATATTCTTTTTTTTTTTAATTATATTTTAAAACTACAGTGGGTTCGGCTTATCCCTTTGTTGGTCAGCTCAACCGTTTGGTAGAGGTAACTTTGAACCCAGATATCTAATCTAAATTTAAGTCCTTTGACACCAAACTTCTTGGGCAGTCTCCACCCTTTTGTGAGAAGCATGTAATGCACTGGGTGGCACTGTTAATGATATATTCAGCTCATGCTAGTTTACCATCAAGGAAGAAGATCATAACTGTGACAACACCTCTGCTAGGATCCTTTTGTTTTGGAGAAAAAATTGCAGGCAAATTAAAATTTACAGTCTATTTTACATAAATAATTGCCATTATGTTTCATAAAGATAGATAGATAGATAGCTTTATTGTCTGTTCCAACAGAAGTTGTTCTTTGTCCCGGCTTCTTACAACAAACACCCTCCCCGCTCAAAACACATTGCCACAATTAATGAAAATTAATAAAAATGAAATAAAATCACATAAGATAATCAATAATACTTGGGTATTCATGTAAAAATATTTTGAAAACATGCTCAACCAAACGGTAGAGATGATAGTAAAGGGCCATGAAATGCTAATGCTAATCGCTAATGATACAAACACAAAGAGTTAATACATCTAATTTGAACCAAGTCACAATTTATGTTGGTAAGACTGGTGAAGAAGTAATGTTTGAGTTTTAATACTTTAATTACTTTTAGGGTCAGTAAAAAAAAAAAAAAAATAAAATAAATCTGTTTTATGTTAAAATAGTGAGGTGGAAATTTTTTTTTATTGTAGTGTGACCAACAAACGGTTATAGTCCAGAACATAGGTTATATCAAATAAGCTCCAAATATTAATAATAAGTCGTCATTAAACATCCAAGGCAAATAAAAAAAAACCCTCCAGCTGTACATTGTGTAAAGCTAAAATGCTAATTAGTTGCTTTAACTAAAATGAAAACACTTTCAAATTAAGCATAAGTTGATTTGCAACATGTTTTATTTCAAGTCCAACTAAACCTCTAGTGACTTTATGAGTTTTGTCAGAACAGACACAGAAGGATGAATCATAATAATAAGGAATATTCTACATAGTTTAATGTTCCAGTATATTTTGCTCAGAAAACCACAATACTTTCTCTTCATTATACACACTAGCTTTAACTTCAACATGTTTTGTTTTTCATTCAGGGGGGAAATGCTGCCTCCAGTCTCCTCGTACCTCGCTCTAGCTCATTAAAGACTACATGTCGTCTTTTTTTTTTTTTTCCGTAAACAGAACAGGGTGATACTGGACCAGCCTTCAATAAACAGTTAGAATATATGACCTCATTGTGATGTAAAAATGTAAATGTCTTTGGTAAATGATACGTATCTAATGGTTACTGTGTGTGGTTTATTTTAATCTCAGGTCATGTCCAGTGTCTGCCCTAAAGGCGTTAATTGTCCTTTTTAATGAATTAGAAAGATTTAAAGAAAGATTTAATACAAGGATCAAACGTTTGGATTTTACATTTTCACACAATTACAACTCATTAATGAAGAGACGTACAATATGTCGTTTGAGCATCGACATCGCAATGTGCATGTGAGCAAGACCTGCAATTATTATGGTTTTATTTTATTTTTTTTGGGGTGTTTTTTTTTTTATTCATTCACTTATTCATTGTTTTTATAGATTTTTTAATTAAATTATTTTATCTATTTATTTTATTATTTATTTATTTTTATCAATGTATTTATTTTTTAATTTATTATTTATTCATTCATTCACTTGTTAATTTACTTATTTATGTTCATTTTATTTATTTATTTATTCATGTATGTATGTATTTATTTGTACTTCTTCAATTTACTTTTATTATTTTATTTTTAACATTTTTATTAATTTATTATTAGTATTTTTTTAGCTGTCTTTTTTATTTTATTAATTTAATTTTAGTATTAATTCATTTATTTTATGAATTAATTTTTTTATCCATTTAATCTAACATTTTATTGATTGATTTATTTTTATTTATTAACTTTAATTAATTAGTGTCAACCACTAATTTGTTTTGACTGTTTGCATCAGCACCACACAACTCCACACAAATTTTTTCATATCGCGATATACAGTATATCACAGGATAAAAGAAAAAAAAAAACGCATTTCTTTCTAATATCGTGCACTCTAATACTCTAATCCCAACTCATCTGAACCCACTTTATCCTCACTTGGGTCATGGGGGTTCATCACAACTCATGAATCCCACATTTTTTTTCACTAACCCACAGGTTGTGTCACTTGTATAATTAAAAAAAAAGCCACTGTGGCCAAAACCAACAGAAAAGTGACTTACATCAGCTTATATTTCATCCCCAAACATGCAAGTAAAAGCACAAAAAACAGTGACTTTTGGCCAGAAGCCATTAAAACTGCTGATGTGACTAAACTGGGACGGGTTCAAATGAGGGCCCACCGTACCCAAATAGAGACAGAACGACAGGTGAAGCGATGCCGGGTTAACGAGACAGGTATAAAGTCTGATTTAACTCCCACTTCGTGCAGGAGCCTTGAAAATGGTGAAGGAGTTACAGAGGAGAGCCCCAGGGGTAGAGGTGGGCGATCAACAAAGCAGCACCTCCTGTCACTGTGTCAATATTACACTTAGTCAAGTCACATGACCTGGATGAACGCTAGTGTCGACCAGAGGTGCGCGACAGCAGAGAGAAAACTGACATTGTAATTAGATTTTTTAACACTGCCATATATATATATATATATATATATATATATATATATATATATATATATATATATATATATATATATATATATATATATATATATATATATATATAAAACAGGAGTATATAACAGCTGTCAAACAGATTAGTGGTCGACACAGAACATATGTTTCTTGTAGCCGAAATAATGAACCAAAAAATAATTAAAAATAAATCCATAAAAATGAGAAATAAATAACTAAAATAAAAATGAATAAATAAATAAAAGAAAAATAAATGAAATAAATTAATTGATACATAATAAAAATAAAAACAAATGACTAAAGGCATCGTTTAATTTAAAAGATATTTATATTAATAAATACATTTTTTATAGAAATAAAAATATGTACAAATAAATAAGAAATAATGAAATAAAAGAAATTAGTAAATAATAATAATAATAATAATAATAATAATAATAATAATAATAATAATAATAATAATAATAATAATAATAATAATAATAATAATAAATAAATGAATAAATTTTTTTTATCCAAAATAAAATCAAAACTAATTAAATAAATAAATAATAAAAATTAAAATGAAGGACGAAACGTGTTTTTTTAATTTAAAAAAATATATTAATAAAAAACTGAAAACCAATGAGTAAATAATACGAAATTAATGAATAAAAAATAAAACAAAAATTAATAAATAAATAAAGACAACAAATTGAATACATCAATACATACAATTAAAAAATATTAAATAATAAAATGTAATAAATAAAAATTATGCATAGATAAAAAAATAAATGACCAATTAAAAAATAACAATTCAATTCAATAAATAATTAAAAATGTATTAAAAACAACAATTGTAGGACCTGCGCTGTGACTATTACAATGTCATTGACAAAACTTAACCTAAAATTCACACTTTATATTTTCATTCCATGAAACAATGTCTCCAATTGTTTTTTTTTTTTGCAAAGTCTGAGATAACCATCGACATTGAACCAAAAAAAAAATCAGAAAAGCAAATTGCGAGGGCAGCAGCATATGCCCCCCCCCCCCCACCCCCTCCACCCCCCATGGGCCTAAAATGACACAGTAGAAGAACACAGGACATGGTGCACAAACACTCTAGGCTGCAGTTGTGTTCAAACATGCAGCTCAACAGTTTATTTGTATGCACACTACAGTACGAGTGCAGCTTCTTACCATTTTGGAGGTGGTGGTATCGATCTGCTGGGTAGCAATTAGCATTGACATGGCTGAAGTGACAGCAAAGCTCCTCAAAACACTCTTCTTCTTCTTCTTCTTCTTCTTCTTCTTCTTCTTCTTCTTCTTCTTCTCTCCTTTTTTTTCCTCCCCCCCAAATACAGAAAAGTCCTCTGGACAAGTATCGAATGAGTGGGATGCTTCACCTAAAGTGGGAGGATTAGTGGAGCCCTCTTTCCCTAAGCCCCGAGAACACCCCCCCCACCACCACCACACACACACACACACACACACACACACACACACACGGTCAGGTGACTAGCACACTCCAAGCACAGTTCCACATTAACCAATCAATCACCTAGCGACAAGGATTCGCTCTGATGCGTTGTGATCCATTCACCAGGACGGGTTTTTAGAAATGGGTGCTCCCCCGGCGTCACTCCTCGGTCCGGCTGTCTGACTTGACTCCCTCCCCACCTCCTCCTCCTCCTCCTTCCTCTTCCACAACGCCGTACCTATCCCTGTTTGACTTTTCGCAGCCTCTCTGATGAGCTTTATTGGTCTTTGTCTTTCCTCGATAAGTCCTCTTGTGGAACTACCAGTAGCTGCAGACAGTCTGTGTGTTTGGCCACTCTCTCTCTCTCTCTCTCTCTCTCTCTCTCTCTCTCATTCTCAGTCTTCCCCCTACCTTTTCTCCCTCCCCTCTTAAGCTCTTCCCCACAAGAATCTGGGTGTTTTTGTTGGTGAGTTCAGCACCTGAACTAAATTGGAGGTTTAAATGTAATCTGTGGCGTTGGTCATGACAAAAGCATCTGCCAGATCAGCCAAAAACCTGTTCTTTACATCTTCATCACAGCTTTACTGAGGCATAGGTGTGTGTGTGTGTGTGTGTGTGTGTGGGCTTGTATTCATAGCTTTATGGGGACATCGATATGTTTACACAGTCACAACATGGGGACCTGAGAGGGTTAAATATAAACACTAGTAAAATAGAAATGATGTGGCACTGTAAATACATTTTTTACCCTCAGAAGTCCTCATAAAGCATGAGAGAAAAAGGTGCAAAGCAAAACCTGTATTTTTCAAAAGTTTGAAAATATGTTTACTTAAAAAAAAGAAAAAAATATATAAATATACATATGCATTTTTTGTTATTATTTTGTTATTAATTTATTTAATTTATTTATTATTATTTACTCTATATATTTTTTAATTAATTAATTTTATTTTTGGAAATAATTTTTTTTTCCATTTAATTTAATTTTCTAATTTTTGTTATTTTATTCTATTTAAAAAACATGTCTTTACACTCACTACCCAATGGCCTCATAAGACATGGAAACGTGTGTGTGTTTCCTTGTATTCCTATTTTTATGGGGAAATATTTACACAGTCACACCATAGGGACCTCTGACACTATGGGGACCTGAGAGGGTTAAGTATAAATAAAGGTCCCCACTAGTAAAATATAAATCATGTGGCCCTATAAATACATTAAGTTGTTAGGCTTTTTTCCAGAAGTCCTATATATATTTTTTAATATTTTGTAATATTTTATTTTTGAAATTCGTTTTTTTTTGTTATTATTATTTCTTCTTTCTTTCTTAATTTTTTTTAACTTATTTTAACTTTCTAATATTTGTTATTTTATTTTATTTTTAAAAAGATGTCTTTACACTCACTACCCTGTGGCTATTTGATTACAAACTTGGTCCTCATAAGACATGGAAACGTGTATGTCCTTATATTCCTATCTTTATGGGGACACTGATATATTTACATAGTCACACAATGGGGACCTCTGACACTATGGGGACCTGAGAATGTTAAATATAAATAAAGGTGCCCACTAGTAAAATATTAAATTATGTGGCCCTATGAATACATTTTTTCCCCCCTAGAAGTCCTCATAAAGCATGAGGGGAAACAGGTGCAAAGCAAAACTATTTTCATATTGTTTTTTCATTCATTCATTCATTATCTGAACCCGCTTTATCCTCACTAGGGTCGCGGGGGTCACTGGGGGCCTAATCCAGCCACAACGGGTGAAGGTGGGGTACACCCTGTATGAGACGCCAGTTCATCGCAGGGCTGAACATATATAGACAAACAATCACTCTCACATTCACACCTATGGACAATTTTAGATTAACCAATTAACCTATTAGTGCATGTGTTTGGATGGTGGGAGGAAACCGGAGTGCCCGGCGAAAACCCACGCGGCCACCACAGTGCCGCCCTATATTGTTTTTTAAAATGTATTATTATTATTATTATTATTATTATTACTAAATTTAATTGTCTAATTTTTTATATTTTCTTTTATTAATGGCTACTTGATTACAAACTTGGTCCTCATAAGATATGGAAACGTGTGTGTGTGGGCTTGCGCTCCTATCTTTATGGGGACATTGATCTGTTTACATAGTCCCGCCATGGAGACCTCTGGCAATATGGGGACCAAAATTCAGGTCCCCATGAGGGTTAGCCCTTTGACACATACTGGTCACTCCAGTGGACAGCTGTTCTACAGTTGTTCTATAGTTGTTCTACAGTTCTACAGTTGTTCTATAGTTGTTCTACAGTTCTACAGTTGTTCTACAGTTGTTCTACAGTTGTTCTACAGTTCTACCGTTGTTCTACAGTTCTTCTACAGTTCTTCTACAGTTCTTCTATAGTTGTTCTACAGTTCTACAGTTATTCTACAGTTGTTCTACAGTTCTTCTACAGTTCTTCTATAGTTGTTCTACAGTTCTACAGTTATTCTACAGTTGTTCTACAGTTGTTCTACAGTTCTACAGTTGTTCTACAGTTGTTCTATAGTTGTTCTACAGTTCTACAGTTGTTCTACAGTTGTTCTACAGTTATTCTACAGTTCTACAGTTGTTCTACAGTTGTTCTACAGTTGTTCTACAGTTATTCTACAGTTCTACAGTTGTTCTACAGTTATTCTACAGTTCTACAGTTGTTCTATAGTTGTTCTACAGTTCTACAGTTCTTCTACAGTTGTTCTACAGTTGTTCTACAGTTCTACAGTTGTTCTACAGTTGTTCTATAGTTGTTCTACAGTTCTACAGTTGTTCTACAGTTGTTCTACAGTTATTCTACAGTTCTACAGTTGTTCTACAGTTATTCTACAGTTCTACAGTTGTTCTATAGTTGTTCTACAGTTCTACAGTTCTTCTACAGTTCTTCTACAGTTCTACAGTTGTTCTATAGTTGTTCTACAGTTCTACAGTTGTTCTACAGTTGTTCTCTTGTATATTAATGGGTTTAGTTGTTTTACTTCCATATCAGTCAGTTCATATCATTACTGTAACTGGTTTGTTATTAACACATGATCTGCACTAACATGTTTACCTGTAAATAAACTGATTGTTGTTATTAGATTATAATTAACATTCTCTTCTTAAACAAAAACCACAATAAAAATGTTTTATTTCCTCCGTCAAGGAGGTATTAAATGTGGGTCCGTTTGTCTGTCTGTTTCTTTCAGGATTACGCAAAAAGTTCTGAACGGATTTTGATGAAACTTTCACGAATGATAGATAATGGGTCAAAGAAGAACCCATTCGATTTTGAGCAATGAAGGTCAAAGGTCAAGATCATACTAAAGGTCAACAGCTAAAACACATCAGTGCTAATATCTCAGGATTCAGACAAGATAGAATCTAGTGTTTTTTTTTTCATTCACATCGTCTCACCTTCAGGTCGACACCTATGGCTCCATCACATTATGTTTTGACGTCATATGACATCATATCAAGCGTTGGCGGAGGTCTGCTGTCTTTGACTGCCTTGTTTTATAATGTTCTGATACTGTGTTTTAAATACACGTTTCTTTGGTTCAAATATTAAAGGAGGCCTATTATACTCAGTTTTAACTGTCATTATGTCAGTTTTTAGCACCTACACAGTAGCTATGCATGATTTCCAGCTCAAAAATCTCCATAGTTATCTCCTACTGGTGTTAACAAAAGTCTCAATCCAAACTGAATTCTGCCTCTGTCTGAAATGCTCGGTTTTGGCTTCTGGCCAATGTCACTGTTCTCTGATTGGCCAGGTTAGTGGGGGCGGGGGGATAGCACATGTGGGTTCACCCCCATATGTGTGTGTTTGTTTACTATACGATACCGGTAGGCTAACATAGGCTATCATGTCACATGGTTTTCGGTCTTAATATAAATTTCTCTGGTGTGCCGCTCTCACTATTGAACCGGGAGGAATTAAGCAAGGGATCATTTTTGATAGTCACATGTGGGCAATACATTATCCCACTTATTCTACAGGTTATTAAAGCTTATTACTGCTACTATTCTAACAGATTGGATGAAATAGCCGTTACAACATAGCAAATATTTACTTTCAAAGTGGCCGAACTACCTGCGGAGTGATATGGTACCATGAATCTGAAGTGACAAAACTCGTTGCCATTGGCAGCGGGTGGTTATCGAAAAACATCTGCTCGCAGAACGTCCATTCAAAGTGAATGGGAGCTGTTGTAACTTTGCTGAGGTTTGCAGTTGACATCTATAACATTGTACGTGTGTAGAAAACCACAGATCAGCATAATAAGTCTCCTTTAAACACATGTTTTCCAGCTGAGTGGAAACTTTTGTAACTCCCCAAAAAATAGGTTCATTAAAGATTTAATCACATTGTTTTGTTGAGGCCTAAAGAGGAATAAAAACAGGATAAAAAAAAAAACTTGACTAAGGTTCTCATAATTCATGCACCAAAGGGTTAAATATAAATATAGGTGAAATATGTGTGAAGTATCAAAGTGTAGGAAAATTATGTCCCTATGAAGATAGTACATTTTTTTCTTCTGTAAGTCCCCATAAAGCATGAGGGAAATATGTGCAAAGCAAAATGTGTATTTTTCAAATCTTTCAAGATGTGTTTACTTCTATTTAAATTATTTATTTATTATTATTATTATTATTATTATTATTATTATTATTATTATTATTATTATTATTATTATTATTATTATAGTTTGTTATGTTATTACTTCATTTTAATAATTTTATCTATTTTTTAAAATATATATATTTATTTTTTTTAAAAAGGTGTTTACTTTCTCCATGTATTTTATTAAATTTTTTTATTTATTTATTTTTTTACAATTTTTAATTAATTTTTAATTTTCTTTCATTCTATTAATTTTTTTCTCATTAAAAAATGGCTATTTATCAAAAAAGGAGAAAAAAAATGGCTACTTTACCTACAAGTGATGGTTACAAACTTGGTCCTCATGAGACATGGAAACCAGTGTGTGTGTGTGTGTGTGTGTGTGTGTGTGTGTGTGTTAAGTTGGCAGGTAGGCAAAGAAACAGCGAGAGACAGTGAATAGAGAGGAACAGAAGGGCAATAAAAATGTCTATGGCGATAAAAATGAAGAGCAGAAATGTTTGAGTGACTAAAACGACTACAAACACATGAATGTAAGTTGATAAATTATATTTGTATAACTGGCATGAAGTTAAAGGACAGGACACGTGCACTTGTCTCCAGTAGAATGAGGTGTCTGGTGCTGTCTACCAATCTGCAGATCAATTTAATCAGTCCCAGTGATGGGCTGTAATAAAGTGTTGGTGATATATTTGTGGCACGAATCTCACCTCGTAAATTACCCCCACCTCGCTACAAGATTGGTGCCGGGCACAGCGAGCGACCAATCTAAATTTATGTAGCGTTTATAGTGACGGGGTGGTAAGCCAAAGAGCCAAAATGGAATGACCAGGTGCACACCATCCAACAGTAGCCGGGCCAGAGGCTTGTAAATGAGAAACAGTTGATAGTAGTGGAAATGAAAAAAAAAAAAGACTGAATGAAACTTCTGGAAGTTTTATTATTTTGATCAGTGTTAGAAATGCACAGTAGGATGTGGTTTGAGCATCAGTGTCGGAATGTACGTGTGTGCAATAGTAACATCGCAGGTCCTGTATTTATTTTTATTTTATCTTTTATTTATCGGTCTTTATTTATTTACTTATTTATTTATTTATTCACTTATTTATTTATTCTTATTTTAATTAATTTGTATTTTTTTATTGAATTTATTTTTATTCCTTCATTTTTTTATTTTTTATTTCTTTTTATTATCATTTATTGTTTATTTATTTCTATCTTTCAATTAAACATTTATTTAATTTGATCATTTTTAAATAACTTTTTTCATTCTTTTTTTTTTTGGCCAGTTTTTTTTATTTATTTTTATCTTCTTTTTATTTCATTTATTATTTTTTCTCATTTTTATTTATTCATTTTTATCTAATTTTATTTATTTATTTTTTCTTATTGTATTTCTTTCTTTATTTTAATCTTATTTTTTATTTCATTCATATATTATTGTCCTATTTTTATTTAATTTATTTTTTTATGTATTTATTTATTTTTCATTTTATTTACTTATTTATTTGATTCTAAATTTTATTTAATTATTTCCGCTACAAGGACGATGACACAGAAATGCATATTCAGTCTCGACCCCTAATCTGTTTGACCTTGATTAGGAACTAGTTCAAAGTTCAGTTCAAGAAATAAACTTTTTCGTTCTTTTTTTCTTTCTTTTTTTGTGTTATTATTGTAAACTTATGTTGCTAAAATTTGTTCCAAATAATACAAAAATGACATCTATGATAATGCTGTGTTTTGATCCCATTTTATGCCTTATAGGACTCAATAATATACCATAACATGTAAGAAATTTTTTTTAAACTACTTAAAAATACTACTTAAAAATATTTAGAGCGCAAAATGTTTAATGTTCCCATATTTCTAGTGCAAAAAATTTGAACAGTTTTCATAATCTACAATTAACTTACGACTGAATTACAATTAACTCAGACACAATTGCAATCCTGCAAAATTAAACATTATCCGTAGTTTCCGGATTACAGGTAACTCCAGACTGTAAGTCGAATTAGGGCTAGCTCGGGTAAATAAAGGTATCTGGTCTTTTTTTTTTGGTTAAAAACTTGGTTGTTTACAACATGATAAGAACAAAATGTGAACTACATAAGAGCGCAGTTTAATAAATGCCAGAATAACCGCGTTCACAACTTCCCGTTCATTTGTTCATTTGTTCACGTTCGTCAAAAATATATCGTTCATGAACAATCGTTCAATGAACTTGTTCAGGTACAACACTGCTCATGAGTATTTTTCATATCACAATATATATATATATATATATATATATATATATATATATATATGGCAGGGTTTAAAAAAATGGCAATGTCAGTTTTTCCTAATATCCTTCCGCCTCAGTCAGTGTTGCTTGGCAAACTTTCCAGGGTGGTTTTATTTAGTTCAGGAAATAGCAGGGACGACAAACTGGCTGCTACTGATGAACACCACAGCAGGGTTAGCAGAAATAATTTAACTTACATGAATTCCCATTGTTGTTTTGCAGCAGAGAAAGCACTTAAGGTCACCATGCTAGTGGAGGGGGGGAGGGGGGGGGTTAAGAAGCCCAGTTCTGCAAAACGTTTTGTGGAATAAAGCTGTCTGTCTAAACAGGGGTTGTCATCTTTTTGGGTAAATATGAGCCCTCAGCACGCTTAAAACTACAATGATAGGCAAAAAGACAGACGTTTTTTGGAGGGAGAACGTAGAGATTATAGAGTGCAGCCGAAAAAGAGGAAGTGGGGGTCGCAACTATTTCATCCTGCCTTCAACAGGGACCATTTGGAACAGGTATAAACACTCTTATCCTAAGACGTGGTCTGGAAACATATGAAATCTGACAAATTGTTCCCGTTACCAGCCCCGTAAGACAGAAACAAAGAGACACAACTATGACTATTGCTGTTGCTTCTTGTGGATTTTTGCTCTTGTGTAGCAGTATTTGTGAATCAGATTGTAAAAGCAGAAGAAAAGATGAATTAACATTATCTACAGCTGAACAATATACTGCAATGGACATGTGCACAATAGTCACATTGCAGGTCCTGCAATTATTATTTTTTTATTTGTATATATTGAATTTTTTTTATCATTTTTATTTATTTAATGTAATGTATTTGTTTATTTTTTATTTCTTTTGTATTTTTTATTAGTTTATTTTTTATTTATATATTTTTTTCATGTATTATTTATTTATTTTTCATTTATTTGACTTATACATTCATTTATTTATTTTTATTTATTATATTTATTTCTGTTTTTTATTTCTTTATTCATTTATTTTATTTCATATATGTGTTATTTTTATTTCTATATTTTTAATTTGTAATTGTATTGAATTATTTCAGCTACTAGAAGAATGGCATTGAAAGGTACATTCTGAGTTGACTGCTAATCTGTTTGACTGTCAGTGCCACTCATAGACTCAACTGGTGTCCAAAACCAGAGGGGGTGGGGGCTGTATCTATATTTCATATACGTATACGCATAGAATATGTACTTCGTCGGTTTGTGTGTGCGCAAAATTGGACCCCTGTACCAAATTTACAGGGGTCCATATTTTATCCGACACCGGCAGGTTTCCTGTAGTCAACAAAATACAATGTGTTTGGTCTCAAAACAGTTTATTTATTTATTTGCATAACAAAACTGTCACGGAACAAATACTCACAACTGATAATAGCTTGGAGCTACTTTCTCTCAATAGCGACCAATGCACTTTGTCACTGCTAACAGCTGTGCACCTGCACGTAGTAGCCGCAAACACTGCCGAACAACTGATGAAAGTGGTTTGCTAAGGCGCACAGGTGTTAGCAGTGACAATGTGCATTGCTTGCTACTGAGAGAAAGTAGCTCCAAGCAATTACGAGGTGTGAGTTTTTGTTCCGTGACGGTTTTGTTATGCAAATAAATCACTCATTCAAACACATATGTGACCCACCACCACGAAACCAGGCATAAGTGTCTTAAATCAAAACATAGTTATCTGTGTAGCTTGGTAGAGTGGAAACTAAGGTTTAAGATGGTGAAAAAATTATGTTTCTATCACAAGTAGAACCAAAGTTATGGTAATTTTAATATCGACATCTGGACATATTTTGCAATTTGCATTTTTGAGAAATTGTCCGTCAAAGTTTTGGACTGTTTTGGGGTAGGAAGTCCTTAGCAACGCATAATATCCGATTGTATCCGATTGACACAAATTTTTCACAGATGTTAAAGGACACTCTGATGGACATGTCACAGAAGTTTTATATATTATAATAATAGGACAGAAGTGTGACGTATTATAATCATTTGGCTTACACCATTGGACAGAACATTCAATATAGGCTTTTACCTCGTACCAAACACTTGGGTGTTTACGCACGGAACGGAGATCGGTTTGTTCGGCGAAAAGAGGTGGAAGTCGACTTTGTCTTTGCTCAGCAATACCTGAACTTTTGTCGCCGCTTAAATAATTGACTCAATAAACACCTTTATTGATTGAATTTCAATGTAATGACCACAGGAACTGAAAATAGAGGTGTTAAGGTACCGTTTTTTGATAAAATGTAAACACACATAAAAAAATCGCCTTCCAGCCTAAATTTGGCTGTAGCTCTGAACGGGTCAGCGCGACGTATGCATGATTTCGTGCTGAGCAGTCACATATTGTTTTGAGAAGACACACATTTTATTTTGTTGACCCCAGGAAATCTGCCAGAACAACTTTCGCTTTGACCAAAACTGGAACCGGACCAGAACTCGACTCACAGGACACTGTCGGGGGTAAGTCACTGTGGGTGCACCAGAGTAAAGACGGTGATCACTGATGATTTCATGTGAAAAATAGTGAACTATCCCTTTAAGTCAAATGGAAGCAGATCACAAAGCAGCAAAGGCTTCTTCATAAAAAATACGATAAAGCAGACATAGAATGAAGGAAATGAGAAATAACAGCTTATAAAGGCCTGTTTCTCTGTTCAGTTGTGGCAAAGCTGAAAAGCCCCAGGCCCTTTTTAAGAAATGCTTAGCTATAACATAGCCGTTTGAGACTAACACATGCTGTAAATTGAGTAATATCCCAGAAACATTTCAGGAAATCTTGTTGTCAAGTCTCAGCAGGTCCATCTGGTCTAAGTAGAGAACTGGCTCGAGTGGAGGCTGCACTTTTTTTTTTTTTTTTTTTACCTTGATGTCAGATGTTTCACTACTCAGCAAATGTCTGGAGTGAAAAATCTGGAAGTTAAACCAAAAAAAGTGTAAGTGTTGAATTTTTGGAGCTCATTCTTTAACTCTAACTCAGTGTGTGTCGAGGAATATTAATTATCAGAGTAATATTTGAGAGTTCACATGGTCACATGATCATACAGTAAATATGTCAACTTAATTATATATAAAGTGTTAATATATACTTAAATACAGCAATTTTAAGTCAGAAAAAGGGGTTCAAGATCAAATAATAATAAAAACAGAAGTTACATTTAGTCAGCCTACACAGTATATGTGTTGGTCATGCATATACACTAACTAAAGCATTTTAACAAAAGACAAAAATACATATAAAAGAGACTAAATGGTGTGTTTCTCTGTTTCTTAGTCCACTTTGAATAGAAAACCAGCTCGTATGTTACGGTTTACAAACTCAGCCAACCATGTGATTAGCTTCATTCCAATCATGAAAACTAAATTAACTAAAAGAACTTGCTCAATTGATTTCCTGCTTGGTTTATATTATTGTGTGTCAAATTGTAAGGAATAAACAAATCATGTAATGAAATGCATCAGCTGCATGGATAAACTGAAACTCTGCCCAAAGCATTTTAGTCAGTTTTATACAGTAAAAAAAAAAAAAAAACAAAACACATTGGATCAATAACCAGGTCTCAATCATTTATGGTAATTTACTGAAAAATAATTCAGCCTATCAACACAAAGAAATGATGATATATGAACAAGAAAAAGCCAATAACTGAAACACTACATGGACACGAGAAGGATAATCATTTATATTGCAAGAAATTATTATGATTATATATATATATATATATATATATATATATATATATATATATATATATATATAATTTTCATCTTCCAGGTTATTTTTTGTTAATATCAAAAATCATTACAAAATGGCCTAAAATATTTTGGTTTTTTTAGCTACATTTGAATATTTTACCTCTAGATTTCAGAAATATTAGTCATGTTCTGACTATAAATAATGACTTTAAACCACAAGAAAGTGTGTGGATTTGGACATTCAGCCTGTAGAATATAGATTAATTTAACATTTATTACAAGAATCTATATATATATATATATATATATATATATATATATATATATATATATATATATATATATATATATATATATATATATATAATTTTTTTTAAATATACAGCTCCTTTTTTAATGTGGATAACCATATAAATAAAGTTCATTCATTCATTGTCATTGTGAGACACAGTGAAACTACATTTACCAGCATATCCCCCCCTGGCACCATCATAAAATAATCAATAATAATCAAGCAATTTCTCAATTGTGGGATGACTAAAGTACTTCTATTCTATTAAAAAGATCGACAATGAATCATCAATAAAAGACAAAATCAATCATAAAATAATTTTATCATAAAACAACAATATATTATAGTGTATATTTTATCAATAATAATAATGGATTAGATTTCTATAGTGCTTTTCAAGGCACCCAAAGTGCTTTACATTAGTGATCCATTATTCATTCACTCACACATGCTCCCTCTAGTGGTGGTAAACTACATATGTAGCCACAGACTGACCCCTCTGACCACCACCAAACATTCATACACATTCACACACCAGTGACACAGGAGACAATGGACTGACTAGGACAGAGTGGGAATTGAACCAGACAACCAGCTCTACCAACTGAGCCATGACCGCAGCACAAATACTAATCAATGATCACAGGGTAAATCAATTAAAGCATTTGCAAGGGTGAGGGTGTGGTTTGTTGTGCCTGGTACCACTTGTTTTTGTTATATACACCCTTTGAACAGAAAAATGTTAATTAAAAATACATAAAATATAGATATAGCTGATATTTTAAAGCTCTTCATGTCATTATTTTGCATTAGGAAACATTGATGTGTTATGTCAGTGTTCACTTCCATCAGTTAAAGAACAGATTTTACACTGATCCTAATACTTCTAATATCAGTACATTTTGGCTGATACTAACACCCAATGCCTTCATAATGTATCCCACAAAAGTACAAATAAAATGGCCAAATATAGAAGAAAAGATGAGGGATAACAGGGAACATGCCATGGAATGAAAGCAGGAGGAGCATCCCTGTTTTATTGTCACAAGTTTGATATTGTGCCTGGGCTGTTAACTAAAACCTGGATAAGGACAGCTTCTCCAACTCAGCCCTGTAAACCCATTTATTCCATTATTGAGCACTGACTTTTCAATTCCCCCACATCACAAGAAAGTAGTGAGGAGACAAAATGAAAAAAGTCCCTGAGGCCAAAAGAAGTACTGAAGGCAATTCCAACATATTGTCTACGAAGATGAGGCTGGATGGAGCCAGATCCACACAGGTGAAGCTCGTTACCATCCTCCTTTTCTGAGGAGAAAAAAAATGCAAAAAAAAAACATGAAAATAATCCAGAACTGTCAAGTTGTTTTTTATAATTGGTGGAGAGGACAGTGTTTCCCCCAGTGCATTATAGACATGGTGGAACAAAAGGTCTTCCTAGCCCCCCCACCAGGTGAAGTGGGGGGGCTAGGAAGCTATTTTTATATATATATATATATATATATATATATATATATATATATATATATATATATATATATATATATATATATATATACTATTTATATATATTTATTAAATGTATTTTTAATTAAATTTATAACAATCACTGATACCCACCATCATGTTCATTTAAATGTTAATAATATATCACATTTATGGATACACATTAGGGATACACGATATTAGAACAAACTGACATTGTAATTTTTTTTAATGCTGCGTTATATACTGTGATATTTTTAAAAAATCATGACGTGAATTTCATGACGTGTTGGGGGTTTAGTGATGATCCAGAAGAGATTCTGGATTATTTTGAAATTTTACATTGTGGTGAATGGAGAATACATTTCAAAGTGATCCAGAATCCAGGATCTCTTCCGGATCATCATCAAAATCTAATCATTTGTTCTTTGTGACACCCCCAACACACCATGAAATTTTCATTAAGATCCGCCTGTACGTTTTTGAGTTATCTTGTTAACTAACAGAAAAACTGGCAAAAACATAACCTCCTTGGTGGAAGTAAGACAATAAATACATTTTGAAAAATAGTTTATATATATATATATATATATATATATATATATACAGTGTTGGGAAAGTTCACCTTGATTAGGAACTAGTTCAAAGTTCAGTTCAAGTTACTCAATATGAATTAGTTCAGTTCATCGTTCATTCTTACAAATGATCAACTAGAAGCTCATCGATCCCAAAATGAACTTTTTCGTTCTTTTTTTGTGTTATTATTGTAAACTTATTATTAACCGTTCCTGACGTTATCCTGACCGTAGTCAGGAAATCAGGGGAAAATGTCGTCCTCCTCCAGGGTTAACTTCCCTCTGCAGGTTCTTAGAACACAAGGAGTGGTTTCAGTGAGCTTTGTTTTCAATGTTTATTTCCAACAACGGGACAACACCTGCTCTGGTCACCGGTCACACTCTGTACATTTAACTCTTTTTCTCCGCTCCCAAAAACTCTCTGCACCCCTCTCTCTCTCTCTCTCTCTCTTCTCATTGGCTATTCCACAACATTATGTTGCCAACATTAGTTCAGAATAATACAAAAATGACATCTATGATAATGCTGTGTTTTGATCCCATTTTATACCTGATAGGACTCAATAATTACAACGTGATAAGAATGAAATATGAACTACATAAGAGCGCAGTTCAATAAATGCCAGAATAACCGCGTTTACAACTTCCCGTTCATTTGGCAAAAGTGAACGAGTCGTTCACGTTCGTCAAAAATATGATATAGTTCATGAGTACAGAGTCAGCCAAAGTGATCTGACACATTTGTAGGTTTAATAAAATGCAAATGAGGTAAAGAAACAAAAAAGTTTTTTATCTTTGAAAAGTACAAATAATGCCATTTTTTTCATTATGTTTTAAAAAAATTTTTTTTAATGTTTTTTTTTTAATGTTTTAAAATTAAATCAATCAAATGGGATCCATTATCAGGCTGGTACAGGATCATGTCTCCCAAGATTTAAGTGCAAACATAACACCCGTTGTGTTGCAGTTATAAATTTGTTTGTTTTGATAAATGTTTCCACAATAAAAGCATGATGCTTACCAGTCCAATACATGGTAGCAACAGAAAAAGAAATGAAACACAATGGCATTATATGTACTTAACAAAAATACTTTACTTCATTTGAATTTTATTAAACCTACAAATGTGTCAGATCATTTCATATATATATATATATATATATATATATATATATATATATATATATATATACATACATAATATAATGCAGGACTATGTGACTACTGCGCACACATACATTCTGATGTTGACGCTCCAACAGTCCAGTGTTTCGCTCCAGTCTTCATTAGCAGCACTACCACCAGGCTCAGACATATTTCTGGGGGAAACCCTTGGAGTATCATGTGTACAGTCAGCTGTGAATGCTTTTAATAGTGCAAAATGTCCGAGTGGCAAATTTAATATGAACATCATTTAGCGTAAAACAGGAAGCGAAACATATCATGCCGATGAAGAATGACCATGATGTAGCGCAAATCCATTTGAAAATAGCTTTTTCCTTTTTTTTTTTTTTTTTTTTTTTAGCAAGCAGTTCAGCATTTTGCTAATTTAATAAGGCCTCTGAATTGAATTTGTATTACAGCCGTAGTTAATAACTTGACATTCAGCATATGACTCTTTGCTATTTAGATAAGTGATGGTTTTTCTTTGAACACCCACATGCTTCTATGCCAAATTGCCCCATTGCTCACAATAAAACCTGTGTCTGAAAGACTTGCCGCTGTTATATTTTATTGGAATTGTTATTAATAGGACTATCAGAATGTAATGCTAGGTCCAAATGTAGAGATACATGTAGAGAGAAAGAGAGAGGGGGGGGTGGGGGGCATGGAAAATCTCCTTAGGGAGAATATGAGAGGATGAGAGAAGACTGGAATGGCATTCATATCACGGCTTGTGAATAAAAGATGAAAGTTTTGACTTGGTTCCAAGTTTCTTCTCTCTTGTGGCTCATCTCAATTACTATAGAGACGGTTTAGAGGAGAACAGAGTCAGTAAGTACACTCTAAAGATGAGATGATGTGGAACGCTCTGGGAATTTTCTCATTTTTAATACGTTGAGGATATGACTGACACTTCAGGAAAAAGGGGAGAAAAAAAAATAAAAATCCCTAAACACAGACGAATATCACAATATAATGAAGCTTGGCTCTTTTTGTTTTTTTTCTTCCTCCCCTTCTATCTACCGTCATGGAACGCTTCAATCAATCACTGAAGGAGAATAAGAGCCTCAGAGCAGATAAAGCTCTGTACATTTGCTTTCATGTTTAACAACATGGCAAAATCAATCTGTTAAATGAGGTTTTTCTGCCAATTTACAGCTCATTGCTTTGGGTTGTAATTGTCTTTTTTTCATGTTATTATCACAGATGAACCTGTACGAGCCAGGAATATCTAAAATATATAAAGAAATAAATAAAAACTTTGGACATATGAGCAACTTTATACTGAAATTCATCACGTTTTGCTGATTTTTAATGTAGGAGTCAATTTTTAAGAGACTAAATGAGCTATGAAAAGTAGTAAAATTGCAGATATTGGCTGCAAAAAGACTATGAAATCAATTCTAATTGTATTTATATAGCACATTAAAAGTGTTTTCCAAAGTGCTATAAAAAAGAAATATACTGTACACTGAAACAAATATGTGGATCCGTGCTGGAAATGGACTAAAAATATAATATTCAGATTATACCAATGCACAAAACACCATAAATAAGACCATAAAATTTAAATCATATGTGTTTTGTTGAACCTAGATAGTGAAATGAATTGCCCTTCAACCTGCTTGTTTGTAAAGTGGGTTTTAAAATGTTTTCCTGCTTGGCTTTTAACCCTTATATGGAGCTAGTGACTATTTTTGGTATTTTACAGATACATTACAAGACACAACAGCAACAATGTCAGGTCCAATGTGGTCTGTAAAGGTCTGGAAAGTCCACCTCCGCATGAACAGCGATGGTACCTGCTTTGTTTGGTACCGTGAAGCATAGGCGTCAAATTGCATATGGATGCTATGGACCATTCATACCATTTTTTACATGACATTTGGGAAACAAAATGTTATTATATTTTCTAGATTATAAGGCGATACTACAGTGTGCCTTATACAGTATATGGACTACTTCTGGTTGTGCTTAGTGACTAAGAATTAAGACTTTTTATCTGATAATTTAAACGTTTTATCTGATTTTTCACTTTCCTTCCCATAATTTTGACTTTTTAATCTAATAAATTTGACGTTTTATCTCATAAATTTGATGTTTTATCTCATAATTTTGAGTCTTTATCAAATCATTTTGCCTTTTTCCTCATAATTTTGACTTTTTAATCTAATAAATTTGACGTTTTATCTCATAAATTTGACGTTTTATCTCATAATTTTGAGTCTTTATCAAATAATTTTGCCTTTTTCCTCATAATTTTGACTTTTTAATCTAATAAATTTGATGTTTTATCTCATAATTTGGAGTCTTTATCAAATAGTTTGGCCTTTTCCTCATAATTTTGACTTTTTAATCTAATAAATTTGACTTTTTATCTCATAATTTTCAGTCTATCGAATAATTTTGCCTTTTTTCTCATAATTTTGACTTTTTAATAATGTTGACTTTAATGCTCTTTATAATCACTTCACCTTATATATGAAGAATCTAAAAATTAAACCATTCATTGACAGT
The DNA here is from genome assembly GCA_020466265.1 of Siphamia tubifer. NCBI lineage: Eukaryota > Metazoa > Chordata > Actinopteri > Kurtiformes > Apogonidae > Siphamia > Siphamia tubifer. The sequence continues at coordinate 11,861,427 of CM035802.1, read as the reverse complement.
GCGCCTTACAGTGACTAAATATTGTCATCAATGAACCTTTATCACGACAAAACTAGACGTAAATGTGGGTCTGGTGACGATAACTATAATTAAATATATAATGCAGTTATAGATGACCAATAACAAACAGATAAAATGTGGCTTAAGAAATAAAATGTCTCTTAGTTTTTGTTGACAAAAACAAAATGAGACGTTATTTTAATTATTTTCGCCGTGTTCTTATTTATTTATTTATTTATTTATTTATTGTTGCTGTCTCTCATGAGGAAGTCGTCAAATTATGTCCCCCACCAATGTCAACATCATAATAATATCGTGAAGTAATGGTCGTAACGTAAGCTAGCTGGATGTTACTTTGGTAAAGGTAAACACATACACAGATCGAGAGGGGAGGGGGGGAGTGTTCCTTCACGCATTGAGCTAATCAGAGATGCCTCATCACCGCATCATGGACATGTATGAGGAAGTATTGGTAAACTCTGTTGTTTGACCTCAAGTCATTTTTCTACTGTGAAAAAACAGCTGGAAACAAAACAATCTGGAGGTTTTTTTTTTTAAATAGAACCAACACACAATGCATTCAATAACAATGGAGAACACAGTAATATTAATGAAATAACCATGGAATGACAGCTTTAATTAAATGAATCATAAAACAAATGATTTTAGTGCAGGTTAGTTCATGTTTTTAATATATATGATGGTGTGTTATTCCACATATATGCTGGTTTATGGTCATGTATATAATGGTTTAGTAAATATTCCACTAGAAGGAACCTGTAAAGTGAATGGATCGTAATGTGCAGACAGTGTTTTGAAGTAGATCTGGTAACTGTTCTGTGCAGAATAATTTGAAGGTACATTTTTTTTGCTGTAACACATGATCATATATTTCCAAGCAGATCCGTAACGTCCGACATAAATGACCAGGACATCAGTTGTTCATCTTCAACATATGCCCATGACGCACTTTATACAATATTAGTTCCAGTTCCAGTTTATCGTAACTTAATAAATCTATGAATATGGAAGTGCTGTCATAAGTTTTCTCGTTATTGGACTTGACTGAAGTCTGTTTATCCGTCCAGCGTGCAGAGGAAGTTAAATAGATGCAGGGAGCCGCATCAGCACATCGAGTACAGGTAGCGTCTGACATCGCTGTGGGAAATTACATCCACCCTCCTGGTCCTCCTGTCATTTACCTTGAGTCCCCGTATGACAAGCCTTTACATTATTAAATGCACACGCTCGTCCATCTGTCACCGTACTGGCCTCCTGCCTCTACCGCCTGATTGGCTGAGGTGGTTATCAATCATGTACTTCTGAATTCGGTCTGCCTTTCAGATCAATGGCTAGACCGTCGAGTTATTCTGACCTTGGACTCATCCTTCCCACTCAAACTCAACTCTATAGAGGGTAGAAGGCGGAAATTCAATTCCAAAACTAATGGATGACTATTTATGAGTGCAGTAAAGTCCCCGACCTAAAGCATTTACTCTCTGCCCATCCCTGTCTCTTCTCAGCATGGCATGAAATTAACTATGTGCCAAAGAAATGGGGGCTTTTCTTGCTCTAATTTCACTTCTGACAAACTGGGGCCAGTAGGAGAGGTGCCACGGATTAATGTCTCTGTGTTTTGGTTAAAACACCCTCTCAGCTGAGTGAATAGTCCAGTTATTTGTTGATGTCAGTGAATTACTTTGTCCTTTTGCGTCAAGTAGAAGTCAGCTTAAAAGGCAATTAGTCAAAAGGAACATGGTCCCTCATCTATTTTGTCCAAGACAGATTGTTTTGTTGAATGCAGTATTGAGTTAAGTTAATCTCCCTCTGCAGACATCTCATTAAAGGAATATTTTGTCAGTGCTGGGCCTTTTGTTGCTTAAAAGGAAATTAATCTTCCGCTGAAGATTTAGTTTGAATTACGGTTGCTTAGTGAAGAGGTGCTTTCTTTCTTTCTTTTTTCTTTTTTTTTTTTTCTTCGTACCTGTGCAAAGTGAATAGTAATTTACAGTTTTCTGTAGCTTAACACTACATTTCTAACATTTACATTCATTTACACCCCATGGTAAAACATTTATAGAAACTACACTAACACTTTACATTATGGATTACTAATAAGGTGGTAATTCTACAGTCATTTTGATGTCATTTCATGGTAATAATGAGCTTATAACCGCTTATTATAAGTAATGGATTACTAATAAGATGGTAATTCTACAGTCATTTTGAAGTCATTTCATGGTAATAATGAGCTTATAACCGCTTATTATAAGTAATGGATTACTAATAAGATGGTAATTCTTCCATGAAGCTCAACAAATGTAAAGAGGAAAAGTACAGATACTATGAAGCCATATGTTTCTAATTGGGCCCAATAATTGTGTTTGTATTCTGTCTCACACCAAAGGCGAATTATCACGTGTACGCCTGAAATATGCCGCGTAAACACTCAAGTTTGGACGCTGGACAATTCGCTACCCCTCCAAACACCAGAGTCTGTGCGCTGGATAAACACAGATAAACAAAATGTATCCCTCGATTTGAGTCTGTCGTCAACTATGGCTCAGATCACTATTACTGCTCCACAGTAATGTCAGACTACTTCCTCATTTGTCACCACAGAGCCAATCAGAGCCCTGGTTATATCATGTGTAGAATAGTAACCTGTAACTTGTCACCCTGCTGCCACACTACTGTGGCTATAATTAGAGGAAAAGGCTACAGTATAAGTCACTGGAAGCTGGTTTGTGCACCTATTCACACTTTCAGTTTCAGCATGCAGGTGTACTCTGAGGCTGCTGTGATCCATGGCTCATGGCTGTGTAACTGTGGCTGCTGAAAGTGGAGTGGGGGGGGTTAATAGTGTCCTCCCAATCTTCTGCCTCTGTGCGTGCCCCTCCAATAAACTCTATTCATTCAAATTAATTTGTTTACATTTCATCTGATAGCATGTTATCCAAATATATTATTACAAATATTAGCACTCATGCCTCACAGTGAGAAGGTCCCTGGTTCAAATCCCACACCAGACCTTTCTGTGTGGAGTTTGCATGTTCTCTTCATGTCTGTGTGGGTTTTCTCCAGTTTCCTCCCACCATCCAAACACATGCACTGATATGTTAATTAGTTAATCTAAATTGTCCATAGGTGTGAATGTTTGTCTATATATGTTCAGCCCTGAGATGAACTGGAGACTCATACAGGGTTAGACCCCCAGTGACCCTAGTGAGGATAAAGTGGGTTCAGATGAAGAGACGAGACAATTCAGTGGTTCTCAAATCGGGTCCTCATGGCCCAGTGTCCTGGGTCGTACCCCGCCTTCACCCATTGTAGCTCATAGAGACGTCCACTTATCTGCTTAAAAGCTTCTACTAGCAGTGTTAGACAATCACTTTATTTAGCAAAGCTGGATAAACATTACCCTATTAATGACTCAGTAATCAAATGTTTAGCAGTAGCTCATTACTGACCTCTCTCAGAGTCCTCGCACTTCCACAGCTTTGCCTATTTCGTCAAAATATGGTCCATTCTAGCTGTCAAACAGCTGACTTGGCAGCCAATTGAGTCATTATCTGGACTTATGGAGTTCGGGTTAATATAATACAACTATTTATCTTGCCTGGAGCTATAATTAACACCACAAAATGACTTAGTTACACAATATTTGATGAAGTTCAAATGAAAAGAGAAACCCTTTTAACAAGTCCGTAAGCTAGCATTTAGCATTAGCTCAACTCTGACCCCTCAGGCTCCTTCAGTTCTGGCCCTCTTGTCCAAATATACTGTATGCATCTAATACACACATGGGCAAAGTAAGGCCCGGGGTCCATTATTGGGTGAATAATGGACCCTGACTGGCCCTCATGAGGTCATTGGCATCTTAAAAGTCAATGTAAGTAGATATTATACAGCTTTTATTTTGTAGAATCTGATAAATTAATGGTTGTTTTTTTTTTTGCATTTTTATCCCCATACATAAAATGTCAGCTAAAACACACAATAAATAAGAATTAAGAATGCAGCAATTTTAACAAGACATGGATTTCTATGTTTTATTTTTTTTATTTATTTTGTACTGAAGTCAGAGAAGGACCTGAGATACACAAACAAAGCTGTAATCATGTTTTGGGTTTTTTGCATGGAAAGTTAAAATGGATGAAAAGTAAAAAGGTAACATGGAGCTGGTTTTGCACATTGTCAATTAAAAAAAAAAATCATTAAATAATTGTATTCTGTATATTTTTTATTATATCATTGTATTGCTTCGTTTGCTGCTTTTATTCAGAAACATGTGGAGCAGAGCTGTAGGTGAATTGATTCACTCCTTAATAACTGTCAACGTTTGTCATGTGACCACATAGGAAACTTAATTGCCCACCTCTGGTCTAATATATTCCTCTGAAAAAATCCAGTTTAGCCACAGATCACAAACTACTGGCATCAAAACAGGAGTGGGCGATGTCACAATTCTGTCATACACTCACTATATATAATTTACTGTACGTTATGGACAAATAAAAATAAATCTAACTATAATGACACACTAACCTGGCTTTTTATGTAACCAATAAAGACCCAGTGCTACTTTTGTGGCACTTCCTAAATCAAATTTTCTCTTTCTGTAACCTTTCTTAAAGGGATTTATCACCATTAATTACAATATAATCCTCTGTATTATTTTCCCCCCAGAAAAAAAATCATGTATTTTCTTATATGTAATCAACTGATGATGTATGTTATGAAAACCTTAGACTAAAGTTAAGGTTTATTAGATCAAAAACAGAGAAAATTTATTTAAAAAAGTTACTTTTTCAGACAAGATATAAATAATTGGATGCAAAACCAAGTTTCTCCATCCACTGTTATTGATTCAACTCCATGGGTTTTACCTGTGGATTAATGTTGTAGAAGATGATTGCATTTCCAAGTTCACTATGTAGCAAAGGAGTCTTATCTGATAACGAGAGACACTGACAAATTGTATTTTACATTAGTTAATTCAATGTATTAATGGGTTTAGTGCCTCAGACGTTCTTCAATATTTAGGTGAGTAACTCATTTGGTTAGGCCTTTATGGGTTAAATATATATATATATATATATATATATATATATATATATATATATATATATATATGCTCATTTGTTCTTTTTTGTTTTTTGTATATATGTATATGTTTAGTACTTCAGTTATTGATTATTGGTATTGTTATTATTGTTATTGTTATTGTTATTATTTTTATCATAATTTTTGTACTATGCACTATATTGCTATAAGATGAATTAAGGTTATTGGGGAAGTGAAGAAGGGGTAGGATTAAATAAGCTTATGCTTCCTCCTACTCCTTTTCGGACATGTCATTGTTATTATTATTATTGTTGTATTGATTATTGTTGCACTTTGCACATATTCGAAATAAATCATTCAAATAAAAAAAAAAAAAATATATATATATATATGCAAGGAATTTTTTTTATTTTTTTCAAACAAATCAACAAATATCAAATATGAGTAGGTTTTTTTTTCCATTAAATTATGAAATTGTGCACCTCAAAAATTTTCTACGCAATCTTTAAAAGTATCCAATATAACATGTACCAACTGTGAACCTAGTAACATGCTAAATCACTGAACTTTCATCCCTATGCACTGCATTTAGGAAGAAAATATTTCTAACTTCTAAGCTGAAAATTGACTGCAGCCTGGTTGTCATAGTATTGCTGCCTGAAGATATAAGCTGATTTAATTTTGCTTGGGTGTCCTGCACCTGTGACCTTTGAATCATAAACCCTCAAAAACCTTTCAGGGCTACCCTCTGGCTTCCAGGAGTTGTAATAGAGGTTGGAAGAAAAGCAACAAATCCTGGTAAATAAATCACAAGTGGAGGTAAATTAGACTCAGAGCATTTTTCTTTAGCTACTGTTTCTTTGTCGTCTACTTTTATGCAAACTGTAAGTGCAGACGTCAGCTTTGCTTAAAGTCTGAAGGAGTGAAACTACTGTACAGTCTAATGTGTTCTGCTGTCTAAGAATGTGCTCACCCTCTTGGAAATATCACAGGCACAGTGATTCATCATTTAGATTTGGCTGAGCTTCTATGAAAACTAACTGCCAATACAACGAGCAGGGAAAAAAAAAACATCAAATGTACAGTAAGTCATTTAATCTGCCACTGGTCGTGTTGTAAATTTAAAAAGTATTACTTTATTTTATTTATTTATTTGTCTTAAGGAGGGAAAAAATAGTATTTTTTGTGTACAAGAAACCAGAAGTGGATAGTTAAGTAGAAGTACTTCATTACTGTACTTATGTAGATTTTTTGAGGTATCTGTACTTTTACTTTGAGTATTTATTTTTCTGCCGACTTTTTACTTTTACTCCTGAGATTTTTGTATAAATATCTGTACTTTATACTCTTTACATTCTCAGAATAGACATGTTACTGTTACAAACTAAACAGATGTGACAGACAGTACAAAAAATCAGAGGGAAAATCCGTGGAGGAAAGAAACTGTGACTTTATATATTATAGTTATATGAGTATTATTTCATAATTTAGATTTTTTATCTTATAATTTAGATTTTTTTGTCTCACAATGCATTGATCCATTTGAGTAAAGGTCAAAGGTCAAGGTCGTATTTTGCAGAAAGGTTAAAATCACATTATTGTTGATAATTCAATAATGGGTTGTCATAAAAACTTGAAATTGGCACAAAATAGTGGCGAGTTTGGGCATTTTCTGAATACTATTTTTGTCTTTTCTTTTTTACTTCCCATTTCTCCCAGACTCCTTTTTGTCTTCCATTTTTTCCCCCTTCTTTTTCCTTTTATTTTTTGCCTTTTTTCCCTTCTCCTGTCAGTAAATCATGGCAGGGAAAAAAATAAAAAAATAAATATATATATATATATATATATATATATATATATAAAAAAAAATATATATATATATATATATATATATATATATATATATATATATATATATATATATATATATATATATATATATATATATAAAAATATATATATATATATATATATATATATATATATATATATGTATACTGGCCAATGTAAAAGGTCAATACATATACAAGCACAAATGTAATAAATATGGGCCCAATATATGGGTCAATCATTAATGTGTCAATTTTAGAAAATAGTTTCCGTGTTAAAACAATGTGAAAACTTTAGAGTTCAGCTTTTGGGAATACACAAAGTGTTGACAGAGCATATCAAATGTGGCTGCGCTCGGCAGGTTCTATCTCCAGGGCCACTGGGGCGAAGAATAAAGAGATATTGTGTGAGCAGTGAGCGGATAGCACCGGCGAACCTCGGAGATCTCAACCACCGTGCTGCAGACAGGTACAAGTGAAAAAAAAAAAAAAAAAAAAAGAGAGAAGGAGGAGGAGGAGGGGGTGACGCTCAACAGAAGGTAGTGGAGGTGCTGCCAGTGAAGTGATACTGTTGTTCTGTTGTAGACAGCTCTAGAAGCCCCTTCCATTCTGATTATATTCTCCTAACCCCCCCCCTGAGATTAGCCAAGGTGTGGGATCTGGTCCAAACAGGGTTTTATGCTTAGGTGGACAAAGGAACAATACATCCCTCTATCTCTATCACACAGATCAGACCCCCCCCCCCCCATCTGATGTATGCTGCTTTCAAATGCCAGATTAAAGTATGACTAAGAATCAACCAATCATGTCAGCATTAGCACTTTAACCCTTTAAGCATTACTGAATAAAACATATTTAGACATGTGGAGCTGAATTATGTTACGACTTTTCACCAGTGGTTAGCACACAGCAAGAAGGTCCCCGGTTCGAATCCCACACGTATCTGTGTGGGTTTTCTCCAGTTTCCTCCCACCATCCAAACACATGCACTGATAGGTTAATTAGTTAATCTAAATCACCCATAGGTGTGAATGTGACAGTGATAGTTTGTCTATATATGTTCAGCCCTGAGATGAACTGGAGACTCATACAGTGTTAGACCCACAGTGACCCTAATGAGGATAAAGCGGGTTCGAGACGAGACAATTCAGTGCTTCTCAAATCGGGTCCTCGTGGCCCAGTGTCCTACATATTTTAGCAATTTCCATCTTCTATCACACCAATTATTGATCAGCTTTTCAAAGACCTGATAATAATGTAATATTTTTTTAATTAATGTTTTTAAATTAGTATTTTTTTTGTTATTTACCTTTGTTCTTACACTTTTTAAACTTTATAACTTATATATTTTTATGAAACATTTTTATTTTATTTCTTAATTTTTCATATAATTTTTTTTACAACAAAAACAAAAGAAGAACAATTAGATATCTAAAACATCCAGAACACTGAGCCACAAGGACTGGATTTGAGAACCACTTCACTAATTCATCCAAAGGGCCAGACTGGACCCTTTTAGCAGACCAGAATTGGCCCGTGGGCCTTATGTTTGACACCTGTGATATAAAATAAAAAGATAAATCTGTGGTCATCCTCCACCTGCTCCATCTCTTCCTCTTGTGTGCACAGCGCCATAAGCACCATGGGGATATTGAGACAGACATATCCCTCCTAGATGAAAGGGGCATTTCAGTCACAGAGGCCCCAAAGGTAAACGTGGTCTGAGTTAGCAAGCAGCTCTCCGTTTATTGTCGAGTAAGAAAGAGAGACTCAAAGGCACCATAAGAACACTGACGGCAATAAAGGGCAACTGCTCTGTTCACACTTCTGACAAGCCATTTGTGGCTCTAGCAGGACATAAAGACATATGCTTATTTGTTAGTGTTTGTGGAGCGGTAACAAACTTTCTCCCTCTAGACTGTTCCTGTGGTTTACCTCCATCTATTACATTTCACAGTGCGCGCTGCAGCAAGCATTTTATTTGCAGATATGAAACTCTGCCGCTGCTGCTCCAACCTTATCATTCATTATTTGTGCAAGCGATTATGCATGAGATAAACTTGACAGCTTGAAATCTCTCTCTTCCCATTCCCCCCGGGGGGTGGGGGTGGGGGTGGGGGTGTACACATGTCACTACTAAGATCTTCAGTGTTTTGCTTAAACTAATATCATGCCGCACACTGTAAGCTGCAATAAACATGACAAATATTTGATAAATCTCATAAGATCCTATATTTATTAAAGCTATCAGGAATACTTGAAGACATCTGAGTAACTATTGCAGCCATTTCAGCCTGCTGCTCTCTGTTTCTTTTTGATAAGAAACTCTGCAGAAAGAACACAATCCTTCTTTCCAGGTGTCACTGTATGTCGCTAACAAATATACACAATAAGCAAACAAAAATATAGCACGTTCCTAATAATAACTGGAGGCTGGAACACTCTTCAGACACCAGTCAACAGTGCACATACAGTGTCTTCACAGCGCGTCAGTATTCATTTGTATTCCTTTCTATGTGACAGAGACGTGCAAAATGTCAATGACAAATTTGTCTAGACGCTATTATCTAGGTTTGGATTCAGCAGTAGAAGCCGTGGTAAGGCTGAGCATGGACGCCCATGGCTACATAGTCATTTTAGTAGAAGCGCCACTGAAATGCGGATATATTTCCCTGGGGACTGTGTGGCTTTCACCGCTGCATAGATCCTCTCACAAAACACATTTGGCTCAATTTAGGTATGTGGAAATAAAGTTCAAACAGCCACTTCCCAAAGTGTGAATGTCAATAAGTGGCTTAGTCACAGTAAAGTCTACATGGAATAAAACTAATTCTACATTAGTCTAAAGTACAGACTAATTACTATACACTTTACTTAATATATTGACAGGATTAGTCGAACCTTTATGAAACAAAAACATAATTATCCATATATTGACTATCAATATATCAGTGCCTGAAATTGAACATAAAAATGTACATGTATTAGGCTACAGGTGCAACAGAGCCAGGGCAAATAGGCTTAATAATTCATTTGACTTGGTCCAGGATGGTGGACCAATCTCTTTAACTCATTCACTGCCTTTGACATGTTTGGCGTCAATTCAAATCCAAATGAACAGAGTCTACACTTTATTTTGTGGGTGTCATCCTTATTGTATGTAGTCTTAGAGGCTTTTATTATAGCATAATATTATAGAATTATATTATTAAAATATAATATAGTATATAGTGCAATTATTTTTTTTATTCTCACATTACATAGATCTCTTATTACTATATTTATTATTATTTATTTTAGTAATCTATTGCTTTTATGTTGTACTGACTGGAAGGAGATGCTCAAATGTCATTGTTGTGTGATGAGACAATAAACGCTATCTATCTATCTATCTATCTATCTATCTATCTATCTATCTATCTATCTATCTATCTATCTATCTATCTATCTATCTATCTATCTATCTATCTATCTATCTATCTATCTATCTATCTATCTATCTATCTATCTATCTATCTATCTATCTATCTATCTATCCATCCATCCATCCATCCATCCATCCATCCATCCATCCATCCATCCATCCATCCATCCATCCATCCATCCATCCATCCATCCATCCATCCATCCAATATACAGAAAAAAATATTGTATCAATATATTACAATATAGATAAAACACAAAAGGAATTGCTTCAGTGCAATATATGTTTTATATATTAAATCATATATTGGATAATATATGCACTACTTTTCCTTATATGGTAATATATTTGTGAATATAATGGGCCCATAAATGATCCAATTACTGTAACACAACTGATGTTAAAGTGTGAATTTAGGTAACAACATCCACAGTTTTAATTTGTACTTTGAATATTTCATGGGTGTGAGTTTATTCTATTTAAAAGTTAGAGTTAATTAAAACAAGGAAAAAAAACAATTTTAGACAAAAAAAAGAAGACATTTTGATAAGTACATCTGTAAAATGTTGAGTTATTTAGCACATAAAAAGACTGACAGAGCAAACCATTAGCATATAGCCTAATTAAAATGTACATTTTACACACGACCATTATGCTCTAATAACTTTGTATTCAGTGTTCAGTGCAGTAAACATTTTTTTTTTTTCTGTCTTGGTTTAGTTCTTTTCTTTTTCTTTGTTTTTGTACATCTCATATTATGTCAGCAACTTTCAGAAAGGCTGCTGTGGTTTGTGGACTTTCACCACTGCAAAGATCCTCTCACAGAACACATTTGACTCAATTTAGGTGGAAATAAAGTTGAAACAGTGCCATTTCAATAAGTGTCTGTAAAGTCTACTTTTAATTCTGCAGTTAGGTCTAAGAATAATTACTATACACTTAAGCAGAGGTGTTTAAAGTACTCACATTCTGTACTTAAGTTGAAGTACAGCTACTTGTGTGAAAAAATACTCCGGTAAAAGTAGAAGTACTGATTCAACTCTTCTACTTAAGTAAAAGTAAAAAAGTACTTCTCATTTGTAATAAAATAAAAAAGTAAAACTGCTTTTTGGTCATGAATGCAATAATACTTTAGAAAATAAAATCAGAACAGTTTCAAAAGTATCTAAAATAAAGCCTTTAAAAGTGAGTTACTGTGTCGATAATGTGTTTGAACAAGTCACAGTTACTTAGTTTTGTGGATATGGGCAGAACATGTACAAAAAAACGGGGAAAGAAAAGTCACAATTGAGCTAAAAAGTCATGAGATTTGAAAAAAAAGTTATAAATATGAGATAAAAATGCATAATTTTAAGAGAAAAAGTCAAAATTGTTAGATAATAGTTATAGATATTTGTATAAAAATGTAGGGAGTAAAAGTAAAAAGTTGCCAGAAAAATAAATACTCAAGTAAAGTACAGACAATTTACTTAAAATGTACTTAAGTACAGTAACAAAGTACTTTTACTTACTTTACAGCTCTGCACTTAAGTACATATTTTGCACTTAACTTATTTAATATATTGACACAGTTGATCAAGTACGTCCATAAACAATTAACACAACTGAAGCTACACTGTTAGCCTGGATTACATATGTAATTACAAAATAAATTATAATTTACTCACATGATAGAAGTTTGATTGTATTACTTTAAAATGTGAGTACAGTATGTGATCCTTGTTTACTATTAAATATTATTTTATCATACTGTAGTGCATGTGTCAACAATTTTACATGATACTAGCTTTCATATGTCACTTTAATTCATTGAATAATTCTTCTTAAATTCTGCATTGTATCATAGGAGCGAAAGAAATACAACATAAACTTCAGCTCAGAATAACCAGTTGTTACCCAATACACACATTGCATTGTGGGTATTAATTGAGCAGGGGTTAATTATAGGTGTTGATTTTAATGTGTTACTGTTTAAATGTTAGTTTTTATATGTGTTTAATTATCATTATTCGCTGTTTTATGTTTGTTTTTGTGTTTTTAAGAGTGACCTAAACATAAGAACATACAGAGCATACAAAACCTGACTGTAAAAAAAATGTTTTATAACGACTGGATGGTGGTCCACAGAAAAATCTGTCCACTTCACGACTGTTCAGGGTTTTGGCCAGGGCCAAGCAGCATGTACGCATGCTTGATGGGAAGGTGGGTGCATACAGTACGGTCATGGAGGGGATTCTTTTCCCCAAAATAATCAAATTAATCTCTTAACTTTCATATATATAACTTTAATAACATGTTATGCAATAAAAAATATGGTGCTACCGAATTTTTGAAATGAAAAGGTAGGTGAAAAAGTTAGTCTGGGACCCTGTAGGTAACAGTAACGTAACAGATTACTTCCAAAAGTAACTATACTCAACACTGGTAAACACAGCCAGTGGAGGTGACAAACCACTTTCTCAAATGCAGCACGTGTTGGTAACTCGAGGTGATCCATCAAATTCCAAAACGAGTGTAGAAAAGTGTTTTAAGGAAAGGACATTCCGCAATTTTTTTTTTGAGTAAATTCAATTTATCTGAGCTTACAGTGTAAAGCAGGGGTGTCAAACTGTGGTCCACGAGGGCCGGGGTCCTGCATGTTTTAGATCAGACCTGGGCAAAATAAGGCCCGGGGGCCACATGCGGCCCGATAGCTGACCGTGACTGGCCCACATGAGGATACTGGCAAATTAAAAGTCATTGGGAATATATAACAGAGCTTTTATTTTGAGAAATCTGCTAAATGAACATTTTTTTTATCTACCAAATTGGTTTGTTGCTCAGTTTCAGCCCATTCATGTCAGCTAACACCAAAAAATGAAAGAAAAAATTGATTAAGAATTCAGAGATTTTAACAAAACATGATACACAAACAAATCTGCAGTTAAGTTTTTTTTTATGTAAAGTTAATATAGAGTTGTATAAAACCATTTTCACAAATATTTTTGTAAATATTTATTAAATAGTTGTTTTCTGGGCTCTATATTCTCATTGTATTATTTCATTTACTGTTTTTTAAGAGATATTGAACGGAGCTATGGGTGAATTGATCCGGCCCTTAATAACTATCAACATTTCTCATGTGGCCCCATAGGAAAATTAATTGCCCGCCCATGTTTTAGATGTTTCCCTCTTCAATTCCACCTGGAGGCCATTGCATCATTATCAGTCTGATGAGAAGCTGATTATTAACTCTTGATGTTTTATTTATTTTGTGCATGGAAAAGGTGCCAAAAAGCAAGAGGTGTTTTTTAAATAATTTTATTTCACCATTTTTTTTTTTAAATTGATGTGACCAAATGTCAATACTAGTTTTCTTCTTTAGTAATTTTATCCCCCCCAAATTTTCCACATTATTTGTCATTTTATAAATATTTCTTAGTTTTTGTTCATTTTGTTTATTTTTCTACATTTTGATTATTTTAATTTTTAAATTTTTCTTTGATTTTCTACCATTTGTGTCTTACTTTGTTCATGTTACCAGTTATTTTGTTAGTTCTCAGGAGTTAAAGGGTTAAACTGAATCACATGGAAGAGGGAAATTTCTAAAACATGCAGAACATCGGCCCTCGAGGACTGGAGTTTGACACCTGTGGTGTAAAGTATGGATTTTGACATCAAAATCCACTGTTTTGATTTGTAGTTTATGTATTATTATTATTATTATTATTATTATTATTATTATTATTATTATTATTATTATTATTATTATTATTATTGTCGTATTGATTAATGTGGCATTCTGCACATGTTCAAAATAAATCTTTCAAATCAAATCAAATCATTTTATGGGTTTGAATTTATTCCATTTAAAAGTTGGAGTTAATTAAAACAAGGAAAAAGCCGATTTTAGACAAAAAAAAAGAAGACATTTTGACAAGTACATCTGTAAAATGTTGAGCTACTTAGCACATAAAAAGACTGACGGAGCAAACCATTAGCATATAGCCTAATTAAAATGTACATTTACACACGACCATTATGCTCTAACGAATGTGTAGTTAGTGTTCAGTGCAGTAAACATTTTTTTTTTCTGTCTCTAAAAGGAGGGGAGGTTTAGTTTCTTTCTTTTTCTTTGCTTTTGTACGTCTCCTATTATGTCAGCAACTTTCACAACGGCTGCTGTGTTGCTGAACTTTCCAATAATTACAGAGCAGTTGATTGGCCTGGGACAAAACCACCCACGGCAGACACAAACTTCACTTCGCATTCATGTCTTTTGGGAACTGACACAACATGAACTACCCACCTCCCCCCCCAAAAAAAACAAAAAAACTCAAAATAACTGATTTATTCAAGCGCCAATGTCCATCAAGCCTTAATTAAATGACTGACTTCTTGTTGGTAATTATTATCTGTGTTTCTTTTGACTGCTGGATAAGGTAAACATTACATTTTTTTTCTGAGCTCCTTAAATTATTTCTGTTTCCAAAGCTAATAAAATTGAATGCACAATTAGGTAACACAATAATCCTGTACATTTTGCAAGATGTTCTGATAATGAGACAACACTGTTTGTTGTGGGTCTTCTTAACCTCGTCTTATCTGCAGACAACCAGCTGTGCAGGGGGGGGGGGTCTCACTTATGCCCCCTTTTTTTTCTGAGGGCAAAACTAACTTTTTGTTTTACATGAACAATAGCATTCCTGTTGGTGCTGTTTTGTTGTTTTTCTCTGTTTATTATGCATATTAAGGTTGTGAAAAAATTAAAGTGAAAAAGTCAGTTTAGGGGAACTAATAGTATCACTTACTAAAAGTGTGTAGACAGCTCAGTGTTACTCTCTGTGTTTGCTGAGCCACACATTCCATAATATGCTGCTATGTGAAGTGGAAAGTTGGATTTTTGAACTTGCCTGCAGGAATTTACTCCCATTTCAACATAGTAGCTGCAGTCGCGCTTGACTTGGTAGTTGGTAGTTAGCCTCGCCCACCCACCTGCCCACCAACCCCTCCATATTACACCAGTCCAAAAGAGAAAATGTCCTTGAGCGAGACATAACAGCAGATTTAACAAAAACAAAATTGCATTTATATCATCCTGGACAAAGCAGCTACGAGCACCAGTACTGGGAAAGTACGTGTGAATGTTGTAGCCCAGTAGCACAACAAAACAAATGTTCAATCAGTATAAAAGTATTACATTTTACACATATGAAGATTTGTGCACATTATATGTATATTATATATATATATATATATATATATATATATATATATATATATATATATATATATATATATATATATATATATATATATATATATATATATATATATATATATATATATATATATATATATAGCCCTTCGCTTTCAGTGAAGTCAAAATCCTGAAATAAAAAAAAAATCATGAGATAAAAAGTCAAAATTATGACAGAGAAATTCAAGATATGAGATAAAAAGCCAAAATTTTGAGATAAAAAGTCAAAATATGAGAGAAAAAAATCAAAATTATGACATAAAAAGTCAATTTATGACATAAAAAATCAAGATATGAGATAAAAAGTCAAAATTATGACATAAAAAGTCAAAATTATGACATAAAAATCCAAAATCATGAGATAAAAAGTCAAAATTATGACATAAAAATCCAAAATCATGAGATAAAAAGTCAAAATTATGACATAAAAATCCAAAATCATGAGATAAAAAGTCAAAATTATGACATAAAAATTCAAGATATGAGATAAAAAGGCACAATAATGTATATATAAGGTGAACTGTAGTTTTTGCAGAACTAGTTAATATGCAGTAACAATAACTGCCTCATGTCCAATAATCTACCTATAACTACTGGGACTGAACAACAACAGAACGTTAAGGTCATTTTTCTCAGTTTGGTGTCTTTGTAGGACAGTATTGTTTTTCTGGCTTCATAGTGAACAACACTACAACTGCAATTATATGATTATGCATGATTAATTACACCATGATCCTTTTCCAGAGTACAGGGCTGCAAAAGTAAGTGAGAAAGAGCAAGGAAGAGCAGAAGTGGTAAAATTAGAGATACAGGGTGAATAGGATGTGGTGAAGGACAAGAGAGAGAAAGAGATGGAAAAGGAAAGGGCGAGACTTGGCTTTGACGCATTTTACTGCAGCCATGATGCCAGCTGAGAAATATGGCAGATGTCCCTGGCATTGGACACTTCGACTTTGAGTCAGGAAGACACACACGCACACACACACACACACACACACACACACACACACACACAAGTTCCCATTCACATATGACAGCAAATTCCCTTTTCAGTAAGTGTCCTGAATGGCCAGTGGTGACACTAGGTTGTTTAGGAACATTTCCCAAACAGATAAAGTCTGACATTTAACTGGTATTATAACAATATAAAGTGAGTAAAGTTCACATAAATCATCAGTGATGTTTGAGACACTAAAGCTTGGATAGATTTCAAGGCACTCTTTCTTTAATGTCTTTATCAGAGTCAAACAGATGGACATGGGACATGTATCCATGAGACAAATTTTACCAAAAGAAAAATAATGACGTTTCAGTTATTTGACATAATTATGATTGCTTTAAATATATTAATTCAATTAAAAAATAACTAGGAGAAATGGTCTAAAATAAAAATGTTCTCACTCACTGCATAACTTTCAACATCATTTTTGGTGTCAGGTTTTTAATTACATATTTTTTATTTTTTTTTATTGTGCCACATTCTTCTTCTTCTGCTCTAAGTTCAATGACAAACTAGTTGTGTCCTTTAATTTTATGATGAAAAGGGCTTCGTATATTAACTAGAGCTGCACAATATATTGTTTGAGCATTGACATTGCAATGTATGTGTGCAATAGTCACATCACAGGTCCTGCAATTACTTTTATTTTATTATTTTTATTGTTTTAATATATATATATATATATATATATATATATATATATATATATATATATATATATATATATATATATATATATTCCCATTTATTTATTTTTTATGTATTCATTTATTTTATTTTAAAATGTTGTATGTGTTGGTCTTTTTATTTATTTTTTTTAATTGTATTTTCTTTATTTAAAAAAATATATTCATTTATTACATTTATGTTTTTGCTGTCTGTCTGTCTGTGTACAACAGAACTTAAAATGTTATGGATGGATTTCGATGAAACTTTCAGAATAACTTGCGAATGACACAAGGACCAAGCGATTACATTTTGGTGAAGATCCAGAAGAAATCCTGGATTCTGGATCACTTTGAAATTTTTGTTAACATTGCAGCAAATGGAGAATAAATTTCAAAGTGATCTAGAATCTAGGATCTCTTCTGAATCTTCACCAAAATCGAATCGCTTGGTCCTTGTGTCATTCCTGAACTAAGGAGATCTGTGCTCTCAGAGTGCATTTCTAGTTTATGTATTTGTTTATTTAGAATTATTCATTTTATTTTATTATTTTAGCTACAAGGATGACACTGAAACATATGTGTCGACCACTAAACTGTTTGTGTCCTGAGGACTTTTCCATATTGCAATATATATCACAGGATTAGCTCTAATATTAACCCTATGGAATTTTTTATAATATATTTTTTTTCATATCCATAGTATACACAGTCATTTTATTAATGTATTTGCTATTCAAGTCATGTGTATGTTGTATTTCTTAAAGCTGTCATTCCATGGTTATTTCATTAATATTACTGTGTTCTCCATTGTTATTGAATACATTGTGTGTTGGTTCTATTTCAAAAAAACATCCGGATTGCTTTGTTTCCAGGTGTTTTACGCTAGAAAAATGACTTGAGTTTACCAGTACTTCCTCATACATGTCCATGACGCGGTGACGAGGCGTCTCTGATTGGCTCATAATCCGTGAAGGAACACCCCCCCCTCCCTGTATGTGTTTACCTTTACCAGAGTAGCATCCAGCTAGGTTTTGTGCTTGTTCTGAAAACGTGCAGGATAAAAAAAAACAGGCTTTATTTCCACAGAGAGCACATGAACCAGTTTGATCCGCCATTTTTTCCAGTTTGTGCAGCAGCTACTGTGGCGCCGTCTTTTCTTGTAGATGCTAATGCTAATGCTACTTCAGATTCGCTGCAATGGGGGATTAGTTTAACCCCACGTGGGTGACGCTAAAGTCCATCTGACATCAAATGGACCGGCTTTTTCTGAGTCCCTGGTTCCTCTTGTTGTTTTGTGTGAATGCAGTATGCAGCCAGTGGAGGTGATGAACCACTGTCAAAGGAGCATGTGTTGGTAATTCGGGGTGACCCATCCGATTCCAAAAGGAGCGTGGAAAATGGGTTTTCATCGGAATGACACCTTTAAGTTTCAGAACCCTACATTTGTTCTTTTTCATAATGTATTGGACACATACTTAAACAATAATTTTCTGTAAAAACACTCAATGATAGAAACATTTTTACATTTGTTTTTTCCCTACAGAAGTCATTCTAAACATACCTACTTTATTTAGTTATTCATATTTAAGTTATTGTTCCATTAATGGCATCTCAAACAGAATAAAAAGCTATTGATGTTGTTGTTAGTACTGTTGCTTTGTCTGTTTATACGAGTAGCACCTGAAGGAGGGAGAGGGTGGGAGTGGGGGATAATGTCCTGTCTAATTAATGTGTCTTAATCCACTGTAAAATATCCATAAAATGAAGTTGTTAAAAAAAAAAGAAGAAAAGAATGGGAATAAAAGGCTTTGATTTCTTTTGTGTTGCCATTTGCTCATCTGTAAAAGCTGACTTTGGAGATTAGACTTACTTTATAAAACCAATGTTTCCTCCTGAGCAGCTTTTCTATGGCTGTGGCTAATGGAGTCCACTAAGAAGACTCCATTTCTTTTTAGTGCTCTGCAGGGTGCCATGGATGACTATGCATGTTTTTCTTCAGTTTTGTCCGAGTCTAGTCAGTCACTTCCAGCTTCGGAAATTCAATAGTAACAACTAAATTATAAAATACTGGCATTAAAGTGGATAAAAAAACAAACAATATTAGTGTATTTGGAATTATTATCAAGATATTCACCTTTGATTTGTTGGGGTGGGGTTGGAGGTGGGGGATGATCAAGCCCCCTCTGGTTTTTGCATCTACTTCTGCTCATTGAAATTCATATGGAAACAATGTGATTATGTTCAGTGGTAGGAATGTTGAACTAGGGGGTAGGAGTAAATAAACATTGTGCTTCATCCTATTCCTTTTGGATTTTTGTAAAACAAATCATCATAATAATGAATGGACTTTTTCCCCCATTTCAGTTTGATCATTATTATCTGTTTTTATTTTTTGTCTTTTAAATTGAGTTCAAATAAAGATTATCAACCAATCAATCATCCTTGGGGGTGTAACAGTCAGGGTTTTTTTTATATCAAACACTAATAATCTGAACCAAGCTGTCAGGAGAGTCAGAATTCATGAATGCCCCCATACACTGGAGCATTGTATAATAAATAAATTCATTAAAAAAATGGGGGGGGGGGGGGGCAAATTCATGGGGCCCAGTATTTATGTGTCCATGTAAGATTCACTGTATAATAAAGGAATGGGGGTTGAACATTGAAAGTGTGCTAAGTTTCATGTTCATTTCATGCCAGCATTAGTTCTGTTAGTTATAGACCACACCCCTACATATATGACACTCACACCCCCCTACCTACCACATAAGTAGATTGTTTTTCATTTTGATAACATCAGGGTGTAGCCATCTTGAAACAAGCTATCATATTTTCCAGAACAAAGCTGCTAGACCTACACACACACACACACACACACACACACACACACTGTGAACACGTAGCTCACACAACAATGCAGCTAATCGCTAATTTATGTTCAATCCAACTGTCAAATAAGGAAATACAGCTGCTGCACGTAAACTTCACATCACTTGCTGTGGCTGAGCAGTTAGGGCTCACAGCAAGAAGTCCTGGGTTCAATTCCCGGCCTTTCTGTGTGGAGTTTACATGTTTCTCTCTCTGTGTCTGGATGGGTTTGCTCTGGTTTCTCCCATCACCCAAAAATATGTTTGTTAGCCTGGTTCTACAGCTGGAGATGGGTCCCGAGCGCTGCACATGGGTGCCCACTGCTCCTTACAGGTGCCCCAATGGCATGAAGGATGGGTTATAACATGAGGACAAATGTCATTGTATAATGTATAATGACAAATAAACTACTTTACACTGAATCGATGCTGATGCACTGGAGATGAGGTGGTGGTGGCTTATAGTCCAGAAAATACGGTATCACTCTGTGACAAAGTATATATATATATATACTTTTGTACTTTATTACAATTGAAAAATTGTACTTTTTTACTTTTACTTAAGTAGAAGACTTGAATCAGTACTTCTACTTTTACCAGAGTAGTTTTTTCACATAAGTAACAGAATGGGAGTACTTTGACCACCTCTGTTCATATCTTAATACCTGTTAATCTTAATACCCCACCCATGGGCCAAGCTGGACCCTTGGATGGGGCCATATTTGGACTCTGAGCCGCATATTTGACACCTGTGATCTAGAGTGTTCTGTAACACTGACATATGCGTTCTGGCTTAGGGTGGAAAAAAGCAAGCTACATGAAGACAACTTGGAGTAAATCATGCAAATCATCATAAGTGGGAAAGTAATTAATAACAACCTTAAGGTGTTGCCCAAGGGAATGCAGAGCAGTGTGACATTAAAGCTGAAACTACAGTAAAAGAAACAGATGGATAATAAGAAGAAAGAAGGGGGAAAAAAGCATCTGATTTGGTGGATCCTTTGTAGCCACTTTACCATTAACTAGTACTGACAATGACAATGACCCCCCATGTAGAAAAAATGACCCAGAATATATTAATAATTAAGGAAGTTTCAAATCATTTCAATCTAAAATTAACCAGACCATAATCAGAACAGACAATAAATTATGAATAAATATAGTTTTAGTGTAAAAAAAAAAAAGGTAATGCATAAATACTAAAATTATCTCCAAAATTATCCCCATTCACTGCACAACATGAACATGAGCAGGTATAACTGTATCTTTAAAAAAAATAAATAAAAAATTTATGGACACTGGTGTATTACATCTGGCCCATGGTTGAAAAATAGCTTTTTTTTTATGCTAATACGGACACATTTACAGAAATGTTCATTAACGTGCCAGCGAATGACAAGATCAACTGACTATTGTCTTAATAACTGTTGTTTTTGTTTGTTTGTTTACCTTTGGATTTGGATTTACTGGAGCTTTTACTTAGATTCTCAATTGTTTTTTAAATGTTTTTATGTTTTATGTGCTTATTTTAATTGTCTTATTTTAATCATTTTCATTTTCTTATATGTTTTATGTAAAGCACTTTAAATTGTCCTGTATATGAAATGTGCTATACAATTTTTTTATTTATTTGGGTGCTTCAATCGCAACCCACCCAAAATTAATTAAAATATTTTGTGTAACGTCATCCACCCGATCTGCGGTTGATCCGCACCACCCGCGGGTGCTCATCTCTACCATGTACCAAACCTGTTTCCTTGATCACTGTCTTTTATGCTTCAGTTTCTGTTATCAACAGAGAGTCCATTCCCCAGATGAACGACAGACAGGAAGAGAAAGAATCATTTATTATCTCCACCAAGGAGGTTATGTTTTTGCCAGTTTGTCTGTCTGTTATTTAACAAGATAACTCAAAAAGTTATGGACGGATCTTGAGGAAATTTTCAGGGTAGGTTGGTAATGGGGAGATCTAGAAATGATTAGATTTGGGGGGTGATCAGAGGGGTGGGGGTCAAGATAATTCAAAAAATTACAGACGAATTTTGATTAAATTTTCAGGATGTGTTGGGAGTGTCACAAGGAACAAATGATTAAATGTTGGTGGTGATCAGGAAGAGATCCTGGATTCTGGATCACTTTGAAATGTATTCTCCATTTACTACAATGTGATCCAATGTGACTACATCTGCCTTGGCGGAGGTTTGCACTTTTCTAGTTAATATTATGGTAATTAAGCAAGGGATAATGTATGGCCCACGAGTTACTATCACAAAAATATTTTTCGATAGTAACTCGTGGGCCATACATTATCCCACTTATTCTACAGGTTATTACAGTTTATTACTGTCACTACTGTAACAGACTAGTGTTGTGAAATAGCCAATAAGATGTGGGTTAGGCGCGGCAGAGAGTTTTAGGCGGAGAAAAGAGAGAGACGGATGTACACAGTCAGGTCGGCGACCGGAGCAGGTGTTGTCCCGTTCCTGCAAATAAATACTGAAAACAAAGCTCACTGAAACCGCTCCTTGTTTTATAAAAACCAGCATAGAGGAATTAACTGAGGGGTAAAATACTAATTACGGCCCTGGAGATTCTGTACGAGAGGAGGACGGTGATTTCCCCTGATTTCCTGACTACGATCAGAATAACATCAGGATAGATTAACACTGGATAAGCTAGCAGTTAGAACGTATCGAATATTTACTTTAAATATGGCCGAACTACCTGCGGAGTGATATGGTACAGTGGATCTGAAGTGACAAATCCCGTTGCCATGGGCAGCGGGCGTTAACGGTACAGCGGGCGGTTATCGAAAAAAATCCCCCCGCTGAAGGCTGGGAACGTAAACTCAAAGTGAACGGGGGCTGTCGTAGAAGGTCGTAGGATAATAAATATTATAAAAGTGCAGTTCTGTCTCAGAGTTTTGCATTTGGATCTGGTTAAGTTCTGGCATTATTACATGAACCACATTTAGAAAATCACTCTAAAGCTGAATGTACAGCAGAAGAAACAAACAGATAAGAAAAAAAACAAACAAAAAAAACATGTGATTTGTTGGCTCCACTATGGCTACTTTACCATTAACTAGTCCTGACAATAACTACTTTTTCACTCTCATATACATTTATCGTCAACAACTACAGCTCACACTCCGCACATGGCTGCATTTTTTAACTTTTCCCCCTAATTACTTTCCCTGTAAACTTTCCAAGAGGCAATTATCTTCTTCTCCTCTCCACCTCACACACACACACACACACACCATTTAAATTCCAGAGGCAAGCTTTGATCACCAGTACATTAGCTTTACATTAGAAACAATCATTAGAGGGACATCATCCCCACGACCAATTTGCCTTCGGAAAATAGTAGTGCTTGAGTGTGCTGCAGCCCACAGAGGACCAATGAGCCACACCAAACTTGATTAGGCCTCATAGCGATGTATCATTCCTCTGCGCCAGACTTTGTAGATGGAACGTCTTGTCTTTGTATTAAACGCGCTAGCAGGAAAAAGGCTAGAAGACTGGAGTGGATTCATTTTCAGAAATCTCTTTGAGGAGAGTTCACTCTGGCAGAGAATAATGTGTCAAAAGATAAATGAGTCCAACGTGTGCAGCCAAGGCTACGGCGATATTTCCCAGGCAATAGAAAATTCAGGCTTTATTTTCAAAGGGGGTGCACTAGTGCCGTTTGGTTTGAGACTTCATATCACACTGTCAGAAGTAAAACTAAACACTTTTTTTTTTTCTAAAGAGGTAACGACTAATGTGTTTTGTGAAAAAGATGTTTTTTGTTTTTTTTAACCACACAAAACCTGGAACTATAGAAGAAATAGGAGCAGTTTTCAACCTTTTAGTGCACGGGTGTCAAACTGCGGTCCACGAGGGCCGGTGTTTTAGATGTTTCCCCTCTTCCATTACACCTGGAGGCCATTGCATCATTATCAGTCTGATGAGGAGGTGATTATTAACTCTTTAAATGTCAGCGCTGATGTATTCTCAATGGATGATTTTGTTTAAATATTCAGAAAAATTCAACAGTTTTACTTTATTTTGTGCATGGAAAAGGTGCCCAAAATTATTATTTTATTTCACCATTTTTATTTTTTTTTTTTTATTTCTGTGACCAAATGTCAATACTAGTTTTCTTCTTTAGTATTTTTTTTCCCCCAAAGATTTTCCACATTATTTGTCATTTTGTAAATATTTCTTAGTTTTTGTTCATTTTGTTTATTTTTCTACATTTTGGTTCTTTTAATTTTGGAAGTTTTCTTTGATTTTCTGACATTTGTGTCTTACTTTGCTTATGTTACCAGTTACTTTTGTTAGTTCTCAGGAGTTAAAGGGTTAAACTGAATCACGTGTTAGAGGAAAAAATCCAAAACATGCAGGACACCGGCCATAGATGACTGGAGTTTGACACCTGCATTTTAGTGCCACCATAATAACACTTTCATATTAAAATGATCTCTAATGCACCATGACGACGTATAAATAGAACGAAAGTCCAAAAAAGGAAAACCTCTGTGAATGTCAATACTTCACTGACATGCACTGTCCCATGTAGTGAAGATGGGCTCGTTTTAACCACTTACCATTCCAAGTGATTTAGCTTCAAACATCTGAGAAATTTATCTTGAATTCCAGCTGTTCTTCAACAGTTTGGAGTACAGATAAAAGAATGGGCACTTTGTAAATGTACCACACTGTAGTTCAGATAAAAAAAAAACAAAAACTAATTTTTGCTATTTATGTAACAGGTTAAAAAGTTGTAGACTTACTAACATGAATACATTTCTATTCATTTCCCCCTTGTCTTCATTTATTTGGTAAAAACCTAGGGTGTTTAAAGCTGTATTTGTCAGATATGCACTGAAACACAACCTTTACAAACAGACTGTGCCTGTGCACTTTGTTGTTCATGTCAATATATATGTTGTGTATATATATATATATATATATATATATATATATATATATAATAGTACATATATGTGTGTGTGTATATGTGTTTATGTATATATGTATGTATATATGTGTAAGAAACATTGAAACAATGTGTTTATGTTCACTGGTAGGGATGCTGAATTAGGGGGTAGGAGTAAATAAGCATTGTGCTTCATCCTATTCTTTTTGGACTTTTATAAAATACATAATGATAATAACAAATGCACTTTTTTTTTCTTTTCTTTATATTTTTTTCTTTTGCAGTATGATCATTATCTGTTTAAATTAAGTTCAAATAAAGACTATCAATCAATCAATCAATCAAAAAATCAATCAATGTTAATTTTAGGGCATTTTTTTCTATGGTTATATTAATGCATTTCACAGTGTGGAAAATTTGGGGATTATAAATGAGCGGCCATGTTTATATATTTTTTGTTGTTAATACTGTTGAATGCTTCAAATACACATATTTTAGCAAAAGTGGATGAAAATAAATCTTTCATGGAAATATGGAAAAGTTAGACAAATATACCTGTAGTTTCTGTGCTTTTATAGAACGAACATGTGTTATTGACTTTAATACTTTACTGGATTATATTTAATGGAGTTTTACGAGTAAAACAACAACACATTTGTCCATATTGATTGATAATTGATCAGGTAACAGCTTTCAAAATAAGAGAAGCCAAATTTCTCAGATTTGTCCTTTCTGGAAAACAACCTTTTGTATATGTGTTGTTGTTGTTGTTGCACTTCAGAAAGGTTTATATCTTCAGAAAGATTAATTTCTTCATTTTCATATGATGTGTGATCAGTGCAGGTGCGTTAATGTAGGAGCGTGTTATTAAAATAATGTCATCTATGTGCCGGGAACAGGATGTAAAGTCTGCTAAGAGGTTAAGAGCATGTTCATCATCAGGCCTCATCCTCAACGGCTATCAAATCTACCTTTGGACAGTTTTATGAGAGCATAACGACCGCCATTTTGTGGCTCAGGGTAAGTTTCCCAGAGCAGATGGGAGTGAACTTTAAACTCAGCAGGGAACGAGCAGCTACGTCCAGCTGACAGTGAGGCTGGCCTGCCTGATGTTTGATTAAGAGGCACGTTGACCTTTCCAAAGCTCCAGGGGGCGCTGAGATACGCTTTCACCTGACAGCATGCGAGGGAGAGCCTTCTCATTATGGCCCAAATCTATCAATCTGCACTAGAGCTGCTCTCTCGCTGGAGCTCGCCAGGAGAAGTTCACATTGAACGAGATGTCACTGAAGAGTCTTAGGGTAAGTGTAAAGTGTTGGAGTGTCTCATATGGGGTTAACTGTGTAAGCAATGGAGAAATGAGAGAGAGAGAGAGAGAGAGAGAGAGAGAGAGAGAGAGAGAGAGAGATGATGATGATGATGCACAGTGTATCTACAGGAGTGAACCTCTATAGTCCAGTGGTGTACGAAACCAATTGTTCTAATCAGTATAAAAGCAGCAAATTTGTTCCATTATCCAAGAGTTTTAGAAGGAGATAATTAGAACTTTGTCTAAAATAATCAATACACACCTTCCATTATGTCAGAAACTCTGTATACTGGGATGTTTCCCAGGAAACTGTACACTTAATAAATATGAAAGAAATAAAAATAAAAAAATAAATATGAAAATGCAATGGTCATATATTGTATACTTAGTAGTTTATATACATAGTGTGTGTACATTTGTTAACTGAAATCACAGAATGAAATGAAGGTGTTGAAAAAGACTATTTAATTTAATAATTTAACTAACTAACCATAATTAAAGCAAAATATAATATTGCTTTATCGTGGAGATCTATGTAAAAGTCAAGTATGCAAAATGGGCTGAAGGTCTATTGCATTGTATTACCATCTGAAAAAAAATGCATACATAATCAAGGGAAAATATAATAGATATGTGAAGATATGGATAAGATATTAAGTGATATATCCATATATAAGATATATGGATAAGATATTAATTAATTAACTTATTTTTGGAGGAAGGGAGCTTATCTGGGACTGTGTAGCTTATTGTCCTTCATTCATGTTGTTTATTTATTTTTTACTTTTCTCATTCATACTGCTAATCTGTGGTTTGTACATATACTGACTGTCATCCCTGGGGAGTGGGCTTGGTATTGTGCCTGTTGTTTTATCATTGTATGTGTCTGTTTAATTAATTACAGAAAAAAAGGCAATAAAGATATTTGTCAAAAAAAACAAAAACTAATTTGGCACATATATATATAGATTAGGAATTTCTGCACATTTCTAGATGTGGAGTCACTCTAGATCGGGGGTGGGGGTGTCAAACTCATTAGTTGCATTGTGCAGAAATTCCTAATCTATATATATTTGCCAAATTTGTTGCTTTTATAGTGATGTGAACAATTGGTTTCCTCCTCCACTGGACTATAGAGGCTTACTCCTGTAGATGCATCATTAGTTCAGGGGCCACATTAAACTTAATTTGAAATAAATTGGGCTGTACCACTAACAGCATGGTGGCTCTTGACTCACAGAAATAAGACCCAGGTTTGATTCCTGTGTGAAGTTTACATGTTTATCTCCGCCTGTCTGGATGGGTGCTCAGGTTTCGCCCATCACCCAAAAACATGTTTGTTAGGGTAATTGTTAGGGTGATTCTGACCATTAACCTGGTTCTACAGCAGGAGACGGGTCCCCATGGCACCACCCATGGGTGCCCACTGCTCCTTACAGGTGCCCCAATGACATCAACGAAAGGATGGATTAAGTGCAGAGGACATATTTCATTGTACAGTGTATAATGACAAATAAAGTAGCTAAAAAAAATAACATATTTTTTTAATAATGTCAACTCCAAATTTTCTTCTACATTTTAGAGCAAAAAAAAAAAAAGGTTAAATTATGTGATGAAAATGTTCTCTACCAACTATCCTTTAAAACATTGTGAATAACATGAATAAAACAACACTTTTTCAGAAAACTAAATGAAAGATCATGTCTCAGTTTAGTCATTTAGAATCAGAATGACTTTATTTGTCATATCCCAGGATAAAGTTCACCTGGTCCCTCCCAGGCCAAAGGTCAGGTCTTGCAGCCCGTGTCAGGTGTGACCTCTTTGATATCGATTATTAATCAATACATGGAAAAAGGAAAAACAAAGAAAGTGCATAAATAAGCAGAAGCGCACACAGCACGTGACATATGTAAACATTACGTGCTGGTACAAGTTGGGTGTTTTTTTTATCGTAGATACACAAGGTCAGACACGGGTAACTGAGATAAAGATGCTAAAGAACGAGGGGAGGAGGAGGGGGGGGTCATTGAATAAACAATGGATAACAAAGGAACAGACTCAAGGACGGCCCTATGCAGCTATATGCTGACCTCATGGATTATTTATTAGTGGATCTACAAACACACAAAACATTTAATAACAGGCAGAACATTGTTAAACTTACACTTCAGACATTTGAAAATTGTTCGTGTTTTTGTGAAATATTAGTTTGTTTTGTTGTAAAAACAGTAAAATGACATGAAAATGTTTAAATTAACAAAAAGCAAAATGCGGAATTGTGAGTTTTTATAGGTTTTTATGATAGTATTTTACTGATCCAACTCATTTGAATCTGTATGTGGAACCTGAAATAAAATGATCAATATCTAAAATATTTTTAGATTTCACAAATTTATCCCAGCTGCTTTCTTATCGGCCACTGCCTTAAACTTTTTACACTTAATA
This sequence comes from Siphamia tubifer, assembly GCA_020466265.1. Classification (NCBI taxonomy): domain Eukaryota; kingdom Metazoa; phylum Chordata; class Actinopteri; order Kurtiformes; family Apogonidae; genus Siphamia; species Siphamia tubifer. Next base: position 11,832,653 of record CM035802.1, on the reverse strand, counting down.
TAAAAAGTGAGGACGTGTGACAGACGTGTGGACAGTCCAGTTTAAGAGCCGTTGTTCCAGACTAAATGCAGACATATGTTCATGTACTGATGTTGTTCATTTAAATTTAACAGAAAAGTCTTTGTTAACGTTAGCCTTTGTTTTATTGGGGTTAAAATGTTGATGCGCGTGACTTGTCGGTGGACAGTGTTACGTTGCATTGAACTTTAATACACGCTGCTCATTGCTGGACAGACGGGTGTCCATGTTTTTTTTTCACCGTGTATCTGTGTTATTTCTCCGCTGACAATGAGATGACGTCATCATAACAAGTCGACTCGACTTAGACTTTATTGACGGATAAGTCGGCTTGAAAAAAAACTTAAGTCGTTAATGCCCTAATATATATACACACACACACACACACACACACATACAGGGTGTCCCCATAAGTCTTCATACATAGGACACATAATTCATTCCATCAAACATGTATTTCTTTATATTTCAGATAACCCAAAGAATGTCAAAAAAGAAAAAAATCCAGGGCACTCTCTTATAAGTGAAAATTAAAAAGCCTTAATTAAATTGACTTGGTTACAAAAACCTATAAAAACATATAAAAACCCCAACACGTTTCACCATCATGTATTTGAATAAAGACCAATGAATTGAAATGTCAGTCATATAGAGAATATTATATAAATAAAAATGGTTTATGTCAAGAAATGTTTATTTTTCTTCTATGTATGGAAACTTATGGGGACACCCTGTATATAGGCTCTTTCTCTCTCTCTCTAACGCTCTCTCTCTCTCTCTCTCTCTCTCTCTCTCTCTCTCTCTCTCTCTCTCTCTCTCTCTCTCTCTCTCTCTCTCTCTCTCTATATATATATATATATATATATATATATATATATATATATATATATAGCACAAACCAATGCTCAATAAAGTACAAAATACATTTCTCCACATTAATATGATTGCTTATTCAGTAAAAGTGACCCAGTTTTGACATTTATTTGCACCATGCGATCAACAAGAGGCTGACTCATAAGTTGACTATACATGTGACATTAATACATTGCGGTAATTTATTTATGTATTTTTGTGATTAGTTGCTGATTAATACATAATATCAACCATATAATTTGCTAATGTAATAAATAGTCTTTCATTCTAAAGCAGAAAATAATAATCGTCTAGATCAGAGGTGTCAAACATAAGGCCCGGGGGCCAAATGCAGCCCGCCAAAGTGTCCACTCCGGCCCCTGGGATGAATGTGTGAAATGCAGATAATTAATAATCAAGGAAGTTCAAATCTTTATCCTTTATGTCAATTCAATCTAAAGTGGATGAGATAAGTAAAATACTATCATAATAACCTAAAAATAATGAAAAACAACCTTATACTAATTTTCTTTTCTATTTTAGTGTAAAATAAAGTAGAAAAAATACTAGCCTTCTACAAAAAAAATGTGCATAACCTGAAATATTTTGTGGAATATTAAGCCTGTTACTAAACTATGTATAAATGACAAACTAAAGCATAATATCACCAATATTGCACTTATTTTTCTTACAAATTTAGAGGTTGTTTATATTTATCCCATGTTATTTTCATGTATAGTTTGTAGATGTGACCATTTTTATTGGAAAATTTTGCTTTTTTGTCCACTCACAAACATAAATTTTTCACGTTAACAATATTTTAGACATTTTTATCTTATTATTTATAGAATTTTACTGGTCCGACCCACCTTATACCAAATTAGGATGAATGTGGCCCCAGAAGTAAAATGAGTTTGACACCCCTTTCATCTAGACTCTAGATGAAATACAAAACCATTAATATGACAATAATTCAAAGTCCTGAACTGCATGTGCGGCCATTTTTAATTTTTTTTTTAATCACTGCTATGTCCTAGTAAATATCGTAAGTGGCTCCACATCTAAACTTGATCAGAATATGTAAATCTACAAGTATACCAAATTTGGTGCTTTCATACCAAATTGAACCATTGTTTTGATAGTTGGACTATATGATACAGGTTTAGATTGTAACAGGAGTAAGTCCCTAACTCCTGCTGCAGTGGATTTAATCCCACAGATGACTGACCAGCTCCGTCAATAACGAAAAGCTCAAACTACTTTCTAAGCCTCTATGGTAAATACCAAAAGAATGTTTCTGAGTATGGTGCTGATGCCTTTACCTGAGATTATAATGGATGGCCAGGAAGAACGGGAGGCGAGTCAATACAGTGTGATGAATTGAACCTGTATAGTGGCACTGGGTGTGCGCCTGTACTGTTCCTGACAAATTGGCCATGTCAAACCGTAGGTATTTCCCTCACGATCAATACATACTGACACAAATGCTGCCGAGGTCTGCTTTAGTTTATAATTACAGCGACAAGATCTACAGTGATGCAAAGAAAAAGGGAACTTTTTTTTGTTTAAAAATGATGATTTGTTGTGATTTGTGATCTGCAAAAATGATCAGATCAGAAATGTACCGTGATTGATGGTTAAATTATTATTTTCTTTTTTAATGTTCGGGGCCGTCACAGTCAAAATGAAAACATAAAATTAAAGTGGCAATATAACAAATTGATGACAGTGACATTGATACTGACATTGACGGTGAAGAATCATGGGAGTTGTTTTCACGACCATTGTTGGAGCCTATTTATATTATTTATAATATTTTGGATAATAGTACATAAAAAAAGGCCAATGATGATAATAACTAGATCAGACCTCCGCAAAGCAACGCAAGTTTGCCAAGGTTTGATCTGGATGTTTGTAACTTATTTATAAACTAGTATTACGTGTTCGCTAACAATTCATTTTATCGGTCATTAGCAATCCCTTAGAGAGTTTTTAAAAAATTCAAAGAAATCCTCGGTCCCGTTTTTGAGATATGACCACGTATGACGTCATTCTGACGTTATATGATGTCGCCCGACGACCAAATTTCACATGTTAGATCTAATGTTAAATATGAAGATATTGTCGGATTTAACAAAATATGTCATTAACCTGCTTTAAGGTAGAGGTCATACATTTTGCAAATATACCATTCGCTTGACGTCATGTGACGTCAAAACATGATGTAATCGAGCCTATCGGCGTTATCTCATCTGATATCCGAAGGTAAGACGAAGTGAATGAAAAAGAACGTATGATACTATCTGGTCTGGATTGTGAGATATCACCACTTATGTTATGTGTGTTAGCTGTTGACCGTCACTGTGACCTTGACCTTTGACCTTTATGGCTCACAATTTGATGGTTTCTTCATGCTGACAACCAAACAAACAAATATAAACTTTGCAGAGGTAATAATAATAATAATAATAATAATAATAATAATAATAATAATAATAATAATAATAATAATAATAATAATAATAATAATAATAATAATGGATTAGATTTCTATCGTGCTTTTCAAGGTCCCCAAAGCACTTTACATTAGTGATCCATTATTCATTCACTCTCACATGCTCGCTCTTGGTGGTAAACTACATATGCAGCCACAGTTGCTCTGGGCCAGACTGACAGAAGCATGGTTGACATTTTGCATCTACAGTCCCTCCCTCCCATCACCACCAAACATTCATACACATTAATACACCAGTGTAAGTGACACTGAAATATAAATAATACATTAACACACACACATAGACACACACATACACACACACACACACACACACACACACACACACATACACACACACACACACACACACACACACACACACACACACACACACACACACACACACACACACACACACACACACACACCTCCTGCTCTTACAGACCAGCCCCCAGTTCATACCCATATGATAACATTTAATACTGGTTTATGTTAGTGACTAAACAGTTTTGTGTTACAGTTCACATCTTAATATTGCTAATATAACTAGCAAAGCTCTGGTCTCATTTCCTGTACTAGTGTGATTCATGCAGGGGGGCTATGAACAGAGGGTTGGGGGTGACACATGACAGTTTAGTTTGATTGACATATCAGTTCAATGTTCAGAATGGGTGCTCAAAATGATTAAATAGTGTTTTACAGGCATTTTTAATGATATCTAGATTCATTGAATGATTTTATTCACTCATTTTATAGTTTTTTTTAGTCTTTTTAATCCTCGATTAATGAGCTGCTACAGGTTCTTGTCCATGTGGATTTGTGACAAAGATGTTCAAATCATTTTAAGTCAATTCAATCTAAAGTGGATGAGACCTGTAAAATGTTATAATGACCTAAAAAGGTATGTTTTCTCTGTTGTAGTTTACATTTTTTTTACATTTACAACAAAAAAATATGAAAAACCTGAACAAATATGAACAACCTGAAATGTCTAAAGAGAAATGTTGTCAATATTCTGCTTGTTATTTATTTAATGTGTGTATTTGTACATCCACTGTGATCTGTAAGTTGTGACACGCATGTAAAAATGAAAAAAATATGGTGAAATAGTGTTAAAATTGCAAAATATTTTTTTTTAAAGAACCTGTAGGTTGTTCATACTTATTCATGTTATGTTTGAGTACAGTTCATAGATGAAATCATTTTCATTATGGAATTTGAGGGGCTTTTTTTTACTCAAAAACAGAGAAAACTTTGGAGTCGACCTCATTTATAAGTACTTATCCTATTATTTCTATTATTTGACTAGTCCGGTCCACTTTAGAACATATTGTGCTGTATGTGGCCCCTGAACAAAAATTTGTTAGACCCCCCTGGTCGACAAATATGTCCTGTGTTTTTAATTTTATATTGTCAAATGATTGTGATGCCCTTTTCCAAACTCTATCCACCAGTTTTAATAAAATCCCCTTGAACCTTTTTTTTTTCAGTCATACCTATTCCACAGGTGACCATATTTCTTTCTTTATTTATTTTGTGTCAAAGCATTTAATTAATTGTAATCGGGGCAGTATACTAAAAAAAAAAAAAAATGCACCAGGAAAACATTTTACACACCACCTTTAATAGCCACCTTTTTTTTGACTGTTTTTGCATGGGTTAAAATGTACCTGCACATGCTTCAGCGGGTTAAAAAAAGATAATTTAAAAACAAAAAAAATCATAAAAAGCTGGAGCATAATCGACCACGCTGCTAAAATTAAGCAACACCAAACAATTCTGTAATCACAAACAAAGTATTATTTATTATTTATCTACATTTATTAATCAGAGCATTGATAATAATCTGTGCATCAGCAGGAGGAGGTGTGTGGAAACAGCTGTTCACAGCTTGCAGCTCTCTCTCTCTCTCTCTCACTGACTCTCCCTCCTTTTCGCTGTCACTTCCCTCCTGTTTGTCGATCACCCTACATATAGAGGGGGGTGGGGGGAGTGGAAATAGGGCAGAGACTTCTATTTCCAACCACAAAAAGCGAGCAGGTTAAGGAACCAAATTAAGCCGTGCGCTCTGTCTATCGATCCTCTCTGCTCTGTTCCAGAACTATTTAGACATTCACATTTCACAGCTTAGCCAAGACACCGACAGTTTTCACAGCGAAAAAACCTCCACAAATAAGCATCAAACCACACACCAGCGTGCGGTGGATCTAACAGTACATAATGGGGAAATGGGGATGTATTTATAGAGCCTGACGAACAATTACTCCAGCTGAGATGATTGAGAACCATCATCCAACACAAACCTCCTTCTTGCTGTATTGCAGGGATGTCAAACATGCGGCCCGGGGGTCAAATATGGCCCCCGAATGGGCGAATGGGTCCAGTCTGGCCCATGGAATAAATTTGTGAACTACAAAAATGACAGTGAATTGTTCTCTCCAATCAAAGTCCTGTGAGATTTGATTTGATGTGTTTATTTCGAGCAATTCACAGAATACATACACACATACACACACACACAAGAAAAGAAACAACATTTATACCTGAAAAGGAGTGGGAAGAAGAAACACTTATTTAATCCCACCCCCATTGTCATCAAAAAAAAAAAAAAAGACTCAAGTTCTCAACATTCACTCCTGTGCCTTAAACATAAACCAAATAAATAAAATAAAACAGGCCCAAACTAATTCAGAATCAACTTATTTAAAATTGTCTAAACCAGGGGTGTCAAAATGCGGTCCTCGAGGGCCGGGGTCCTGCATGTTTTAGATGTTTCCCTCTTCCATTACACCTGGAGGCCATTGCATCATTATCAGTCTGATGAGGAACTGATTATTAACACTTTAAGTGTCAGGGATGATGTATTCTGAATGGATGATTTAGTTCAAATATTCCAAAAAATTTCAACCATTTTCCTTTTAGTTTTGTGCACGAACAAGGTGCCAAAAAGGAAGAGGTTTTTATTTTATTTAAACATTTTTATAGGCAAAATTAAAATTGCTGGGACCAAATTTCAATCGTAGTTTTCTTCTTTAGTAACTTTTTTTTCCAAACTTTTCCACATTATTTGTCATTTTGTAAATATTTATTAGTCTTTGTTGCTCATTTTGTTTATTTTTCTACATTTTGGGGTTTTTAGTGTAGTATTTTTCTTTGATTTTCTGTCATTTGTGTCTTACTTTGCTCATGTTACCAATTATTTTGTTAGTTCTCAGGAGTTAAAGGGTTAAACTGAATCACATGGAAGAGGGAAATATCTAAAACATGCAGGATACCGGCCCTCGAGGACTGGAGTTTGACACCTGTGATCTAAACCATGGTGCCAAAAATGTGAATAGATACAGAAACAAACAAAACAACAAAACAAACAAACAAAAAAACCACATTCACACATTCAACAGCTAAACTCACATCATAACCACAGACCAACAGTGATAACAACTAAACTAGCATTAGCACCAATGCTAATGAACAACACAGAGCAGCGACAGCATAAATAAAGCAAAAGGTAACGAACAAACACATACGAACCAAACAAGGAACAAAGAACAGACATTAACAATTTAAACAGAATATTGATGTGACCTCAGCATTAACACCCCCCATCTTTGTAGTGAGACCAAACCATATGTTTATACATCAGTTTGGGGCTCTATAAATAAAATAATAGTGAATGAATAGTGAATATATTGATAATTTTATGTCAGGTTCCACATACAGATGAAAATACTATCATAATAGCCTATACATCCACATTTTGCTCTTTGTTAATTTCAACATTATACTGTAATTTTACTGTATTTACAAAAAACAAAGTGTCATTTTACAAAAACATGAATAACCTGAACAAATATGAACATTTCGAAATGTCTAAAAGTGTAAGTTTAATAATATTCAGCCTGCTATTTGTAAATCCACTAATAAATATTCTGTACCTTGTAAGTAATGTGTGTAAATGATAAACTGAGACATAATCTTGTTAAAATTGAGTTTTCAGAAGAAGTGTCGTTTTATTCATGTTTATTCACATTGTTTTAAAGGATAGTTGGTCGATGTGAACATTTTCATCGTATAATTTATCCTTTTTTTTGCTCTAAAATTTAGAGAAAAATTTGGAGTTGACATTATTTATATATTATGTTATTATTTTAGTGGTATGGTCCAATTCAGATCCTGAACTAAAATGAGTTTGACACCCCTGATCTATTTTATACTTGCTTCTCTAATCTTTCTGTACGTTCCACTGAGTGTAAAGATGCACCAGTGGGCCACTAAAGCCTGTGCTATACTCTACTGCTGGTATGGATACCTGCCAGTGAGCATCTGCCAATCGACGGGGACTGGCAAATGAGCCCGGGGGTGCGACTGGAAACCATTAATTCAGCTTCAGTGAGAAGAGTGTATGAGCTGCTACAGTACATCACATTGTGTCGTGAAGATCTCAGATATACAGCCAAGTACTTACTTACCCGACTGCAGCAGCTGGATGGAAAACTGTAACTGCTATTAGGGGTGCGAGGGAATTTCCTCTAGAGGTAAGATCTTTAGCCCGACCCGGCCCGAAATTCGGGTCGGGGCTAAAATGTCAATCATTACATTTGGGTCCAGTCGGACCCGAATGTAATGATTGACAACACCTTAAAGTGACAGTGCCACCTAGAGATCAAACTGGGAAACACACTTCTGATATTCTAATACACTACATCTGCGTAATTAAGCGAGTACGTATCAAGATCTCTCTTTCACTCTCATTGTCTGGCCTCTTATTCTGTGTTCCAGCGTTATTTTGTTGTGTAAATGCATTTATCATGATAATAAAAATATGTAGATGATTTTAATGTTAAAAAATCTTGGGTTTTTTTCTGCTAAAAATAGTATGGTATGAATTGAAATTTCGGGTTTGCTTCGGGCTCGGGCCTGCAAATCAAGTTAATTGGTCAGGCTGGGGCTGGGTTGGGCTTTAATGCCTGCAGGCCTGGGTCGGGTTGGGCTGGACTTTTTAGACCCGATCTTACCTCTAATTTCCTCATTCTAAAGGCCAGTTCATGCTCAGAAGCCAAGTGTCACAGATACGTCGCAGATACTTTGCACAAACTTCTCAAAAAGTGTAAGTGTGTTGCAGATAGTAGCTGCGTTTCCATTACCCTTGGAAATTAGCAAAATGTAAATATCGCAAAAAAAAAACTGGTAATGGAAACACCTGAATTTAAAAAAAACTACCCACTCAAATATCGATAAAAAATTTTCACACTTTCATGAGGTGGTTTTTGAGATGTTTCGATATTGTAATATATCGATGGAATGGAAACAATGGAAACACTTATTCCGCAATTATACGTCACAGCATGTGACGTACATGGACACATGATCACTTTTCTCAGAGTGAAAATGGCAGCCGTAGTTGCTTTAACTATAACAACTCTTGGCTATTGGTGAGAACTACGGCCGCCTTCTTAGAGTGGTGATCAGGGTGATTCCTACAGTAGAAACAGTGAAGGTTTAATTTTATTATCTGTTAGTTTTTTTTTTAAGTTGTTTTTTACAGTTCTGTAAAATGCCAAGTGTAAGCACTGTGTAAAAAGCACTACATACATTTATAATTTGTTGTTGTTGTTAAGTGCTGAGCATATTTACACTTAATATTTCGACCTGACCATGTAGGGACCACATGTACAGACCCTTATAATGTGAACCAGCTGGTTTGTTTGACATGTTAGTGTCTTTAACGAGTTCGCCAGGGATGTTTACTGACGAGAGAATTAGCCGATTCATTCATGCTAATGCTATTATATGCTAATTCGTGGTTGACATTTAAACACATCCAAAGCATATTTACACTTAATATTTTGGCCTGTCAAAATACAGTGCTCCTGGAGCAAATTACATGTCAAATTATTAACACACACACATTATATAATTTCACGTTATTTTCACACCGACAACCACAAGAAGGAACTGTTGAGCATGAGCATGTTCTTTATGCTATAGTTATCTGAATAACTGTTAATATGTTACGTTAACATACCAGGCTCTTTCTCAGTTCGTTGTATATGCATCGTGTAACGTTAGCTGAATGTGTTACGTTAGCATACCGTACACCTATTCAGCCTGTTGAAAACAACCTATAGATATGTCTACTATCCATTCTATACTATACACACTGTACTGATTAGATGTGCTGTTCCCTATTGTTACACCCTGTCAGATGGTGTTATTTTACCGCACTTTGGCCACACCATATTTTTTTTTTTAGCATTGCTTATAAATTACAGTAAATCAAACACACCTTGTGAGGTGAGTTACAAAAGTGCACGAATAGTTTTGATAACCTCTGCCTTGATCCTCCAAAGACTCTGGCAGCAGAGGGGGGCCGTAATAAATCTTAGGCTGTCTAAAATGAGGAGGTGCTGCACCTTATCCTGACTCTCTCTCACCACATTTCATGACTCCAGCCTCTTTCAAAGCTTTAGTATCTACACATATTGAGCATCTTATTTAGATTAAAGTTGCATTTTGGCGTCCCTTTTGTGTGTTGTAGATCATTTTTATAGGGTTGGACTTGATCAATGTGTGTACAGCTGCATAATTGTTCAGTGTTTTTAATTCATGAATGGCTTTAGTATTGTTAGTATTGTACAGTAGCAATCACTGAGGTAATGGAGTACGAGTCAGACCACTAGACAATCTTTGTTTTCAGGATTCTTTTGAAATTAAGTAAGGGCTGCTTTTGTGTTACACACACTTTATCATTGTCATCTTCAGGTCAGTAGTCCAGTTTTACTGGAGCAAGATGAGCAGGTTGATTTAGAATAGAATAGAATAGAATAGAATAGAATAGAATAGAACTTACACAAATCTAAAATAAAATATGAAATGCACAAATGTAAAAAATATCTAAACAAGTGTGACCTTCAGCTTTGACTTACATTCACCAACATTTAATGGTATGTATTCTGGACCGCCTCATTGATCCAGTAGTTTTTACATAAATCTACAAACAAACAAACAAACAAATTCAAAAACCCCTCTCCACTTTTGGGGACAGGGCAAAAATTATGGATGTATTCACACCTGAAAAGTCCTTTGGTCCACTTATTTGATTGGATTGAATGCAGAGTTTATTACCCTGCCCCCCGAAGGGGAGAGGGGTGTTTGAGTTTGCGTGTCAGTCAATCTGTCTGTCTGTCTGTCAGCAGCTTTACACAAAAACTACTGGAGCAATTTCCATGAAATTTTCAGGAAACACGCATGGTTGTTCAGGTGTTACAAGGTTGATTAAAGGTGTCATTCCGCTGAAAACCACTTTTCTCCTTTTGGAATCTGATGGGTCACCCTGACTTACCAACACATGCTCCTTTGACAGTGGTTCATCACCTCCACTGGCTGCATACTGCATTCACAGAAAACAACAAGAGGAACGAGGGACCCAGAATAAGCCGGTCAGATGGACCTTAGCGTCACCCACGTGGGGCTAAACCCGTCCCCCATTGCGGCGAATCTGAAGTATCATTAGCATTAGCATCTACAAGAGAAGACAGTGCCACAGTAGCTGCTGCACAAACTGGAAAAAAATGGTGGATCAAACTGGTTTCATGTGCTCTCTGTGGAAATAAAGCATGTTTTTTTTCTCCTGCACATTTTCAAAACAAGCAATGGCATGAGACCTAGCTGGATGCTACTCTGGTAAAGGTAAATACACAGAGCAAGAATGGAGGGGGGGGGGGTGTTACTTCACGCATTCTGAGCCAATCAGAGGTGTCGTGGACATGTATGAGGAAGTATCAGTAAACTCTGTTGTTCGACCTCAAGTCATTTTTCTACCGTGAAAAAACAGCTGGAAACAAAAAAATAGAATCAACACAAAATGTATTCAATCACAATGGAGAACACACAATAAAATCACACCTTTAAAACACTCAAACACAGTGAAAAAAGTGATCATCACTTTTATTTGTTCAAGTGCATCGTGTGAAGGATAATATAAGAGTGAGTGTTTTAAGTTATAAATCGGTCAGATTTGACCCAAACACGACTGAAGGGTTAAATGCAATTATCACAGGGACCCACTCACATACAGAAAACAGAAAAGTCCAAGGGGGGGGGGTTTAGATATGGCAAGTGTTGATGAAAACAAACGCAGAAGTCCTCCATGCAGTTATTATTTTTTACAAACACAAATTTATAAAAAATGACTGCCAACTGTTAAGAACAGCTCATTTGGAGCCAGTTTCATTACATGTGTCTTTGACCAAATGTAAGAGACATTCAATTTCCTCATTGTTCCACATCTGCCCATGACTCATGGTTGATGCCAAAAACGTTGACTATCCATGTGACTTGGGTACTTCCAGAGGCTTTGGTGGGTCATCAAGCGCTAAAATCTGCATGGTTCCTTAGTTTGTTTTGGATGGATGCTGGTTACATTCACAGCAGAACTGAATTGAATCAAATTGTTTGTTTGATTTGAATCACAATTTTGCATGTTTGTCTTTACACCTAAAAGAAGTGTTCAAAACTTTTCAAGGGAGCAAACTCTAGTCCATTTTAAACAGACCAAACTAATTGGGTGTGAATATATCCTATAAAATAGTGTTGCAAATTGCATTATATCAACAAAAATACCTGCACAAATAGTTCTAATAGATCCTAATAAAAGGACATTTCAGTCCATTCCCAGTGACTCTTTAGATTCTATCAGCACTGACATGTTCAGTTCATTTCCTTTAACCTGAAGAACTGTGTGAAGTGTTTGCTGATGCTCTAAAGTCATGACGATGTTGAATTTTAAAAACATCTGGTTAGTATTCAGCTGCAGATGCCCCCTAAGTCTGGAAAATAGTGGTGTCCGGCATGACATTAGTGAGCATGATATGCCACATGTCACTTTTACATTGTTCTATATTCTATTATTGTCATCTTTACCTTTCATTGTGTCAAGTTCTGTCTTTTATAAATCTATGTTGCGTTACTGAGGCAGTGACAACCATGACAGTAAATGCTGAGATGAATACAAGTCTGCAAATAATCAATAGTATGCGTGTGAAGACTGGAAAAATTATGTGTCACAGTCTTAGAGGGATATGAACCGTGCGAAAACTTCAGATGTAGATCCTTTAGAAGCTTTGAATATGTGCTGTCATCATCAGGAAAAGAAACTAGAGTCCTGAAAGAGGCATTCAGGTTAGACCTAGGCTTTTAGATCACTGTCCTCACTGCTGCTAAACTACATTTGAAGATGTCAGATGTCAATAGAAATGATGGATTTGGGGTTTTTTGATTTGTTGGTTTTGTTTTGTTTGTTGTAACGGGACCTCAATCTGAACAGTCATCAGAATTCAAATGACTTTTTTTTTTTTTTTTTTACATCATATTATTATTATTAGATAGGGGTGTGACGAGACACTCAGCTCACGAGATCGAGACGAGACGAGATTTTAAGAAAACTAAATTACAAATTATATGAATGGACAGGAGACTTTTATTTCACTGAGTTGCACATGGATTTTATAACTCTGTATGCGTTAACTTTTAATGAACTTCTTCCTCTACACATTAAAACTAAAATAAAATGTTATAAAAGTTTAAATAAAATGAAATTAATAAAAGTTCAAATAAAATGAATAAAATCATATACTTCTCCTTCTCCTCATCAGAATTCAAATGACTTTTTTTTTTTTTTACATCATATTATTATTATTAGGTAGGGGTGTGACGAGACACTCAGCTAACGAGATCGAGACGAGATTTTAAGAAAACTAAATTACAAATTATATGAATGGACAGGAGACTTTTATTTCACTGAGTTGCACATGGATTTTATAACTCTGCATGCGTTGACTTTTAATGAACTTCTTCCTCTACACATTAAAACTAAAATAAAATGTTATAAAAGTACAAATAAAATCATATACTTCTCCTTTTTTTCAAAATCAAATCTGCCACTTGACTGTGGAAGTTGAGGTCCGAATGTGTTTAGATCCGAATGAGGAAATGCACGCCCGCCAGGTGCATTTCCTCCGTGGTGACACGCCATAACCAGCTCCGGGCTTTACAGAACCCTCCGCCCAGACTTCCCGGAATCACTGTGCCTTCTCCCCCGGTGCATCAACCGCATAGCCCGGGCATGGACCGGCCCACATATAACAGGTACCAGGGGTGCCCGCAATGTCAGCAAACCACCGACCCATCTGGAAACACAGGGGTCTAATGCACACAGGACTCGGAGGGTCTCCCAGAAACCCCACAGTGGCTGGTGCACGCCGGCCCATGTGGCCCCGAACCCACACGGGCAGCAAAATCAGTGGCGAATCCAATGTCCAAAACCAGAGGTGGGTATTCCCCAGCAAATCGTATCCAGGTAATACCAGTATTTTTCAACGGCTTTTCTAGCTGCCTGCTGGATAACTAATGTTGCAAGACAGAATTTTAACACGAGGAGAAATCTTGCCAAATTACATCTCGAGAGATCTCGTGTTACAAGATCTCGTCACACCCCTATTATTAGGGTAACAATAGAAAATTAATTAATTCATATTCATATTTATATTATACTTACTTTATACTTTACTTATTCTTCTTCTAGTATATTGTTGTTATTATAGTATAGTATATTGTTATACTTGTATAGTTATATTTTGCTTTTTGCATCTTTGCACAGTCTTAAAGGAGTGTCGCTTCCATTTCAATGTGGATGTTCATCCACACATGAAAAATTCTGATTCTGAAAATATACAGTATGTCTCTCTTTATCTAAGCAAAAATGTCCCTTATTTTATCTATCTAACTGCACTCTTGATGTAGTGAATAAAGTGCATTACCTGGGGCACATCATCACTGATGACTTGTGTGATGACGACGATATCCAGCGTCAGTGCTTTAAATTATCTGCACAGGCCAATATGTTGGCACGCAGGTTCCATATGTGCATATATGACGTTAAGGTCAATCTATTTAGAGCATATTGCGCTCCTTTCTATACAGCACATCTATGGTGTAAATACTGTACAACAAAGCTGAAGAAGCTGCAGGTGGCAGATAATGACACCTTCAGGATTCTTCTTTAGCTCCTAAGATCGACCAGTGCCAGCACTTTATCTGTAAGCTGTAATGTCCCCACGATTCATGCTCTGTTGATTTATATTCATATATAAATGTATGGGTAGACTGGTTGGGTTAAACGATATCTGCACTTTGTGATACCAGGCAAAGTGATACAATGTATTTCTCTGAAATGTAGAAACACTGGTATCAATGTCTGCACATACCTTAAGACATTGAACATATCTATGTGATGCCCCTGTCCTTTTTTTTTTATGTGTTTTTTTTTTTTAATGAAACATATGAGTAATAAAGTTTTCAATTCAATACTTTATCATTCCTCATCATCATTCTCTTTATCATTTTCTCTGAAACTCACTGTCTTCCACTGCACATTAAAGAAACAAACTCTAAAAATCACTTACACCAGTGGCCTCTCTGCACTTTTGGATTATTTGTATTTATTGCTTTATTTGTCACCGACAGTGCTCATTAATCAACGGAAGCATAAAACAATTGTAAATGAGCCAGACTTATAAATTAACAAAAGGTTATCAAATAAAACATTAAAGGAGTAAAATTGGCTTTTTAAATGGAATTCTGCTTTTTAAAACATTTCCCTGTACTCTACATTAACTGTAAATGCTATACTTGGGTCTGAATTGTTCATTAATTCGACTCCACAGGTTCACCTTCAAACCTATAGTAATGACACCAAAAAGGTGTCACATTTAACATTATTATTATTATTATTATTATTATTATTATTATTATTATTATTACTACAGCATGGTGGCGGAGCGGTTAGCACTCTTGCCTCACAGCAAGATGGGTTTGATTCCTGGACCATAATAATAATAATAATAATAATAATAATAATAATAATAATAATAATAATAATAATAATAATAATAATAATAATAATAATAATAATAATAATAATAAAAGTGTAGTCCATTTACCCAGTGATCTTTGACTTCTTGGGTCGACAATAGGTCAAAATATATACACGCACGATGCAGAAATTAAAGACCAGCAGTCAGGTGCTGAGTGGAAGTCTGCAATATGTACAATTCAAAAATGATATCATGAATTCACATTTGTCCTTTGTTGTGACCTTTGACCTCAAGTCTTCAAATGTGTCCTTCAAGATTTGACCCATGGAGTCAATGAACATCAACAGTGAGAGCAAAGAGAAGCTAAATGCTAAACTGAGTATACAGGAATGAAAAGGAAATTCATGATCATTGTGAAAAAAACATTTTTTGGTGACTGTGACCTTTGACCTACATTCACCAAAACGTAATGGGCTCTATTCTGGACTACCTCGTTCCTTTCCTGAAAGTTTCATGCAAATTGGCCCAGTATATTTTGCGTAAACCTGCTTAAAATAAATCATTCAAACAGACAGACCAACAAACACAAGGGAGGGTGGGAGGGTGAAAATAATTATGTAAACAGACAAAACCCAGATCTGATCTATAAATCTGACTTGAAGACGAAGGCCTGTAGACTGAGCGTCTCCTTTGTGTTCCTAATGTTAAGAGGAAATGAAACAAACAAACACAGAAACTAAGTCTCCAGAGTTGAAACTGGCATCATATAATATGTATTGTGTGTGATACAGCGTTTACTATTCCAACTAATGCGTGGAGAGTATGGCGGTCCGTGAGGCATTTAAGAGCCCTCCAATTAATTCAAATGAATCCCTAACACCCATATCATAATTAATAATATATCAGCTAGACGGGGCATGGAAGCACAAAAGATAATTTAGCAGCGTGGCACATTCTCCCCATTCACCGTGAGGTAATATTGGCCTAATGTTTGGGGAATACATTGCATAGAGCTCGACAACAGGTGCTTTTTCATTTTCTGTCTGGCTAGCTTTAATGATCTCATTAGACAGCCGTCCTAACCGGGGGAACTGCCTATAGCACCTCTGCCACACAACGGGGGAGTACAACAAGCGTGATGAACAGAGAGGCTGGGCATTTCTCTGATGTCACAGCTGCAACACAAGCCGCTTACTTACAAGATGGACAAGGCTGTGTGAGTGCGCTGGAGAGGCTAATTGAATTCCCCGTGTACAGCCCTGCACACAAAGCCCTCCCCTCCACCACCCACCCCCACCCCCCACCCGCTGCATGGAGTCTGGAGAGCCAAGCAAAAGAAACCTCTTAGACTGAGCTGTACATCATTACCCAGAATTCTAGCCGGCAGTCTCCCCAACTTCCTCTGCCAAGAATCAAATGGCACAGATTAATCATAGGCTGCCTGATGGCAAAGGGTGGAGAGAAAATGTTCCTGGAGTATGATCCTATAGCTTCTACAGGAGGAGAGGCACTCCCAACGCAGAAACAAGCGGGAAAATCGACAGTTGATCTAAGGAATTAGAGCTGCATCGACGTCGCAATCTATGTGTGTGTGTGTGTGTGTGTGTGTGTGTGCGATAGTTACATCGCAGGTCCTGTAATTGTAAATGTGACCCTCCAGCAGAAAACAGAGCTTTTCCAAAAAATTCCGATGAAAGTTGTGGTGCTTTTTAGGCTTTTCTTGTGGGAGGAAGTGAAAGTTGCGATAAATAGTTGCGATTTTTCATTTTTGGAATCAAAATTAAGTAATATGTGACCCTCCAGCACAAAACCAGTCACTTGGGTCAAATTTCAGAAATTAAGATTTTATATTTATCTGTAAGCTAATTAAAAATGCTTTTCAATGATGTATAGATTGTACAAATCTGATAATTTTTTCAACATCGCCATAGCAACAAGGGATTCGGTTTACTCAAGAAGGGTTTGTTCTGAGGCCTCCCATTGGTTCAAATATATAATTATGTAGTTTTCTATTTAAGGGTTGTCTAGAGGGAATCCCGATCTTTCCAACGGTACCAAACATGACGGGGAAATACCTAACATGAGCGTGAAGGAAAGTCGTGTTTTGAGACGATTTTTCTTTGTTTTAGTCTTAATTACTCTCAGAGTCAGTTGTTGTTCTTCCTAAAAGGCATGATTTGAAACACTTACGGTAGGAATTTTCACGAAAACTCATAGAAGTGTTCAGGAGACATTTTACTTGGATTTTATGCATAAACTTCAAATTTGATCATTTCAACCCATATAAAATATTTGAGGCTGTAGCTAGAAATACCGCTGTGAGACTGAACCACTGGTTTAGTGCTGGAGGGTCATATATGTGTATATATATATATATATATATATATATATATATATATATATATATATATATATATTTATTTTATTTTTTTACAATTTATTTTCAATATATTTTTATTTTTAATAATTTTTTTCTTGATTTGTATATATTTTTTATTGTTTTTATTTAAAAACATATTAATTTAATTAGTTTTATATTATTTAGTTTTGTATTTATTTATTTTTCATTTATTTATTATTTTCATTTTTATTTATTTTCTTTAATTGTAATATTTTTTAGTTTGTTAGTTTTTATTTTGTGTATATTTCTTTTTTTTTTAAATTACTTTAATTTAATTTTTGTTTTTATTTTTATTCATTTATTTTTAACTACTAATTTTATTTAATTATTTAAGCTACAAAAATGATCCACACAGCTCTTATACACTCGAGTATTTTATCATATCTCAATCGCAGGGTGAGAAAAAAAAAATCATAATGTCAGTTTTTTTTTTCTAATATCTCGTAGCTCTAATTTGAATGTGTTTATCTATTGGTTTTCAGATAGATTACTTGCACACAGTAAATTGCACATTTAGCCACTTAAAGCAATTTGTAATGAGGCAGGAGTTGTTGCTTTTATGGTGAAAAACACAAAACTAAAAGAAAAATTCATCCTAATTTCATTCAATTTCCATAATTGCTTAAATCCCCCGTAGGTGGAGCACGTCCCGGACAGATCTTCAGATCATTACTGAGAAAAACAACCACTTCCTTTCACATTCATCCTCCTACGGCAGACAAGAGGAGAGAATGCAGTGTCTCAAATCCACTGTGATGGAGTCAAAGCCAAGACTTTTTTTTTTTTTTTTTCTCCGCAGTGAAGTCACAGCAATTTGATTTTACACCACCACAAACTATCAGTCAAACTATCAGCTATCATCTATCTGTTAAAAATAGTAAAGATTGGATGGTGGGATTTGGAGGTAAAGTCATGATCCACAGTCTGAATTCCCATTTTATCAACTTTTAGAAAATGAAATTAAGTTTTCCTTTGGTTTGTGGAGGCTGTGTTCAGCGGCTTTTTGTTCATCTTATCAAACCCACAAACTCTGAACTTTTGCATTGTTTTGTGGAAACATTACAATTCGGGGTTATGGAGGTTTTTGTTGGAGTCTGTTTGTCTGTCAACAACATTACTCAAAAAGTTACGGTGGATTTTGATAACATCTTCAGGATGTGTTGGGAGTGTCATAAGGAACAAATGATTCTATTTTGGTGGTGATCCTGGATTCTAGTTTCATCATCTGAACCGCTTTATCCTCACTAGGGTCGTGGGGGTCACTGCTGGCCTAATCCAGTTACAATGGGTGAAAGGGGGGGGGGGGTTCTAAGAGAGATAGATCAGATAGTACTTTATTGTCATCATACAATTGTACAATGAAATGTGTCCTCTGCATTTCACCCATCCTTCTAAAGAGCAGTGGGCACCCATGGGCGGCACCCATGGGCGGCACCCATGGGCGGCACCCATGGGCGGCACCCATGGGCGGCACCCATGGGCGGCACCCATGGGCGGCACCCATGGGCGGCACCCATGGGCGGCACCCATGGGCGGCACCCATGGGCGGCACCCATGGGCGGCACCTGGGAACCCATCTGCAGACGTGGAGCCAGGCTCATGGTCAGTTACCTGGCTGGAGGATTTTAACCCTAACAAACATGTTTTTGGGTGATGGGGGAAACTGGAACACCCGGAGGACAACCATACAGAGACAGGAAGAGAAACATGCAAACTCCACACAGAAAGGCCCACACGGTCCGGAAATCAAACTCGGGTCTTCTTGCTGTGAGGCAAGAGCGCTAACTGCTCTGCTAGTCAGTTAGCTCAGGGCTGAACATATATAGCAGACACTGGGACTTGAGTCTGAGACTTGGACTTGAGTCGCACTTAAGTTGCACAAACAAAGACTTGACTTGGACTGCACTTATATAACGCTTTTCCACCTTCATGGTGCTCAAAGCGCTTTACATTAGCCTCTCATTCACCCATTCACACACAGACTCATACACCAGTAGGTTTCTAAGGTCTACGGTAAGTCCTACTGGGGGCCTAAGTCAGGGTTCAGTGACTTGCCCAAGGACACTTCGACATGTGGACAGCCAGAGCCAGGACGTGAACCGCCAACCTCTCGGTCATAGGGCGACCCACTCTACCAACTGAACCCCAGCCGCCCGACTTGTGTGATATGACATTATGGGAAAATCACAGGTAGAAATAATAGTTTCCCTCCCTTGATATTTGTGCAAAGGTTTGTAACACGTCCCGTGCTGCAACAGGGTTCAAATTACTAATACATTGTATTTCAAATTTAAACAAAGCTTTTGGGATGTTTCTTCACATTGCACATGCATTGTTCTGATCAATTTTGAAGGTGTAGTGTGAAATAACAGAGTATATAGTACAGTAAGACCTACATGCTTTCACCACACTTAATTACTACATACTTAATACAAAACAATACAACAATGTGGTATTAGCTCAAATAGCATCTAATGTGAAAACGTTCATTTCAGGCATTTGAGACTTGATCTGGACTTGTAAAAAAGTGACTTGTGAAGATCTCTGATATATAGACAAACAATCACTCTCACGTTCACACCTATGGACAATTTAGATTAACTAATTAACCTATCAGTGCATGTGTTTGGATGGTGGGAGGAAACTGGAGAAAATCCACACAGAGGAGAACATGCAAACTCCACACGGAAAGGTCTGGTGTGGGATTTGACCTGGGGTCCTTCTTGTTGTGAGGCACGAGTGCTAACCACTGCACCACCATGTCACCCCATCCTGGATTCTGGATCAGGAAATGTATTCTCCATTTACCACAATGTAAAATTTCAAAGTGACCCAGAATGCAGGATCTCTTCCGCATCACCACTAAAATGTAATCATTTATTCCTTGTGATACTCCCATCACCTCCTGAAAATGTCGTCAAAATCCATCTATAACTTTTTGAGTAGTGTTGCTCAAAGTCAAACAAACTCCAACAAAACCATAACCTCCTTGGCGGTGGTAATAAACACTAGACCACATGTCCTTCATAAACAGATGCACAGTTTCATTAATGACCTAAATTGTGATGACGAGCTAAATGTATCTTGTTGAAGTTTTACAATGAATCATAAAATGTGTCTAAACTATCTGTGTAAGTCAAACTCACTGCAGGTCAAAGTTCAAACGTTCCACAGCTGACAGACTGACGGTAATTCGTCATCATTAGTTCTCCAGCAGCAGCAGAACCATATTCTATGACCTCTTTGCGAGTTAATATGGACTAAATATGAATGTTTTACAGGATACAGACGGTGAAAAATTGCTATAAATGGACTGAAATGAACTCGCTAACCTAGCAACCTGTGCTAGCAATATGATATTAATGCTACAAACCCAAAGATTAATAGAATCCAACACTGAATTAAAGTTACCAGAGTAAGAAACTTTTATCAAAACTGTCATATATTATTAATGACACTATCCATACAATTCCACTGAAAAGTAGATTTTATAACTGATTGTGAGATCAGCCAGACTTACATTAACACTTAGAAATGTACTAAAAATGGGCACTAATGGGATATTTTCTCAACTCAAGGAATCGTCTGAAGCTGCAGCTGCTTTTTTCTTTTCTTTTTTTTTGTTTTTGATCGGAAATACTTTGATGGAAATGGATGCATATGTGAAAAGATAAAAGTTATGGTTAGATGTTTATTCACACACTTCATGATTAACTAATTATGTCCAAATCCAGTCTTCAAGGGCCTGAAACTTTGGCCATTTTTGTTCATTTTGTTGTCAAAGTGCTAAAGTCATCAATAAAATGAATAATAATGAATAATAAACTGACACAATATTTAGTAACATGAAGAAACTAAGACACAAATGGAGCAAAATTAAAGAAAAAATAATAAAATAAAAAGTAAAATGTAGAAAAATAAACAATGAGCAACAAAATGAACAAATAGTTTGTGTCTTACTTTGTTCATGTTACTAATTATTTTGTCAGTTTTTTATTCATTTTTGGTTCATTTTATTGATGACTTTGGGTCGTGTTGTTGCTTATGTTAATTATTGTTTACTGTGGAACTGCTGAAGTTTCAGGAGTTAAAGGGTTAACCCGAATCATGTGCAAGAGGGAAATATCTAAAACATGTCGGACACCGGCCCTCGTCGACTGGATTTGCACACCCCTGGTCTAAGTGGTTTGTTTGTTTTTTCATTTGTTTTCAAGAGTCACTCTTTTAATCTAGTGACAATATTAAGCATGAATAACATGTTTAAAAGGGGTGATATTTTGTTTTTTGTTTTTTTTTAGTGGAATTATGTATTTTTAAACATTTTTGTGGTATAATTAAACTTTAAATGCTATGGTTGGGTCTGAATTAGAATAAGAAAAAAATACATTCTGTTTTTTTTAACCCTGCAATATATGAAAAATGACTAAGGCAAATGTATTTGTAGAACACATTTCATGTCCAGCTCCAGTGAACAGTAATGTTTAAATGAACTGATAGTATTTCCCCAGACCTCGGGTATTCAGATAGTTTGTTCCACAGGTGAGAAGCAGAACTTTGTTTGGTTCTGATTTTGGGAACACACAGTAAAGGAGTAAATTACAGCTGTGTGGTGCCGATGCAAATGGTCAAACAGATTAGTGGTTGACACAGAACATATGTTTCAGTATAATCCTACTTGTAGCTGAAATAAATAGAATTAATAATAATGAATAAAATCAAAAAATCTATCTATCTGGAGATAGTATGGGACGGCCATGGCTCATTTGGGAGAACGGGTCGTCCATTGACTGAAGGGTTGGTGGTTTGATTCCCGGTCTGTCCTAGTCAGTCTGTTGTGTCCTTGGGCAAGACATTTTACCCTCCTTGCCTCCAGTGTCACTCACACTGGTGTATGAATGTTGGGTGATGGTCAGAGGGGCCGTAGGCGCGAAATGGCAGCCACGCTTCTGTCAGTCTGCCCCAGGGCAACTGTGAATACATATGTAGTTTACCACCACCAGAGGGAGCATGTGATAGTGAATGAATAATAACCTATAATAATGACCTCAATAATGTAAAGTGCTTTGGGTGCCTTTAAAAGCGCTATAGAAATCTAATCCATTACTAACTAACTATCTATCTATCTATCTATCTATCTATCCATCTATCCATCTATCCATCTATCCATCTATCCATCCATCCATCCATCCATCCATCCATCCATTATCTATCTCCTTTCCAACCCTATTGATCACTGAGGTAGTTTTAAAATTAACTCTTAAGGTGATATATTAACACTGTGTGCTTCACTAGTTTCAGCTACTTCCTGTCAGGATCTAGTAAATCAGGTTGTCTGTTAAAAAGAATCTATTTTTCCAACAACCCTTTTAATGTCAAACCTTTTGGCAGTGTAGACGGTGGAAGTGCTTCATTTTGGCAGCCTCTACATCATAAAGCCATATGATGGTGTGGTCCTTATACACTGAGACAACTGTCCTTGAAATTACATTAAAAAAACATCTTCTCACTGACACAGTTTGGCCCAAATTCAGCTGCACTAAAGTTTACAATTCCCGTCTCGTCTTGCATGTCAATTTAAAAAATGAAGTCTTTGTTTTAACTCCATTTTACTACAGCTTGTTTTTGAGTGAGTGGGTAAAAAAAATAAAAAATCATCTTCTGAATATGGATGTCATTTTCACCAAGAAAAAAAAAAAAAGCACTGCTTGAGCAAAATCTGGAAATGGGAACAATGAAATTTGAAAGACATCTGAAGGTTAATGTCCAATACATCCAAACACACTGCAGATGGGAAATTTCATGCAAATATATGACAAAGCGACTCTTCTCCCCACAGTGTTTTGCTCTCTGTTTTGTGGAAACTGAAGTAAGCATGCAGACTTTGCTACCTCACTGTTGTAAATTCCAGTCAGAGTGGGACTATGGCCGATGTTTATTTGCCCAGTGTGACAGCATGCTGCTAATGTTGGCAGAATTGTTTTCCTCATCTTAGGTTTTAATAGGTTTCCAAACTCCCTCATCATGTTGGACTGTGTGGTCCAATTTGAAAGTCAAAATCTTGGCATTGAACCTTTTTTCCCCCTCTCTCCATCTGTCTCACTGTCTGTCAGCTTACTTCAGTGTTTTTGCCTCTCGATTACTCACCTAAATTCTCTGCATGTTAAGCCAAAGACCACTACACTATTCCTTCTTCACCCCACTTCACACTTCTATACCTGTATATATCTGCATATATTAGAAAAATATTGGAGAGATATGTGCAAATTAATTATGTATCGCTTCAAATGAGCCCCTCAGTAAATTCATTAACAGTGTCTCAACATTATTCCACAGTGTATAGGTTGGTTTCACGTGACGTCACATTGCTATTAAATCAGCGCACGAATGTCAGGAAATGAATCTGAGTGATTTGTACGTTGGGAAAATGCCTATGTGTTGTGTGGTTTATGGCTGCACCAAAGATTGTAAGTGATAAAGTTGATAAATGGAAAAATCCCACAGAAAAATGCTGTAAAAAGTGGATTTTAAATCTGCGTTTGCTGTCGGGAGAAGCAGAGTCTGCTAATGCTAATGCTAATAGCCATGTCTGTAGCGACTGCATCATCATAGGTATGTTTGAAAGTTAGCTTTTTTTGTGGATGTGCTTTATATTCTATATATATAGGTTGTCGTTCAATGCTCATGCACTGTTGGAATATGGACTTAATTGGGATTCCGTAGGCAGCCCCCCACCCCCCCAGTGTAAACCAGGTTGTGTACATCCTACATAAATTAGGCTACTTACCCTGCCATGCAATTGCATTGACCCGCAATTATTTCTAATCCAGGTCTTCAAAGCTTTTTCACTTGATGTCATAGAGTGGTTTACCTAGCGGCATGTTTGGTTACATTAGTCGCTACTGCTAGCTGTGACTAATATAGACAAACGTGCAATGCATCTTGACATGGCATCTTTACAAATAATTTAAGAGATTAGCGTGAAAAGGTACATTTCTCTTCATCTTTTTTAAACACTTGATCATAATTTGCTACAATATAATAGAAGAGCAGCAGAGGTGCGGCATTAGCATTAGCTACATACCTCTGCTGCTCGACACCTTTTCACGCTAATGTTTTTAATTAATGAACTTTGTCTTCATCCACCGTCTTGTTCTTCTTCCGTTTTATTTTGGTGAACTTCTGTCTTGTTGTGGAGTGAATATCTCTCTTGCAGTTGTTTTTTTGACTTTCTGTGTTTTGGTATTTGCAGCATTTTTCTTTAGCATTTGTTTTGGGAGTTTGTACGTTTTTGCTTCTGCTTCGTTTCTGTTATTGCAGCATTTTTCTCTTGCAGGACACATGTGTTGCATTTGTTTTATGTGTTTGTGTTTTTGTTTCTTGCGTTTGCAGTATTTCGTTTGCCCCCGTTGGCCACCATAATATAAATACAAAGGGTAGAAGTAGGAACACAGTGGTTTTAGACAAACTGACTGCTTACTCATTCTGTGTACACAGTCTGGCTGTGAAATGTAATTACATTCAATGCCACAGTAGAAACCAGCTTATCATGTCAAAGTCCTAACGAGTGATTCTGTGGGAAATCAGCATTAATACACTGGCGGATCTAGACTTCCTGTGCAAAACAGAGGAAAGAAATGCATTATGTCTCCTCTGTTTATTCTTTCTTGAGGATTCCTATTAGCTGACAAACAAACACCAGGCTAATCTTCCTAGGGTCCTCTAATAAATACATAAATATGGTTTGGAATGTAAAATCACAACACAGATACAGTTACAATGGAAAAAGTTAAACATATTTCCAAATGTATTTTTCTCATTTCTGGTCAAAATATCTTATCACACTTAAAATAAGACAAAGACAGTAACTTATTAACTATTTTAACTATTAACTTAATATTTTAACTATTTTAACCATTCATTTATTAACTATTTTTAGACAATAAATGTGGAAAACTGAGATAATTTTCACATTCCATTGGCAGATTGTTTTTTAAATTTAATTTTCTATTTTATTTTATTCATATTTTTTTTCCTTTTGTGCTCAATTAACTTTTTTTCTTAATTCAACACAAAAAAAAAATCTGCCAAAAATGATCTTGCTAAAAAAAAAAAAAAAATAAGATTTTCCAAGATCTGTTGTCTAAAAATAAGTTCTTTATATCTCACTCAAAATTTACTCTTGAGGTGATTATGTCTTATTAAGTATTGTTTTTGTTTCGTTTGTTTTGTGACGCAAAAATTATTGGACCAATTTCTATGACAGTTTCAGGACAGGTCCAGAATCCCATTAAATTTTGGTGAATGTAGGTGAAAGACTAAGATCACAGTCACCAAAAATATGTTTTTGAAATGATAAAAGACAGGACAAATCAGGTAAAATGTCTGCAAGAGGGCGGGGCATGACTTGTTTTTATAGTACTGAATGAACAAACAAATAATTCACAATATCTTTTCTATTTCTCAATTCACAATGATTTGAGCACACACTGAAAATCAACTTTTACTTGTTTTATTTGCAGCTGCTTCCACTACTACTGTAGCCACAATAAAAATACTGTATTTTTATGCCTACTAGTTACAGGTTTGTTTTTTATTTTTCCGTTTGACCAGAGGTGCGACTTATGTGAAATTGTTAACTTTATATAACTTAATATGTGAGCATGTTCTTTAAGCGATAGTTAACTGAATAAGTGTTAAAGGTGGCGTTCCACTGAAAACCAATTTTCCACGCTCCTTTTGGAATCTGAAGGGTCACCCCGACTTACCAACACATGCTGCGTGGGGTGTCACCTCCACTGGCTGTATTTTACATTTATAGAAAATGAGCTTGTCCACCCACGTGTTAAGCCCGTCCTCCATTGCAGTGAATCTGAAGTAGCATTAGCATTAGCATCTACAAGAGAAGACAGTGCCACAGTAGATGCTGCACAAACTTTAAAAAAAATGGCAGATCAAATTGGTTCATATGCTCTCTGTGGAAAAAAAAGCCTCGTTTTTGTTCCTGCATGTTTTCAAAACAAGTGACGGCATGTAACTTAGCTGGATGATACTCGGGTAAAGGAGTGTTTATTCACGCATTCTGAGCCAATCAGAGACGCCTCATTACCACGTCATGGACATGTATGACGCTGTTGTTCGACCTCAAGTCATTTTTCTACAGCTGGAAACAAAACAATCTGGACATTTTTTTTCAAATAGAACCAACACACAATGTATTTAATAACAGTGGATAAAACAGTAATATGAATGAAATAACCATGGAATGACACCTTTAATATGTGACATTAGCATACAGTACACCTATTCAGCCTGTTGTTACCTATTCTATTTTATTTTAATTTGTTTTTAAAGATGGCTTGTCTGTTCTTGGTGTTGGATTTTATCAAATACATTTCCCCACAAAATACAACTGATACTCCTTTGCGACTTACAGTCACCTCTAAAAGTATTGGAACAGCAAGTTCAATTTATTTGTTTGTGTTGCATACTGAACACATTTGGGTTTCAGATAAAACTATGAATGTGACACAAAAGTTCAGAATTCCAGCTTTTATTTGATGTTTTTTAATCAAAATGTGTGAAAAACAACCCCGGGAATATGACCTTTTCTTTGAAACCACCCGCTTTTCAAATGATGGAAAGTATTGGAAGAGACATTATTAAATTAACTTAAAGTGAATAACATTTAATATTTGGTGGCAAAACGTTGACTTGCAATAACTGGATGGAGCTTGTGACCCAGTGACTTGACCAGGCTGTTGAATGATTCATTACAAATGCTGTTCCAGGCCTTTACTGCAGCCTCTTTCAGTTCTTGTTTGTTTCTGGTGGTTTTTCCCATCAGTCTCCTCTTCAGGAGGTAAAATACATGTTCTATTGGGTTAAGGTGTAGTGATTGTCCAAGACCTTCCACTTTTTCCCCCTGATGAAGGCCTTTGTTGTGTTGGCTGTGTGCTGTGGGTCAATGATGGAGCTTCTGTCGATTAGTTTAGATCAGGGGTGCTCAATCCTGGTCCTGGAGAGCTACTATCCTGCATGTTTTAGATGTATCCCCCTTCTAACACACCTGACAGTCATTATCAGGCTTCTGCAGAGTTTGATGAGAGGTTTGTCATTTGAATCAGGTGTGTTGGAAGAGGGATACATCTAAAACATGCAGGATAGTAGCTCTCCAGGACCAGGATTGAGCACCCCTGGTTTATATGCATTCTTCTGTACATTTCCAGACATAATGGTTTTGTAAACACGATTAATTCTTCTGCTACCATCATGAGTTACATCATCAACTAGAAAAGCACTCAGAGCGCAAACCTCAGATAAGGCAGACCCCCCCCCCCCCTTTGGATGAAGAAAGGTCCATGAAGGAGGTTATGTTTTTGCCAGACTTTGTCCGTCTGATATTTAGCAAGATAACTCAAAAAGCAGTGTTGTACCTGAACGAGTTCATTGAACGATCGTACACGAACGATATATTTTTGACGAACGTGAACGACTCGTTCACTTTTGCCAAATGAACGGGAAGTTGTGAACGTGGTTATTCTTGCATTTATTGAACTGCGCTCTTATTTAGTTCACATTTCGTTCTTATCACGTTGTAATTATTGAGTCCTATAAGGAATAAAATGGGATCAAAACACAGCATTATCATAGATGTCATTGTTGTATTATTCTGAACTAATGTTGGCAACATAATGTTGTGGAATAGCCAATGAGAAGAGTTTTGGGCGGGGCAGAGAGAGAGGGGGGGGGGGGGGGGGGTGCAGAGAGTTTTTGGGAGCGGAGAAAAAGAGTTAAATGTACAGAGTGTGACCGGCGACCGGAGCAGGTGTTGTCCCGTTCTTGGAAATAAACATTGAAAACGAAGCTCACTGAAACCACTCCTTGTGTTCTAAGAACCTGCAGAGGGAAGTTAACCCTGGAGGAGGACGACATTTTCCCCTGATTTCCTGACTACAGTCAGGATAACGTCAAGAACGGTTAATAATAACTTTACAATAATAACACAAAAAAAGAACGAAAAAATTCATTTTGGGATCCATGAACTTCTAGTTCATAATTTGGAAGAATTAGAAGAACGATGAACTGAACTAATTCATATTGAGTAACTTGAACTGAACTTTGAACTAGTTCCTAATCAAGGTGAACTTTCCCAACACTGGCAAAAAGTTATGGATGGATCTTGATTACATTTTCAGGGTAGGTTGGTAATGGGGAGGTCTGGAAATGATTACATGTTGATGGTGATCCGGAAGAGATCCTGGATTCTGGATCACTTTGAAATTTTACATTGCAGTAAATGGAAAATATAATTCGAAGTGATCCAGAATCCAGGATCTCTTCTGTATCACCACCAAAATCAAATCACGTGTTCCATGTGACATTCCCAAGACATCCTGAAAATTTTATCAAAATCCGTCCATAACTTTTTGAGTTATCTTGCTAACAGCCAGCCAGACAAACAAACAAACTTTGGTGAAAACATAACGTAATGATAGTTTATTATTCCATAAACACCAAAACATCCATTGGTGACAAAAATCATTCACTCATAAACTGTTTAATACCCGTTGATCCATTAATCTTATTAGTTAGTTGTGGCTTGTTTTAAATGTGATGAGATGTTTTGACAAGAAATGAGAAAAATACACTTGGTAAGATTTTTTATTTTTACATTGTACAATACATAAAGAGTAAAAAAAAAAAAAAGAAGAGAAATAAAAAAAGAAAAACAGCAATTCCCAAAATGATAAAAAAAAAACCCAAAAACTAATGATAAAAAACCAAAAACTTTCATAATAGAAATGTTGATGTGAAAGTACCAAGTTGTCCTCTACTGTGGTTTATTTATCCCCCAGCCCTTACAACAGACTGCCGGATTAGCCTGTAATTACAACCCTGTCCATTCATTACAAGGTCTCTGCTCGTCCTGACTAAGGCCAGAGCATTTCCTGTTCACAACCAGAGATAAACCCTTCCAACACAACCATGAAGAACATAAAACACAGACAATTATTCTGCCCTACAAAACAAAAAGACAGTAACTGCATTTTTTGGTGAAAATTAGTTATTGTGTTACTATTGTGTTTTTATTTGTAACATTCAAATCATTCTTTGTCATGAAATAAAATATCTCATCTTAAATGTATGTCGTTTTGGAGAAAATTAGTAAGTGTTTGTACAGTAACTGCAAAGAGTACTAATAAAACTAAGTAAAAGACAGTAAAGACCATTACTGTCTTCTTACCTATGTCCATTTAGGACCCTGCCCCAATAGTTTCCAGTCAAGCACTGTATTAGACTGAAACAGATTATGGAATTACTGCATTTTCCACACTACAAGGTGAACTGTCAATGAATGGTTTTTATGAAGGTTTTTCATATATGAGACACACTAAGTGAAGTCAAAATTATGACATAAAAAGTCAAAATTAAGATAAGATAAGATAAGATAAGATAAGATAAGATAAGATAAGATAAGATAAGATAAGATAAGATAAGATAAGATAAGATAAGATAAGATAAGATAAGATAAGATAAGATAAGATAAGATAAGATATTCCTTTATTAGTCCCACTAAGGGAAATTCCAGGTTTACAACAGCACAGAATAGAGCGGCGCAGCAACAAAAATTGTAGAAAAAAACTATCAAATTCTATGCACACCATATACACTATTTAGACTATATACAATATTTACACCATATAAAAAAATTAAAAGTCATAATTATGAAATAAAAAAGTCAAAATTATGAGATAAAAGTCAAGATTATGAGATAAAAAGTCAAAATCATGATATAAAACGTTAAAATTATGACATAAAAATTCAAAATTATGAGATAAAAAGCCAAAATCATGAGATAAAAATTCACAATTATGAGATAAAAAAATCAAAATTATGAGATAAAAAGTCAAAATTATGATATAAAGTCTTAATTCCCAGTCACTAAGCACTACCAGAATGAATCCATATATAAGGCGCACTGTGGTTTTTCCAGAACTAGGTAATATGTACTAACAATACTGCCTCATGTCCTACAACTACTGGGACAGTTTGGTGTCTGTGCAGTTACTGTCTTTTTACTTTGTAGGACAGTATATGTGCATATTTTATTGTACAATCCACAACACAACTGAGCTCAAGGTTAAACAACCACAGCAATGATTGCATTTTTAGCCCATTAATTACAAATTCCATGTACACTTTTGACTTACCTCTTTCCAATATACCTATAACCTTTTAGACTAATTTCCTTCCTCGCAGCCAGTTTCCATTCATTTCATTTCGGGGCACAATGAAATGGAGTTGTAGAGATCTTAATCCATCACACTGACTTTTTCACCTTTATTTTTATGTCAAGGTTAGAGTAGTTTTGTTGTAATGGAACTATGAACGATTATCAATCAAGATGTATTTATAAATTGCAGTGTTTAAAACTGAATTAACAGACAAATATGTTTTTGTTTTCATACGTTTCAGTGTCAGCCTTTTGTAGGCGAAATGATTAAATAAAATTAATAATTAAAAATAAATAACTGAATGAGTTCAATTAAAAAAATAAATGAATACATAAATGAATGAAAAAAAGACATGTGCATTGGAAAATTACAACAAAAATCAGATTAAAACAAACAGACCAAGATATAAAAAAAAAAAAAAAGATTATATGTAATGTTTTATTATTTTATCATGTTAAATTGCTCAGAAGTCAAAGGTCAGAGCTGAGGAATGTGCATGTGGGGCATGGGATCTTTCGTACCATGGGGCAATTTACAGTAAGGACAACAATGGAAAAACCCGACTCTCCAGAGGACAAGAGGGGAGTCGACAAAGAAACAAAGAGGACCAAGGGAAAGTTTCGATTCCTCGTGGTCGACGCCCTTTTAGGACAAAAGGAAGTTGATAAAAGTGTGTCTGAAGAAACAGTCTGCATGCACTCATGACCGACTCTCCTGACTTATCAGACAAAAGACTTTTAACTTAAACTGTTTGTAAACTTTAAAATATTCTTAAACTTTAATACTGATGTGAAGGAGTTGTAAAGTATATTTGTGACATTAAAATAAATGAAAAGACTCAAAGAAAAGTTCTTATCAAGTTCGCTCGTACCCATAACTATATGATTTTAGTGTGATTTTATTCTTTTTTTTTTTTACTTTGACAACATGAATAAATAAATAATTTTTAAAAAATGGGGCAGATATGACTCAGTTGGTAGAGCGGGTCGTCTAATAACCAAAGGGTTGGCGGTTCGAATCCCAGTCTGTCCTAGTCAGTCTGTTGTGTCCTTGGGTGAAGACACGTCACTCACACTGGTGTATGAAGGTTTAGTGATGGTCAGAGGCAGGGGCGTCACAGTTATTTAAAATGTGGGGGTGAATCTATCATCAGCAAAATGAATGAAGAATTATCCACTAATGGTTAAATTTTTATATTAAAAAAGTAATATATGGCTGAAAATAATGACAAAAATATGTTTTTCCTCATACCTTTATTCCAAGAAGAATAAAACTTTTGACAGAAATAACACAATAAGAATGAAAACCTGCCCCTCTCTACCCCTACTCAAAACATTCAAAAGTGCTCCTCCTACTATCAGCTAATTATCTTAGGGCACTGGTTCTCAAATGGGGGTACGTGTACCCCTGGAAGTACATAATGCAGGGGGTATGTGAAACTTTTCAAAGTTCTTTTTAAGTCAAAATCATGAGATAAAAAGTCACAATTATGTGATAAAAAAAAAGTCACTAATATGAAATAAGAAGCCAAAATTGTAAGATAAAAAGTCACAATTATTAGAAAAAAAAAATCAGACACTGATTTTACAGACACTGTTCCTCTTTTTTCTTACAAAATGTTTTGTCCATGTCAGGGGAGACGACTAAAAATATGTTCCTCAGGGGGAACATCAGTGAAAAAAGTTCTAGAACCACTGTCTTAGGGTAAATGTCACAGAACAAGACATAGTTTAGTTAACTTAGTTTAACAACAGTAACATTTCTCATTACTTACTGGTTAATGACTGTTTGTTAACACCACGAAGAAGAGCTGTTTACATTACTGATGAACTGAGGTGCGCTTCATTTACATATGCTGTTGTGCCGCCCGGGCGGGTAAACAGTTTAAACCATAGATATTGTAACAGCCCCGAAATGTTATTGATGTTTGTTTGGTGTGATTGTGACGAGAGTAACTGTTTATCCTGAAATAAAAAGTAGGTGAGACCAACTCTGTTTGTTTCCTGGATCCAGTAACGATACAATATATAAACTCAGGAAAAAGTGGAGGGTATGAAATCATCTGGGTGGAGAAGTGAGGGACCCCCATCCCCCATGATCAGAGGTACCATAGGCACAAAATGGCTGCCACGCTTCTGTCATTCTATGTATGCAGTTTACCACCGCCAGAGGGAGCATGTAAGAGCGAATGAATAATGGGTTAACAATGTAAAGCATTGAGTGGCTAAGAAAGTGGTTTGTAAATCCAATCCATCATCAAAAAATATACAAATACATTTAAACATCTAATAAAAACTAAAAATTCAATAAAAAAAAATACATAAAAAAATACTAAAAAATAAAATACAAATAATTGCAGGACTTATGATGTGACTATTGTGCGATGTTGAGGCTTTCATTAACAATATATTATGCAGCTCTAGTATTTACAAGACAAGCACAGGGATTTTTGGACATTTCTGCACATCTATTTCACCCTTTGACCTGAAAATTCGATACCTACAGAGCAGATACACTAACGATACCTCTCAAAATGACTCCCAGAGGACTTCCTGTTATTGGTTTGTGCAAATTAAAGCAACACGCTGATGATGACATTCAACAAAAACTTACTTTAGACTTAGAAAAAGCTTATATGTAGAGTTTTTACTGCTGAGAAAAACAGTATTCACATCATTTTTAAATATGTTCCTGAAAGTCGAGGATCTTTCGTTGGTCGTCACTTCCTTCGACAAGTACAAGAGTCCTTCCTACTGATCAATACTGTCATGAACTGAACAGTCTAGAGAGCAGAAAAGGACCCACCCCCCAAATTAATGGTTGACTAATGCATTGACATACAACAGTAGTATTTAGTAGAAAACCAATACGTGATTTACGAGGGAAATAATGAAGGTGAATCATCTTCTCATGCAACAAATATTACTGCAAATGTAGATATCGTTAAATCCAATTAAAGACAAAGACTCTATTATTCATGAACCAATTGATTGAATCGTTAATTAATTATTCTTAGTTGATTCACAAATACTGCACCTTCTTTAATTGCTCTTTATTTTGCAATGATATTCTCTTGTAAGTAGGACTATATTTTAAGATTTAATTTTCCTGTGGATGTTCCAGTTATTTAGTCAGAAGCATATGGAACACTGTGTGTGCATGAAATGCGTTTTACACTAAACAAACTTCCATTGCTTTGCTTAATACGTGTGCCTAATTGTATTTAAATGCATTTACACTGATAAAGAGAACAGCTGTTTATTCTCCTTCATTAAGGCTGTCGTTAACTCATGCAGAGGATTATGGGAGTTTCAAGGTTTTCACGTATTTTGTCTTAGGAGGGATCATGGATGTTGCAAAAGTCATCCAGTGGAAACTGACGATGTAGCTTTAAGCAAAGGTGGTTAAAGTACTGACGTTCTGTACTGATTCAACTCCTTTACTGAAGTAAATAAGTACAAATTCTAAATTGTAATAAAGTTTTTTTTAAAAAGTCAAAAGTAAAACCCCATCTTTTTTTGCCATGAATGAATGAATACTTATTTAACCACGAAAAAACAGAAAAGTGTCAAATGCAACCAATAATAAAGCCATTAAAAGTGAGTTAGTGTGTAGATAATCATTTAATCAAACTATAGCACTTTTCATACATGGTGCATTACATCAGACCCCCCATTATGCTGCAATTTTAAGAACAAGTTAAAAGATTTCCTGAATTACCGAAATAACAAATAAATAAATAAACTGATTTTTCTTCTGAAGTAACTTATTTTTCATACTGTCACATCTGTTTAGTTTTAAAAAGTAATGAGTCTATTCTGAAAATGTAAGGAGTATAAAGTACAGATATTTGTATAAAAATAAGGAGAATAAAGTACAGATATTTATATAAATATAATACAAGTCACATGTTACAGTATTCTCTCTCTCTCTCTCTCTCTCTCTCTCTCTCTCTCTCTCTCTCTCTCTCTCTCTCTCTCTCTCTCTCTCTCACTTTAGATGAAAAAAAAAAATAAAAAAACGGCACGGCATCTGAAGACGTATCGGCTAACGTGAATGATACAGCAGCATTAGCTAACCTGTGTAATACGCAGTGCAGACAACCCGCATTATGACAACAAACATACTCCAAACACATGATAGTGAGTTAGTGACACAGTGTTGTGTTCATCTTATTGGCCTTAAACTTTTTAATATAAAAAGTGAGGACTCGTGACAGACGTGTGGACAGTCCAGTTTTAGAGCCGTGGGTCCAGACAAAATGTGGACATATGTTCACCAACTGATGTTCAGTTACATTCAACAGGAAAGTCTTTGCTAACGTTACCTTTGTTTTGTTGGTGTTAAAATGTTGATGCTTGTGTCTTGTCAGTGGACATCGTTACGTTACAGTGAACTTTAATACAAGTTGTTCATTGCTGGACAGACGTGTGTCCGTGTGTTGTTGTTGTTTTTTTGTTGTTCCAGCTGACAATGTCATGACATCATCATGACAAGTCGACTAGACTCCGACTTTATTGACAGATAAGTCGACTTGCCCTAATGCCCTAGTATGAATGTCTCATAAAACAGTCACGAATGCTTTATGTGCAGTTTATGAATGTGTTAAACTAAACTATTCTTTGAAGTATCTGTACTTTCAATTGACTAAAGACTGCATTTACTTTTGCTACATGTCCCACGTAACTCACTATGTCCCTAGATGAAATGTTCGAACCTCCCAAGTACATTCTGCAACCTTTCAGAGACCACTTAAAAGTCTAGAAGTCTCTATTGTCTGCCACAAAAATAATCCATTGTTAGACAAAAAACCTATATCAGTGTTTCCCATGAAAAATTATTAGGTGTTCCAAGGAGGATTATCTCATTTCACCTAATTGGAACAGTAAGGCAGCAGTGTGATACATATACAGTACATACGACTGCATGCACTGACTATATACATTACTAAATATATGGAACTATAGATTTACACTAGCTGTGGAAAGAAATTGAGCTTCAATAAAACTATCTGTAAAAATACAGGGCAGTTTTTGTCTTCAGTGCAATATACGTTTTATATTTGTTTTCATGCTTTTATTGGTTTTTAAGAGTCTTAAAGGTGCTATTCTGCTGAAAACCACTTTTCCACGCTTGGAATTTGATGGGTCACCCCTAAAATAAAGCCTTTAAAAGTGAGTTAGGGTGTAGATTATGTGTTTTATGTGTGTGTTTGATGTGTTTTGGGTCATAGTTCTCAATTTAGTTGATATGGACAAGCCTTTTAGTCATAAATAGAAGATAAAAAAAAAAACAGAAAAAAAGGGTAAAAAGCATAATTACAAGATTTTTAAAAATCTAAATCGTGATATAAAAAGTCAAGATTATGAGAAAAAAGTCATAATTATGAGATTAAAGTCACAATTTCTGATTTCCAACTTATTTTCCATAGCGTTTTGAAAAAGCAACGAGTTTATTCTGAAAATGTAAAGAGTATAAAGTACAGATATTTATACAAAAATGTAGGGAGAAAAAGTAAAAAGTTGCCAGAAAAATAAATGATTGAGTACAGTACAGATACCTAAAAACTGTACTTAAAGGTGTCATTCGGCTGAAAACCACTTTTCCACTCTCCTTTTGGAATCTGATGGGTCACCAAGACTTACCAACAAGTCACCTCCACTGGGTGGAGACAACAAGGGACCCAGAAAAAGACCGTCCATCTGACGTCAGATGGACTTTAGATATTCCAACAAATGTGGTCAAAACATCCAAACCGAGAAATATTAGTCCAAAAATGGTCCAAAACATCAACAAATAAGATTTTACCCATCATTTAACAGGACGTGTCTCCATTATCCCAGTTTTCATCTTCATATTTTTTATTTGTAATGGAAGAAAACAACGATTGTATATTATGGAAATGGTTCAAGAACAGTATTCAAGTTACTTTATTACGAAATTTAGGAGATATTGAATGGAAGTTTAAACTGTTAACACAAATATCTAACTGTCCAATCACATTGCAGCAACTCAGTATATTTAAAGTTGTCATTCCACTGAAAACCACTTTTCCACGCTCCTTTTGGAATCTGATGGGTCACCCCGACTTACCAACACATGCTCCTTTGACAGTGGTTCATCACCTCCACTGGCTGCATACTGCATTCACACAAAACGAGAGGAATGAGGGACTCAGAAAAATCTGGTCCGTCTGACGTCAGATGGATTTTAGCGTCACACACGGGGGGTTAAACCTGTCCCCGGCAGCAAATCTGAAGTAGCATTAGCATTAGCATCTACAAGAGAAGATGGCGCCACAGTAGCTGCTGCACAAACTGGAAAAAAATGGCAGATCAAACTGGTTCATGTGCTCTCTGTGGAAATAAAGTGGGGTTTTTTCCCTGCACGTTTTCAGAACAAGCGACGGCATGAAACCTAGCTGGATGCTACTTGGGTAAAGGTAAATACACACAAAAGGCAAGAGGGGAGGGGGGAGTGTTCCTTCACACATCAACTTTTTATCATATTTAACTCTGCTTCTTTAATTGATCTTAATAATAACTTATTTTGAACTGTTTTTATCTTAGTTATTTACATCCAGTATTATATATTTAAGGACTGATGTAATATGATTGTATATTTGTTGTGTGGAGCAGTGACTACTTTAAATGTCCTCATGGGGATTAATAAAGTATATCTTATCTTATCTGAGCCAATCAGAGACGCCTCATCACCTCGTCATGGACATGTATGAGGAAGTACCGATAACCTCAAGTCATTTTTCTACCATGAAAAAACAGCTGGAAACAAAACAATCTGGACGTGTTTTTAAATAGAACCAAAACACATTGTATTCAATAACAATGGAGAACACAGTAATATTAATGAAATAACCATGGAATGACAGCTTTAATGATTGTTGCTTGTTTATTTATCGGTTCTGCTTTTAACATATAAACCCTCTCTGACCCTCAGGTAATAAGCTTTTAATTGTCCCTAGAGTTCACACTAAAACACATGGTTTGGCCTCATTCAGTTTTTATTTCCCCAAACTCTGGAACAGTCGACCTGAGGGTCTGAGGTCCGCTGCGAGTGTTCATATTTTTAAGGGTAAACTGAAAAACTTACCTTTTTAACAAAGCTTTTTGTAAAATGTTACTCTTTTACACAATATTTCATGATGCTCTTTTATGCATGTACTTTTATTTGATTACTATTATTTATTCATGTATTTATTTTTTTTGTTTAACTTGTTCATACAATTGCGGGATAATGGGTAATGGTAAAAAAAAACAAAATTTGCGCTATGTCCACCATGTGTGAAAAGTGCTATATAAATAAAGTTTGATTGATTGATTGAATATCAATATGAATATTGACATATTCACATTGGTAACCCATTATTCAATATGAATATCAATATGATCAAATCATATATTGCCGTATGTTGGATAATATATGCACTACCTTTCCATATATGGGAATATACTTTTGATTATAATGCATTAAATTTTTCAACATATTGCCACATGTGTGTCCGTTTCATAAGGATTCTACAATTAAAGCGGAGGCGTACAGACACAAAAACAGTTATAAAAAAGGATGACTTTTGAGATACTTTACAACAACATACCTCTTGAACTCTTCTGATCCTTACATGCCCACCTTCATTTCTATAAATTGAGATCAGTACGGTAGAATAGCTTTCATGTGGTTCCAACATGAATCATGATGAGTCTATGGCACTCGTACAGTACTCTGAATATTTTACTTTTCGCCGCCACTGTCTCTCGGTTTGTCTCTGATGAATAACTAAGCATAAAATCAGCTAAGAAAGAAATCAACACGGCTACTTGAACAAGCCCAATTACTTCATCTCCTCATAAAAAGACGAACATTTCTGCAATCAGATCTTAACAAGCGCGGGTCCTCAATCTCAAGATGCAAATAATGCAGGGATAGATGGTACGGGCTGTATGAAATGTTCAGCTACAGTATACTCATTATTTCAGCGGAGTGCTCAGCATGGTGCTGATTGATTGTTCAGGTCCGGGGAGAGGGTGCGACAGACGGAGATGGCAAATCCTGAACATGCAAGAAAAGGGCAAGAACTCAGAGTGTGGTAGGGGGTTTTTATCAGGGATATTTCGGAAAGAAAACGAAGAGTAAAACAAAAATTTGACGTCTAGCGTGCTAGGACTGTAGCAGGTTTAAGGAGGCAAAATAAGATCTGTGTGTGAATATATGAAGCAGAGAAACAATAAAAAGGAAGGTATGTGACAACAGAAGCGTCATTGTCTTTGAATGGTTGCATTGTTCCAAAATCAAACTATTATTTTCTCTAGTGTGTAAGAATTGCTAAAGGGTAAAAACAACTGAAACAGACTGTGAGGTCAGAAGGAGCTTCAGAGTAGATTTACAAAAAAAAGTAATTATTTCGTTAAAAAAAAAAAAAAAAAAAAAGAAGAAAATATCTAAATTTTGCTTTAAGTATATTTTGTGCTGATGTTTTAATTAGGGTTGTCAAAATGAATGCATTACTTCAGATTAATCCATCACCATGATTAATCTGATTATGGAACCTATGGAACCGGACCGAACCGAACCAAACCGAAAAAAACCGAACCGAACCGAACAGAATAGAAGTACTTTATTGATCCCACATTTGGAACATTGCTTGGTGACAACAGCATCATTCAGTAAAACAGACAAACATTGAGGTGCAAAAAAGTTAAGGTGCAAAGTCATATTAAAGTGTTGACAATAATACTAACTGAGTAGTGCAAAGTAAATTAGTAAAGATTTCATCATAGTATTCTATATATTCTTTGTCATTGACAGAAAGTGCAGAGTGCAAAACAGAAATGAGATGTGGTTTAATTTATTGAACAAAAATTGAACCCAATTAAATGGATCAGTTGTTTTGTTGAAACTGTTGAATAAACATGATAACTGCATATGTGTTCATATTTTTGGCTACGTTTTGGAGATTTGATCACATTTATGGTGGGTTTTTTTTTCTGTATTATAGAAGAGTGATTGTGTTAGTTTGCGGTGGGGGTCTTCCCTTCCCACTAGGGTCAATCTCAAACTGTGCTGACCCGTCTTTGGAGCACAGGCTTAAACTCCAAGAATGTTAGATTTTATATTAAATATTACTTTAATATTTATATCTGATACTATTGTAAATTCTACAACAGAACCATTTGAACCTGGTTTCGATGGAAAAGACAACACTGGGAGCCGCAAATACTTTTTCACATCTAAAATTAAAAGAAAAGAAAATTGATTAAATTATTATTTTTTGTTTATGTGTTTCCGGAGCTTCCACTCTCACAACTTGATTTTCTGTCTTGCTCCCTCTATACCGTAAGACACTTCTAACGTTGTACGTCACCTTCACAGAAATACAGTTAATAAAGTGTATGTATCAGACATGGGGACTCGAGTCTGAGACTTGGACTTGAGTTTTACTTAAGTTGCACAAACAAAGACTTGTGACTTGACTTTAGACTTGTGTGATATGACTCAGGAGTTCATTATCATGGAATTACTCATTTTATTACTTAATTTGCATCAGTTTTTCCAATGTGTTTCCCCGACATGGGAAAATCACAGGTAGAAATAATAGTTTCCCTCCCTTTATATTTGTGCAAAGGTTTGTAACATGTGGGTGCTGCCACAGGGTTCAAATTACAAATACAAATACATTGTAATTCGATCAAAATACATTGATCAAATTTAAACAAAGCTTTTGGGATGTTTCTTCACATTGCACATGCATTGTTCTGATCAATTTCAATGGTGTAGTGTGAAATAACAGCCTGACTGTATATAGTACAGTCAGGCCTACATGCTTTCACCATACTTAATTACGACATACTTAATCCAAAACAATACAGCAATGTGGTACTCGTACTCATACTCATTGTCGTCTCCCGCTTCATCCGGGTCCGGGTCCGGGTCGTGGGGTCAGTAGCCTCAGCAGAGTAGCCCAGACTTCTCTGACCCTGCTACCTCAGCCAGCTCCTCCAGGGGAATCCCGAGGCGTTCCCAGGCCAGCTGAGAGATATAATCCCTCCAGCGTGTCCTGGGTCGACCCTGAGGTCGGACATTCCCGGAACACCTCCCCGGGGAGGCGTCCAGGAGGTATCCTCAGGAGGTGGTATTATCTCAAATAGCATCTAATGTTAAAATGTTCATTTCAGGCATTTGAGACTTGACTTGTACTTGTGCAGAAAGACTTGATACTTGACTTGGACTTGTAAAAAGTGACTTGTAAACATCTCTGGTATGTATTAATAATAGAAATTTGTACCTAATATTTACATTCCAATGATTTACCAGGTTATTTTAATGTTAACGACCCGACTGCCGGACACCTGAATTTCATTAAAATATTTTTCGATGACCCGTAACTGCAGATGACCACAGGAGCCCACTCACTTTGGGTCAGCCTGTGCATCACTAATTGGAATTAAAGGGATAAACAGGTATTAAACAGTTTGGATACATAGAAGACCTTGTATGACAGTGGATGTTTTTAGATTTTATGGGTTAAATACTCATAAAAACCAATTGTCCACATGTACGACACACTGACAAATAATAAAATACTCTGATTACATTTCTAGACCTTTAAAACACCACACTTGGAACAAAAAGAACAGGTGGATGAAACAAAAAGGGGGAAGATTCCTTGAGGAAAATTAAATTCATCTACAGTAGCTTTTCTTGTTGTGAAATTTTAGCTCGTACACTGATGGAAAAAAAAAAAAAAAAAGATGAATCTGTCCATCTGCCAGCTTCGCTTGATTGGTCGACAAACAAATGTAGCCAAAGGGGAAACACTCAGTATGATGGATTTCCACTGTGCCTAATGAAATGCTGCTGTTGCACTCTGGCACTGCTGAAAAACTGTGGCCCGCATAAAGGTCAGTATAAATCAAGTTCCTCAGGTTCAGTCTCCCTTATTTCTGATCTGTGAATCTCTGACCCCAATCAAATGCATAAATATCCACCGAGCTTCAGCAGACAATATCAGTGCTGACTGGAATACTCATTTTACACCAGTGGTAGGAACACTATATTAGCTGTAGACAGTAACACTGTATTATACCTACACACAATTCACTATGTATTAACCATTAGTTACCTGTTTGTTAATGTTTGTTAATTATGTATTAACCATTTGTTACCTGTTTGTTAATGTTTGTTAATTATGTATTAACCATTTGTTACCTGTTTGTTAATGGTTTGTTAATTATGTATTAACCATTTGTTACCTGTTTGTTAATGTTTGTTAATTATGTATTAACCATTTGTTACCTGTTTTGTAAAGGTTAATACTGTCTATAAATGTAGAATTCGATTAACTTCCAGTCATTTTTGCCTAAATCTCACTTAAATGTCTTAATAAAAGTAAATTGAATGCTGTTGGTGAACCATTTGGAGTACATCTATGGAGTTGGTCTTTTTTTAAAGATAACACCCTTTTTTTCCAGTACAGTCAGAGTCACTCTCATTGTTACGGACACTGTGTATTTTAGGTTGAAAAACGGTGAAATAAAATACATTTTGTATCTTGCCTGAATTTTTTCCTCAGTAAAACACCTGAATAAAACTAGCGGACCACAGCAGTAGATCACCTAGTTCACATGAATATTTTACAGTAATACTACAACAAATGAGTATTAGGGACATATTTATGAGAGGATATGCCCAGGCGTTGTCCAAAAAGGTCACACTCCGAACACTTTTGGAAAAGGCGACTATTCTTGAATGTTTCAGTGTACGATTATCAATGAGGACTCTATGGAAAGACACTCTGGGGCATCCTATGACAAACTGATTCACTATGATACTCACTGCTGTAATATATATATATATAATGATAAAATGGATTAGATTTCTATAGCGCTTTCCAAGGCACCCAAAGCGCTTTACATTATTGATCCATTATTCATTCACTCTCACATGTTCCCTCTGGTGGTGGTAAACTACATATATAGTCACAGTTGCCCTGGGGCAGACTGACAGAAGCATGGCTGCCATTTCCCCTCTGACCATCACCAAACATTCATATGCATTCATACACCAGTGTGAGTGACACTGGAGGCAAGGAGGGTAAAGTGACTTGCCCAAGGACACAACGGACTAGGACGAGCGGGAATCGAACCGCCAACCCTTCGGTCAATGGACGAACCACTCTACAGACTGAGCCATGGCTATATATATATATATATATATATATATATATATATATATATATATATATATATATATATATATATATATATATATATATATGTTGATACAGTAGAAGGGGTGGGATTTTATTAGTGTTAACTTCCACCCACTCCTTTTGAACATACTTCGTTGTTTTTTAATGTATGTTTTCTTTTTCATTATTATTATTGTTTGTTTTTTTTATGTTCAAATAAATCAAATACATCTAAATCTAAATCTAATTGGTTTTAGATAGAGGATATTTTTATTACATTTTTCTACAAATCTGCAGTATGTTCAATAAAATATGTAGCTTTTATTTGTACTCCTCTTTCTTGTGTTTATTGTGATTTGCCACATAATTAAATCAACTTCATGCAAAATTGAAGAAAAAAATTCATCTGATTAGTCGACTATTAAAATAGTTGTTAGTTGCACCCCTACTCTGAATCGTAATCGAATCTTTAGGTGCCGAAAGACCCCCACCCTTATTACAAACTAAGCATCGGTTGGTCTTGTTTATGTGTGTGTTTTGGGGTAGAATCACAATCAATAATCTGAATGACAGTTTTTTTTTTTCTCATTTCATAACAAATAGGCCAGAAGAAACAGAACAATAATAGTTTCATTTTCTCTTTCTTCTTCCAGGCCTTTGTCTCTGTTTCCATGGTTCATTTATGAAGCGTTTTGTGGCGATATCACTGCAAGGTTCCTGACAATAGAAACCCAAAACAAATCTGCAAATTGATCAAGTAAACACTGGTCCACATTTTCCAAACACTATGTGCATCTGTGAGAGCGACAGTCTTTTCATTAACTACATAGACTGTGGCAGCCTAATTTGTCCCTGTGGAGTTTCATAATGAACCAAAACGGTTTTGACTGCACTCAGGAAAGCATCTGTGTCAATCAGATTTACATGTTTATACATATGCATGAGTTCAGAAGCTAAAACAACAGCTCACTCTTACTACCTTCACTATCTGAAGTTAATTTAAGTTAAAGTTAAGTATGTGACCGATGCAAAAACAAAAATATTACCCCCCGAACAAATGTCACAGCCAACGGCAAACAAAATAACTACTGCATCTAAAATATGGACCAACTTTTGAACAACTAATCTTATCAATTCCTGTGAAAAACTGAGGTAAAATTGACTTTCTCAGCCTTGAAACAGCATCAGATATAAACTATTCTGGTATTCAGAGGAGCCATAGCAAACATGGAAATATAATCTGCGGCATAGTTTCAAAAATAAAACCCAATTTTGATAAATTACGGTGGTTAAAGACCAAAAAGCAATTTTTTTTTCTTCCTTTTTCTCTGTTTATAGTAATAATACTTGATGTTTCTATAATCTTCAATCAAAACCAACGTAATCAGTGAATCAAATAAATGAACATACCATATTTGCACTGACAAACATTTCTGATTGGAGGCTCAGAGCTTCTACAGTGAACATGGGAATACAATCAT
This sequence comes from Siphamia tubifer, assembly GCA_020466265.1. Classification (NCBI taxonomy): domain Eukaryota; kingdom Metazoa; phylum Chordata; class Actinopteri; order Kurtiformes; family Apogonidae; genus Siphamia; species Siphamia tubifer. The sequence continues at coordinate 11,788,091 of CM035802.1, read as the reverse complement.
GTTCTGCAACACACACACAGTAAAAAAAAAACAAAAAAACATGTTGATAAATGACAGTGGTTAAAGACACATATTTTGCAGAAAAAAATAAAAATTTTCTTCCGTTTTCTGCGTTTACAGTAATGATATTTGATGTGTCTATAATCTTCAATCAAAACCAACACAATCAAATAAATAAAAATACCATTTATTTGCACTGATAAATGCAGAATGAAAAGGATAAAGCTTCAAACGAATAGTGATATATTACTTAAAAATGGTTACAGGTAAAAATTTCAATAAAAAAATGGCACCACATAGTATATGTCTTGAAGGGTTAAACTAATTTGAGGCTCAGCTTCGGTAGTGAACATGGGAATAAAATCATATTATGCAACACAGATGCAACAATAAAACCCACGTTGATAAATGTCAATGGTTAAAGACACGTATTTTGCAGAAAAAAAAAAAAAATCTCCAGTTTTCTTCATTTTAATTTAATAATCTTTGGTATTTCTATAATCCGAGAAGAAAACTTAGTCAATTAAATAAATGAAAATACCCACTTTTCACTGACAAATGCAAAACGTAGAGGATAAAACTTGGAATGAATGTTGATACATTAATGTTGGTTGTCTGATAGGATGGATCAGTGTGTTTTTTTGTTGTTACTGCGATCATATCCAAATACATCCCTGCAACGGATCAATTATCCATCCATCCATCCATCCATCATGGTCACATGTAGGACTGAACAATCTATCATTTTTTGACCGAAAATTGTGATTTCAGACGACACTATTTTGGGATGGTCAATTTCTTTGCAGTGTTCCTAACTCTGCTTTGTCAAAAATTTTATGACTGTTTTTTTATTTTATTTTTTAACATCAGTCTTAGTCATTGACCGATATAGGCTTAAGCTAATATTTGGAGCTGAAATTTAATTTTCTTTCTCTGTCAAATGAAAAATAAAATACAAATAGTGATATTTAAAAAAAAAAAAATGTCTCTCTTAACCAATGTTGGGTTAGATTAAATATGTGTTAAAAGTGTTAAAATGACTTACATTATTTGCTAAACATCTAATACTACTGACCCATAATGTAAAAGTAGTTTCTGTAAATTACAATAATTACTGTAGACATTAAAAGAGGTAACATTTGGACAGTGGGTGGGGCTATTGTGTATTTTATGTATGATCCATCTGAGCATTGGAGAAAAGACTGAGACAAAAACATCAACCAAACCTACTTCATTGATCTACATTGATTTTCTGGGAGGAACCAGATGCAGCGCTTAAGTGTTGACTTGATCTGATCACTTCACACACACTGTGGAGACGCTTCCTCACATGCATGTAATGTCACTGTTTTAATCACAACTGTTTATCATAGATGTTTAAATAGACATATGATCAAACCGAATGTTAATTCCTACTTTTCCATGTGACACCGTCTCACACTTGGCTTTGAGAACGGAATAATGATAGATATATATATATTATATGTATGGGTATTTGTTATATCAGTATCAGCCTGTTGCGTTGGGTCACATTCTGCCTGGTATGATTTACTGACAGGCCAAGAAAAAAAAAAAGAGGGGGAAGAAAGAGGAAAAATGAGGAGAACATTTAAATGAGATTGGAAAAAAAAAGGGAAAACAAAAAATAATAAAGAAGACAAAAAAGGATGGGAGGAAAAAAGAAAACAAAAAGAGAAAAGGGAAATAGAACACAACAAAGGAAAAAGAAATAAGGAAAAAAATAAGAAAAAAGGAGTAGACGAATGTTCAGTTATATTTATTAGTTTAACTGTCATAACGTATATATTCTAGTTGTAATTAAAGACATTTTCTCTGACAGTTGTTCTGATTGGACAGAGAAAAAAAATAAATAAAAAATCAGTATCTGCTCCAGTCTGTAACAGTCATGTTAAAAAACTAGATCACTGTGAGAGAGGAAGTCTGCCCAGGTTTGGATCTGGATGGATGTAACTTATTTGTAAACTAGTGTTCCCTGTTTTCTAACGATTTATTTTATCGGTCATTAACAATCCCTTAGAGGGTTTAAAAAAATCCAAAGAAATAAAAATTTTAGATTAATGACCATTTCAATATTCAACCACCTATGACATCACTCTGACGTCATGTGACATCACACAACAACCAAATTTCACATGTTATATCTAATGTTAAATATGATATTGTAAAATTTAACAAAATATGTCAATAACCTGCTTTAAGGTAAAGGTCATACATTTGGCAAATATACCATTCAGTTGACGTCATAGATCCTATCGGTGTTATCTCATCTGATGTCCCCAGGTAAGGCGAAGTAAATGCAAAAAAAACAACAAAAAAAACCACGTAATACTATCTTGTCTAGATTCTGAGATATCACCACTTTTGTGTTTTAGCTGTTGACCTTCACTGTGACCTTTGACCTTTATAGCTCAATATTTAATGGTGTCTTTCTTGACGCATGATCAATCATCTCTCAAAGTGTCATCAAAATCCGTCCATAACTTTTTTAGTTATCTTGCTGACAGACAAACAAACAAACAAACAAACAAACACGAGGTAAACCATGTTGAGCCGCATTTTGTAATAAACATCCAAAATGTAATAACTTTTTCATTTCATTTTGTAATACATTTAGTTGCATTATATAATAAGTTACTCCATTTTGGTGTGGTATTAAAACTCAAGGAGCTGTTTGGGAAACATTCCAAGTGGTTTATGTCTTGGTTTTTTGAGGCAATTTCATATTAGTTTAAAATGAATGATAGTGGATAAATGATCAGGTCACAGCAGCTCTGTAAACAAGCAGAAGACACTTATGTTATTTAACCTCTTAAGCCCCAAGTTTGTTTGTTTTTTTGGCAAATTCCACCTAAAATACATACCCAAATTAAAGTAAAATACAATTAACAAACAAATAAACAGTGCTTTAGAATTGCTATTACGTAATGCACCATGTTATTACATTTTCTAGAGAATAAAAAAGGTGCAAGTGCATTTTGTAATAATCTTCTTAAAATTTAATAACTTGTTACATAATGCGGCAAAATTTATTACAAAATGAAATTAAAAAGTTATTACATTTTGGACGTTTATTACAAAATGCACCGTTATTACAAAATGTGGCTCAACAAACCATAACCTCCTTCGTAGAGGTAACAAACCCCGCCCCCCTTGCACACATTTGACCTAATTTGACATTTCTCTCACTATTGCGAAAACACAATTTTGGCTACTGTTACTGTGACCTACATTCATCAACATTTCATGGGATCTATTCTGGACCACCTCACACCTCTCCTGAAAATTTAATGGAAATAGGTCCACAAGATTTTTGCGTAAAAGTTGCTTACAAACAAACAACCAGACAATCAAACAAATGGTCCCAGGTACAATAAACCCCGCCCCCTTCTACACATTTTACCTGATTTGTCCTATCTTTTATCATATTGAAAACATATTTTTTTGGTGTCTCTGACCTTTCTCTTTGACCTACATTCACAAAAATTTTATAGGATCTATTCTGGACCACCTTATACCTCTCCTGAAAATTTCATAGACATCGGTCCAGTAGTTTTTGCATAAACCTGCTGACAAACAAACAAACCGACTCACAAAAATACCCCTCTCTGGAGTAATACTCGGTATTAGGCCTAAAAAAAAATCCATACTGGTTGATGACTAACTTTGAATGCCCATGTAGCAGTATAGATATATTTATTTTTTCTATATATTCTGCAACTTGAGCATTAAATTCACTCTGCAGCAAAACTAAAAAGTCAACAGATTATTTCACAGTCAAAGAGAATAAATCACAGCTTTATCGCACTGGTGTTCATAATGTATTTACTACGTCTCACAACCTTTTTTCCGCCCTGAACAGATCCATCTAAAAAACTGGATACGCATCAAAAGCAGTGTCAAAAGCACCATGAAGTTAATGCTGACTCACTCACTATAATGTAGCGGGTAACAGGTGCATACGGAGCAGATGTCTGCAAAATCCTGCTGTAGCACGTATTGTAACAGCAATCAATAAAGCAGCATGCATGCGGAGGTGGACAAACCGCGCTGTGATTTGACTTCTTCTTCTTCTTCACATGGTTTGAAACAAGCGAGGTAAGGAAGCAAATGAAGTGAGATATTGACATAACACCTACAACATTAGCCCAAAGCCACCAGGTTTGCATTGGAAATACATTAGGAACGTAGTGGAGAACCAAATCATGCAGGCTGGTCCTCCATCAAGATCCACCGAGCAGCCTGAAGGTGTAGCCGAAATACGCCGACGAGCTATATGAGGTACAAAGACAAGCTTTTTCCACTATTTAAACTGCTACGTGTTTGGCGAGTTTGACGATAACATAACAGGAAACAACAAACCCCCCGCCCCCCCTATTGCAGACATTTTACCTGATTTGCCCTCTCTCTTATTTTTTTTTTTATAGATTTATTTCAAATATGAATGTAAAAAATAAATAAATAAACAAAAATACAGCCGAAACAAATTTACAAAAACCAAATACAAAAATACTACACATAATAAATATTCGAAAAGGAGTGAGAAGAAGCATCGCTAATGAACTCCCACACCTGTTCTCTAGAAATTAATTACAATAACAATCTTCCAAGTCCATCTATATGTAAACACACATTCATACATATACATACATACATATGTGTTTTATCATTGCAAAAACACAAAAACACATCACTGACCGTGACCTTTGACCTACATTCACCAAAATTTAAGGGGATCTATTTTGGACCACCTTACTTTTGTGTAAAGCTGCTGACAAACACACAAACCATGTGTGTAAAATTGGACGTTATGGACGTGTCCATACCAATATTTGGATGTTTCTAAAATATCCATACCAATTTTTGGATGGGAAATTACATGACATTTAGGAAACAATGAGGTTACTGTATTTTCTGGACTATAAGGTGACACTTAAAAGACTTTAATTTCCTCCAAAAAACACAGTGCACCTTATATATGGATTAATTCTGGTTTAGTGACTGGGAATTTTGACTTTTTTTCTAATTATTTTCACATTTTTCTCCTAATTTTAACTTTTCATCTAATGATTTTGCCTCCATATTTAAGTCGACTTGTGCTACAGGAGTCGACGTGTTGTCTCGTCGACGTTTTACTCAATGCCCTAGTACATAAAATATATTTTTCTGTGTCTTCCAGATCGAAAGTGAGGAATAAATATTATTAAGACATCACAATATCAGCTCATAGTCCACCCTGATGGTCAATCGAATCAATAACTAATGCGGGTTAGGTTTTTCAGTTAGTTTAGACTATCATTTTTATAGTTAAATATATGACAGTGTGTTTTCTCAGTGGCTGGTACCAGGTCCATCAGGGACAGTGAAGACACAGCTGGTGTCTAAACATGACTCAGTGTCACTGTGACCAAGGACGTTCATATACAAGTAATATTCCTACATTTTTTCCTGGGTTTCCAAGACATTTTGAGTCAGAAATGTTATTTTCTAGACTGCAGAGGACATGAAAAGCAGAGGATGAGTCTGCGAACATCACAGGTAACACAGTTTAGTCTCGTTCTTTGAGCGTCGCAGGCGGCAGAGTCACTGTTCAAGGTTTCACTTTGTTCATCCTGTTTACTCGTCTCCTGCGGTATGTGATATACAGGACTCACTGTGACACTCTCAAAACTGATACTTTCCCAACATTATCAGAGTGCGAAACATACTTATAAAATAGTAATTTAACAGTGATATATTCTGACGCAGAGGTGTCAAAGGATTTGTCAAATGTAAAAATGACACTAAAAATATTAATAAATGTTAATGTTCAATTCATTTTATGTCAATTCAAATCTAATATTGATCAGACCAGAAGTATACGATCATAATAACCTCGAAATAATATAAAATTATTATTTATTTTTGTGTTAAAAAAAGGTGAAATCACACAAAATATTTTTATATTTACGACAAAAAAAATGTGAAAAACCTGAACAAATATGAACAACCTGAAATGTCTGTAAGAGAAATATGTCAATATTCTGCTTGTCATTTAATATATATATATATATATTTGTGATCTGTACGTCGTGGTGCACATGTATAAATGATAAAATAAGGTTTAATATTGTTAAAGTTACACTTGTTTTTCTTAAGAATTTTCAGACTGTTTGTATTTCATGTTCTGTTCGAGTACACTTCATAGATTACAACATTTTCATGATTGAATTTGATGTTTTTTCCTCAAAAACAGAGAAATTTATGAATTCTTATCCTATTGTTTATATTATTTGACTGTTCCAGCCCACTTTAGATCATACTGGGCTGAATGTGACTGAACTAAAATGAGTTTGACGCCCCTGTTCTACAGCATAATGTCTTTATTATCCAACAAAAACACTGGTTGACAGTTAAAATGTTGGTTTACAAGTGAAATGCTTTTAAAACAAGTGGATCCAAGCACAACAAACCCCGCCCCTCACATGTATTATAACTTACTTTGGCACTGATCCAACTGATGTCATCATGTTTATGTAGTATGTACTAATATAAGTACATAAGTAAGTACTCACATTCTGTACTTAAATAGAAGTACAGCTACTTGTGTGAAAAAAAAAATTAAAAAGTACTGATTCAACTCCTTTACTGAAGTAAAAGTAAAAAAGTGCAACTTCTCAAATGTAATATACAAGTGAAACTGCACTTTTTGCTATGAATTAAATAATACTTCTTTAACCAAGGAAAAATGTAAAAAGTTTAAAATGTATCCAAAAATAAAGCGGGCTGCTGCTTCGTAATTATCACAAAAATAAACGCAAAAATCACATGTAGTATCTGGTCTAACATGTTGATAGTTGAATCTAACGCAAAACAGGAAGTGGACGCAGTCATTTCCTTCCAGTAGACATCCAGACGTTAAGCGGCTGTTCTGTCCAATCAGAACCCTCCGTTACCCTTCCATGGAAAGCTTTACTTGGAATTAACATGTCCATGTAAACATGAAAGAAATAGTCTTAATTCCAAATTGTTTTATTCCGAATAAATAATTTTTAATCAAACCTCATCATGTAAACGTAGCAGGTATTGGCACAGTGATTTCACCCCTAATTCTGAACATTAGCCAAGCAGTAATATTATAAAACATCTGATAAAATATATCAGATTCATCACATTTTAGAGCTGAATCAGACGATTCCAGCAACTATTGATTAGAACTTGTGTTGATAATGTGTGTCCCTAAATCTGTATTGAACCAGAAAAACTCAGATTAATGCAAAGCTGATCCATTCATCTTTGAGTCTAACCTTTGACCTTTGGTCACTACAATCTAATCATCGTCCAAAAGAGAAGTCGATTTTTTGGCCTTTACAAAAATCAGATGAACAGACAGACATGTGAAACACAGCAAAACAACAGCCTGGATCAATGCAGATGGAATGACAGCTCCATGTAGAGAACATATTGTCTGAGCATCGAATGTACGTGGTTACAACAGTCACATCGCAGGTGCTGCAATTATTTTTTATTTCATTGTTTACTATTTAACTTTTTTTAAATCTATTTGTATATATTTTTATGTATTTAATTTTGTTAAATTATTTTATGTATTCATTCATTTTGTCCTTTTTGTTTATTTGTATGTATGTATTTGTTTATGTATAATTTTTATTTATTCATTCATTTTTTTTATTTTATTTGTAATTATTTTTTAATTTTACATTTTAATTTATTTTCAATTATTAATTTTATTTATTTCGCCTACAAGAAGGATGACACTGAAACGTATGTTCTGTATTGACCACTAATCTATTTGACTATTTGCTTCAGCACCACACAGATATAAAGTACACTAGGGCATTAACGAAAATGTCGACTTCTGTGGCACACGTCGACTTAAATTTGGAGGAACCGACAAGCCCCTCTCTCTCTCTCTCTATCTCTCTCTCTCTCTCTCTCTCTCTCTGTGTCTCTCTGTGTCTCTCTCTTTCTCTCTCTCTCTCTCTGTCTCTCTCTCTCTCTCACTCACTCACTCACTCACACTCTTTTTTCCTCCAAACACATGATATGGACAGTGTTGTGTTCATCTTATTGGCCTTAAACTTTTTACACGTAATATAAAAAGTGAGGACGTGTGACAGACGTGTGGACAGTCCAGTTTTAGAGCCGTGGGTCCAGACCAAATGCAGACATATGTTCACCTACTGATGTTCACTTACATTTAACACAAAACTCTTTGCTAATGTTAGCCTTTGTTTTGTTGCAGTTAAATGCTGTTTGTGTCAGTGAACATTGTTACGTTGCAGTGAACTTTAATACAAGTTGCTCATTACTGGACAGACATGTGTCCGTGTTTTTTTTTTGTTTTTTTTAGCCGTGTGTCTGTTGTTTCTCTGCTGACAATGCGATGACATCATCACGACCCAGTCGACGCAACTCGACTTTATTGACAGTTAAGTCGACTTGAAAAAAACTGAAGTCGTTAAATCCCTACAGTACACTCACCGGCCACTTTATTTGGTACACCTTGCTAGCATCAGGTTAGACCCCCTTTTGTCTTGAAAACTGTCTTTGTGGCATAGATTCAACAAGGTTCTGGAAACATTCCTCAGACAGTTTGGTCCATATTGACATGATAGCATCATGCAGTTGCTGTAGATTTGTCATCTGCACACCCATGGTGCCATTCTCCTGTCCCACCACATCCCAAAGGTTCTCTATTGGACTGAGATCTGGTGACTGTGGAGGCCGTTTGAGGACAGTCTGAGATGATTGGAGCTTTATGAGCTGGTGCTTAATCAGCTGGAAGTAGCATCATCAGCTGGGTCCACTGTGGTCATAAAGGGATGGACATGGTCAGTAACAATACTCAGGTAGGCTGTGGTGTTGGAATGATGCTCAACTGGTACTAAGGGTCCCAAAGAGTACCAGGAAAATATCGTCCACACCGTTACACCACCACCACCACCAGCCTGAACCGTTGATAGAAGGCAGGATGGATCCGTGCTGTCGTGTTGTTGACGCCACATTCTGACCCGACCATCTGAATGTCGCAGCAGAAATGGAGACTCATCAGACCAGGGAACGGTTTTTCCAATCTTCTATTGTCCAATTTCAGTGAGTGGGGTGAATTGTAGCCTCAGTTTCCAGTTGTTAGCTAACAGGAGTGTCACCTGGTGTGGTCTTCTGCTGCTGTAGTCCATCTGCCTCAGGGTTCCACCTGTTGTGTGTTCACACATGCTCTTCTGCAGACCTTGGTTGTAACCAGTGCTTATATGAGTGACTGTTGCCTTTCTATCAGCGCCAACCAGTCGGGACATTCTGACCTCTGACCTCTAACATCAATGAGGCATTTTCACCCACAGAACTGCTGCTCACTGGATAATTTCTCTTTTTCAGACGATTCTCTGTAAACCCTAGAGAAGGTTGTGTGTGAAAATCCCACTAAATCAGCAGTTTCTGAAATACTCAGACCAGCCCGTCTGGTACCAACAACCAATGCCATGTTCAAAGTCACTTAAATCACCTTTCTTTTTCACTCTGATGCTCAGTTTTAACTGCAGCAGATCGTCTTGACCATGTCTAGATACCATGTGACTGGCTGATTTGAAATTTGTGTTAAACAGTTGGACAGGTGTAGACATCAGGGGCCGAGAGAGGGTCTACATAAGGCTTCAGTGGGACCAGGGTCAGGCAGCAGCCATGGCTCAGTTGGTAGAGCGGGTCGTCTATTAACTGAAGGGTTGGCAGCTCGATTCCCACTCTGTCCTAGTCAGTTCGTTGTGTGTAAGACACTTCACCCTCTTTGCCTACAGTGTCGAAATGGCTGCCACGCTTCTGTCAGTCTGCCCCAGGGCAACTATGACTACATATGTAGTTAACCACCACCAGAGGAAGTATGTGAGAGTGAATGAATAATGGAACACGACTGAAAAACAGTTTGGGTACCTTGAAAAGCACTATAGAAATACAATCTATTATTATTATTATTATTATTATTCTCTAATAAAGTGGCCGGTAGGTGTATATCGAAGGCTTTAAAAAAATAAAAGAAAAATAAATCATAATGTCATTTTTTTCTAATATCATGCAGCTTTAGCTCCTTCTAATCCATTCTATTTGTCTTTCACACATCTGTTTCAACTAAAGTCACTGTAAAACTGGCAAAAGGTGGAATTCCTGCCCATTCAAAACTCCCACAGATAAACTTTTTACACAACACATGTGACCACCAGGCATTTCTTTATCATCTCATTGTGATTCTCATACTTTTGGGTGTCACTCAGTTCCATTACATAATGCCATCACATCTACCTACCTACTGGTTGACATTTACAGGCACATACTGTAGCTGATAGACTTAATAATTCAGAATGTGGCATCTGGCCTCACACAAGCAAACGCTGATTTATTGAGGATGATGAAATGATATGCAACATAGTCATGATATAAATAATTCACACTCAAAACATTCAATAATGACCCGTAATACTTCTAAAGTCGATTTGGTTTAAACTGCAATGCAACCACGAATACTTTGAAGTTAATAAAACAACAGGAGCTGCCGCTGAAGGAGCACGGATGTTTACCAAAACCCACAACTCCCAATAGTTTCACAAATGAAAAACCATGACAACAAAGCCCTCCCCTGGTTAGCCTGTTCAATACTCTTCTCTTTTTAGCACAGATAAATGATCCCAGTCCATAATATATTTAATATTTCATTTCCAGCCCAGGGAAACAAATCATTATTTGTTCAACAACATCGCCATCTCTGCCCTTGAGGGGAATGTTTGCCCTGTCACAGAATAATTAGACACAAGCAGAGTGGAGCAGCAGAGGAAGAGCTTTCAGAAAGGTCTGCCAAAGGAAGACACCAGGTCACAAATGTGCAGATACAAACGCATACGGAGCTGAGGGACGACAACTGCACTATATACTGTTTGAGCTTCGACATCGCAATGTATGCGTGTGAAATAGTCACATCGTAGGTCCTGCAATTATTTATTTAGTTTTATTTATTCATCCATTTACTTTAGAATTTTTTTTAAATGTGTTTTAGTTTTTTATTCAAACTCATTAAATTAAATTATTAAAACTCATATATATATATATATATATATATATATATATATATATATATATATATATATATATATATATATATATATATATATATATATATATATATATATGAGTTTTATGAGTTTGTTATTATTTTTATTCATATTTTTTATTTATTTGTCTTATTTATTTATTTATTTTATTCATTTATTTTTTATTTTTTATTCATATTTTTCATTTATCTGTCTTTGTTAATTAATTTATTTATTTTTTTACAATTATTTTTATATATTAATTTTAATTTAAAATGTTTTATTTCTTATGTCTTTTTTATTGATTAATTAATTTAATTTATTTATTCTTATCTATTTATTTTTTATTTTACTATTACATTTATTTCATTATTCCAGCTACAAGAAGGATGACACTGAAACGTATGTTCGACCACTAATCTGTTTGACCGTTTACATCAGCACCACAAAACTGTTATATATTCCTGAGGATTTTTTTTTTTCATATCGCAATATATATCGCAGTCTTTTTTTTTTTTTTTAAATTGCAACGTCAGTTTATTTCTAATACCATGCAGCTCTACTACCAACACTGTCCTGTACCCAACAGATAAGATATCAGCCAACTCTATGTATCCCATGGTAACATCTTTGCTGTCACTACTCCCCACCCCACACCCCCCCACCCCCCTCAGGCATTTGAATGCAGACTTGATTAGCTTAAATTTCCTCAACAGGGACAACACCTTAGGGGAGTGGGATTTGGCAACTATTATCAAGTACTACCTTTTCCACACACCGGCAGTATTCTCAACAGGCAATAACAAAGTCCACCTGTCATGTTTGGTGGTCAGAAATCCTGCTGTGCAGATATTTTCCCCGTTATTGAGAGGATTTCCTGCTGTGACACAATAGTCGGTCTCCACACCACCCCTCTCCCCCCCTCCCCCCGAGTACAAACGAGGACTTATTTTTCAGGAAGTAATCACTTGGAGCAATAAACCTGTCAGCTGTAGCCAAACTACATTATCCACGCCATTTTACTGTACATCCCATGTTGTCGTTTGCTAAATCCAACCTTTAGGATCAAATCATTTTACAGCTGGTAGTCTGTAAACCAACAAATGTCATTTATTTTTGGTTATTTTTAGTAAAACAGGTAGAGAGGAATATTATCCACAATAAAAGGTGATAATACATAAGAAGGGAACAGATTTCTAGGTACAAAACCACTGCTGTAGTGGTTCCTAGATTTGTGGGTATACTATTTTTTCCCCAGTATTTTTATTTCATACCTTTTTTTTTTAAAAGGTCTGTTGAGCCGCATTTTGTAATAAACATCCAAAATGTATTAACTTCTTAATTTTGTAATAAACTGCCATTTTGTAATACATTTTGCCGCATTTCTACTTCCAAAATATATTCGTAATTTCAAATTGTCCATATGTCTAATATGTCTAATTACCAGCCAAGCCATAAACCACTTGGAATGTTTCCCAAACAGCTCCCTGAGTCTTAACACCCCACCACCAAAGCCTCCCTGCTGCTGCAAAATATCAAAACGTATTACATAATGTGGCTAAATTTATTACAAAATGCACTGGGGCAGTTTATTACAAAATGAAAAAAAGTTATTACATTTTGAATGTTTATTATAAAATGCAACGTTATTACAAAATGTAGCTCAACAAGGTCTCATTCCGTCGAACACCACTTTTCCACGCTCCTTTTGGAATCTGATGGGTCACCCTGAGTTACCAACAAATGCTGCCTTTGACAGTGGTTTGTCACCTCCACTGGCTGGATTTTCCATTCATAGAAAACAACACAGAGAAACAAGCGACTCAGTAAAGGCCTGTCCACTACATGTCACATGGACATTGGCGTCACCCACGCAGGGTTAAGCCCATCTCTCATTGCAGCAAATCTGAATTAGCATTAGCATCTATAAAAAAAAGACGGCACCACAGTAGCTGCTGCACAAACTTGAAAAAAAAATGGCGGATCAAACTGGTTCATGTGCTCTCTGTGGAAATACATTGATCTTTTGTTATACAAGAGATGGCATGAAACCTAGCTGGATGCTACTCTGGGATGGTAAACACACATACAGAGGGAGAAAGGAGGGGGGAGTGTTCCTTCACACATTCACAGCGTCATGAACATGTATGAGGAAGTACTGGAAAACTGTGTGTGTTGACCTCAAGTCATTTTTCTACCCTCCAAAAACAGCTGGAAACAAGGCAACTGGGACTTTTTTTTTTTTTTTAAATAGAACCAACGCACAATGCATTCATATCAATGGTGAAAACAGCAATATTATTGAAATAACCATGGAATGATTCCTTTCATTATTTTGAAACATTTCCTTCTTGAGGTTTTGATCTTTTGTACAAACACAATCACCTCAATCCCAAGGCACAAACTGAAATGATATAGAAAGTTTCCCCTGAACGCATCAGTTCCATATAAGTATCCACCTAATATAAAGATGTCAAGTCTCATGAAGACAGTAAGTCCACATTATGTCATCCAAAAACAACCCATATGTTTGTTCCAAGTAGGGTTGTCACGATACAAAAATTTCCAACTTGATACCAATACTAAGGATAATACTCGATACTCGATACTATTTCGATTCTGGAGATGTGAGGGATTCCTCTTAAAATTTCCTCCATGGACTGCTAAAAAAAAAGGTAGTGAGTGCGGGTGCAGAATAAATGCATGCCTATCTCTTGGCAAGTTAAGGTAGGCCTATCTTTTTGCTCAAGCCCTTCTGCAGTGCTAACTGCAAGCCTCTTTATGGTCGAGCGATTATGTGCGCGGGCGGCAGCGTATTGCATCATGTGACCACCGCGGACCCCTTGTGGGACTAGCAGCGCGCACGTCAAAAATGATAGGCTGACATGCTCACGGTGGCCTCCGTGGTGGTAACATGATACAATGCGCTACCGCCTGGCTGCCGCCTGCGCGCATAGACGTTCGACTATATCGAGGCCTTTAAAAGCAAAGTTGCATCGGATGGTCGCAATCACAGACCTATAGAAATAGTGTATAGGTCTGTGGTCGCACTGGCGTCATCCCGTGTGCTGTCAGAGGCAGCTGGAGAAAAAAAGAGACTTTAACTTACAAGCCGGCATTACGGCTGTGCCAGAGCTGACCGCGTTGATGCCTGTTTATAATACTTAACGTTACCCGCTACAAAAAAGCGGCGACGCGCCATAAAAACAAAAATCGATTTTCCAGCAACTTAGTATCTAATTAGATACCAAGGGTCAATATCAATTTAGTATCTAAAATCAATTTTTTTGACAACCCTAGTTCCAAGGCTTATGTCATGCTGACAGGTGTCTAAGCCTCAATATAATACACACAAACCAAAAAGCATCAGTGAAGTGCTGTTAAGGTTATAGGGTTTCTGAGGAGGAGAAAGTACAATACAAACATACATGGTACGGTTTATCAAAAAAAATTAGAAGAGCGGTAGTTCTTTTTCCTCTTTTTTTTCCCTTTAATTTCTTTCCCAGCGGTGTGCTGCCACTAACTCTGGGTCGTCCAGGAAATGGTCAGTGGGCAAAGGTATCTCACGGCTCCATCTTTACAGTGCCCTCCACCCAGACTTCACTACTTCCCAGCGTGGGGAGTACATGGTATGCCCTCTTCACAGCCACAATGCAAGGGGCACTCTCACTAACTCACTAGGATTTACTACCTGGATCCTGCTCCTTTTTGACATCAGGTCCATTCGTTGTCAAACGAACTTGTCTCACAGATTGTTCCACTTCCTCACGCACTCGACCAAATCCATATTCATACCAGACGTTTTCAACAATGAGCTCATGTTCACAAAACAAGATTGGAAAAGTAGGGAAGCGAACGTGCATGTAGAGCGGATGTAGAATGGACCAATCAGAAGCCTCTTTTCTGGTTTTCTCTACATCACTGTCTGCGAAGGGTCACATTTTTTGGGATATATATACAGTACATATATATATATATATATATACATATATATACATATATATATATATATACATATATATACACATATATATACATATATATATACATATATATACATACATATATATATATATATATATATATATATATATATATATATATATATATATATATATATATATATATATTAGTGCTTGGATGATATGCTTTCATGCTGATTCGATTCTGTTACGATTTTTTTGTGGGTGCCGGTTCGATTTAAATTGCGATTCTTTGATATTCCCAATATTTCGCTTAGCTTTTTAACACCAGACCATGTGAAAAAGATGAATGATGCTCCCTACAGATCATATCAGGAGCCATATTTCCCAAAAAAATGCACATCATATGTGAGCCACTTCAGATTTATTCAGCAGTAATATATTTGAACCAGACTTTGGGAAGTAAACTGCTACATTTATCTGTACACAACACAAATTTAAATGAACATACTTCATAATAAAGTGAACTTTAAAGTGTACATATCCAGCTCTGCTCTTCCCTTCTGTTAGAAAGACCACACACTTTAATTGTTGTTGATTATTTAACTATATTTATTCAGGAACAACTCATTTTCTCTAAGTTTTCAGATATCCCGCGCTGTTGAATGCACCAGAGATGTTACGATGGTCCTGAAACACACCAAACTCTGTTTAGAATTAGCCGCTGTGTTGTTACTAAGCACCCTCTTTTTCCCAACTCTAATTCATAAACTCCTGGTTTATTACTGTGTGTGAATGACACAAGGTGAGATTAATAAGACAATACAGTTGGAATAGATATTATCATAGTGTATTGTTTATCTGCACATAAGTTAATGCTGTTTATCGCTGGTGTGTTGTTGAAGCTAATACGATAATAAGCTAGCTGTCATTTGTGTGCCTTCACTGAGGTGATTTCTGTGTATTCCATGATGCATGTTATACATTTAAGTGACTCATACAGTCGTCTACGGTCTTTACATGTGGTAAAAAATTTTCCCACCCCGCTTAAAAATGATCATTGAAATGT
>CM035802.1:11734506-11767006 GCA_020466265.1 Siphamia tubifer | reverse complement strand
TATAACTCTTGAAAATACTAGTTTTGTTTTTTTTTTTTATGCTTTGCACCGCATTTCATCAGAGTTTATGTACCTCAACACAACACATAAACTCCATTTGACCTCACATACCGGCCTCTGAGCTACAGTTCCTACACTGAATTCAACATTTACTCTCATATAAGACACAGTACAGTACATCAGTCCAAGTTGGAATTCATCATGTACAGGTGTGGCAGCCAAGGACGTCTGTAGCAACAATGTTGGCCACAAACAGGAGCAGACAGCAGCTGTGGAAAAGCTTGGAAAGGAAAGGAAATGGTTGGCCAGGGATGGGTGATGTGCTCATATAGTCTGAAAAGCTTCAGAAAACAGGGTGCAAGAGGGCATAAGCAACACAAGTGCACTGGGGTTCTGCTAAGGAGGGGGCAGGGGGGGTATACTGGGGTGTGGAGGGCTGCAGTCAGTCCACTACTCTACCATTTTGTTTAGAAAGTATCTGCCTTAGACTTTTAAATGTGATAAATGTTAAATAGCATAGTAAGATGAATCAGAAAACAAATGAAAAAAAATTTTTTTGGTTAGTTCATGTTTTTAATACACGGGGTGTCCCATAAGTCTTCATATTAGGGCATTAACGACTTTAGGTTTTTTCAAGTCGACTTATCTGTCAATAAAGTCGACGTGTTGTGATGACGTTATCAGCTGAGGAACGACACAGACACGTGGCTAAAAAACAAACAAAAAAAAAAACACACGGTCACACATCTGTCCAGCAATGAGCAAATTGTATTAAAGTTCATTTCAACGTAACAACGTCCACTGACAAGACACAAGCGTCAACGTTTTTAACCCAAACAAAACAAAGGCTAACGCTAGCAAAGAGTTTTCTGTTAAATTTAACTGAACAACATCAGTAGGTGAACATATGTCTGCATTTTGTCATGAACCCACGGCTCTAAAACCAGACTGTCCACACGTCTGTCAGGCGTCCTCACTTTTTTATATTAAGTGCAAAACGTCCACATCATGTTTGGGAAAAAAAAGGAGCACGTTGTCTGTGCTGTTGCTCACTCAGGTTAGCTAGTGGATGCTACCTCTATCACGCAGATTAGCAAGATTGTTTTTTTGTTTATCAAAGGTGAAGTAAAGTGAGCAGGAGCACGTCAGGTTTAGGTCTGACTGTGTTTACGTACAGAGAGAGTGAGAGCGAGAGTGAGAGTGAGTGAGTGAGTGAGTGAGTGAGTGAGTGAGTGAGTGAGTGAGTGAGTGAGTGAGTGAGTGAGTGAGTGAGTGAGTGAGTGAGTGAGTGAGTGAGTGAGTGAGAGAGAGAGAGAGAGAGAGAGAGAGAGAGAGAGAGAGAGAGAGAGAGAGAGAGAGAGAGAGAGACACAGAGAGAGAGAGAGAGAGACACAGAGAGAGAGAGAGAAAGAGAGAGACACACAGAGAGAGAGAGAGAGAGAAAGAGAGAGAAAGAGAGAGACAGAGAGAGAGAGAAAGAGAGAGAGAGAGAGAGAGAAAGAATAACATGTGACTTGTCAAATTTAAGTCAGCTTGTGCTTGTGTGTCTGTTAATGCTCTACTTCATACATAGGAGACACTCTATACTTTTATGGTCCGAACATGTTTTTCTTTATATTTCAAATAACCCAAAGAATGCATTTGAATAAAGAGCAATTGAAATGTCAGTCATATAGATCATATTATATAAATAAAAGTTCTTTATGTGAAGAAACATTTTTTTTTCTATGTATGGAGACTTATGGGGACGCCCTGTTTATAGGCTGTATACATCACAGTATAGTACAAACCAACGCTCAACAAGGCAGTCAGAGACAGTAGACCTCTGCCAAGGCTTGATATGGCGTCAAAATATGATGTGATGGAACCATAGGTGTTGATCCATCTGATGTCTGAAGGTGAGACGATGTGAATGAAAAAAAAAACACCAGATTCTATCTTGTGTGAATCCTGAGATATTACCACTGATGTGTTTTTTTTTAGCTGTTGACCTTTAGTGTGACCTTGACCATTGACCTTCATTGTTCAAAATCTAATGGGTTCTTCCTTGACCCATTATCTATCATTCCTGAAAGTTTCACCAAAAGCAGTTCAGAATTTTTTTTTTTGCATAATCCTGCTGACAGACAGACAAACAGACAAAGAAACAAACAGACAAATGAACCCGAATTTAATACCTCCTTGGTGGAGGTAATAATTTACAAAATACATTTCTCCACATATATATATATATATATATATATATATATATATATATATATATATATATATAAATATATATATATATATATATGATTGCTGGTTCAGTAAAAATGATCCAGTTTTGACATTTACTTGCACTATGTGATGCACTGTAGTTGGCTATTATGGGATATTCAAAAATGATCCATTTATGTATGACTTTAATATATTAGTGTAATTTCATATTTGTGATTAGCTCCTCATTAATACATAATATCAACCAAATAATTTGCTTAATTTGTAACAAATAGTCTTTCATTCTAAAGCAGAAAATGTGATCATTGATGAAATACAAAACCATTAACATGACAATAATCCCAAATCCTAAACTGAATGTGTGGCTTTTTTTTTTTTTTTTTTTTTTTTTAAATCATTGCTTCCGTCTAAATTTGTTCCAATTATGTAAATCTACATGTGTACCAAATTTGGTGCTTTTATACCAAATTCAACAATTGATTTGATAGTTGCTGGATTATCAGGAGGAGGGAGATAAGAGGAGGGAAAAAGAGCATATTGTACAACCTCTACTTATAAAATTAATACATTCCAGAAATGTTTTTGTACTGTTAATTTTTCATAAATAGACACATTTTAAAAGTCAAAGGCCTGATTCATTCCAAGGCCCCCAATACTATTTAAAAATGACCAATTTGGTTTGAAATGTGTGTTAAAAGAAAATGTAGATTTAGATTTTAACCAATGATGATGATGATAGTCTGCCGCTCATATACTCTTCAGCTGAACCTTTGATACTAAAAGCGCTGGTCTATGTGGAGAAATGATCGTTAAAGTGTCTGTGTTACCATGGAGACAAAGCAGCTGCAGACGAACAGGGCACCTCCATCGAAATGTTTACTGTACTTTTCAAATACGTAGTGTAATAACATTTAAATGAGCACACTGGGAAAAAACTGAGGAAACAACAGTAACTCTGAAGAATGAGGGTCAAAGGGTAAAGAAAAGCATCATGGGTAGCTCCCTCATAGTCAATGGGATGCTACGTACAGTACGTACGTGACACATTTACATACATTACGTAGTTACGTATAGTAAACTGTGTCTCGGAGGTTTCAGTTTCTATTCGTAAATAGAATTTTCCTTCGTATTCAGAGACGAAAAATTGAAGCAAAGGTTTTTTTGTTACTTGGATAATTCGTTAGCTGTGTCTTTCATAAGTAAAGGTACCACTGTATATATAAATATATGAAAACGATGGAAATATGTATTGGCCAGCCAATATATTGTTCTATCATTACTATGTACTGATCTAAAATCTTTAATACCTCTTGATCAAGTCATTCTATCAATTCATGTAAGTAATTGGTGTAAACTACAAGTCTTAGTCATAGTTACCATGGAAACACCATCACCTTCTGCAACATTCAATCACTGGTAAAAGCCATCACATTTGATGAATAACAGTCGATGGAGATATTTGTTTTTACATTTAGTTATTGATGTAATTGTTGCCAAAAACACACATTTTTCAGTTCTCTCTGTGATATAATAAACCTTAGTTTTAATGTGAGTTTTTATCAACATCTATATATATATATATATATATATATATATATATATGATCAATAATTCAAGGAAAATACCAGATTTGTATTGAAGAAATGTAAAATAAAGAAAACAACATTGCAACAAACGGTGATAAATCACTTAAAAGATAAATATAGAGGAGAATTAATTTGTAACACCAGGTCTTTATGGGTTAGACTGATTTGCACATCAAGGAGAGAGAGAGAGAGAGAGAGACAGAAGAGAGAGAGAGAGGGAGAGAGAGAGAGAGAAAGAGCTTAATTGTTAATCTTCCCCTGTGAGTCGCTTAGGAAAAAAAAGTGTCTGCCAAATGCATAAATGTAAATGTCGACGTGCGCTGCAGTGATATTAGATAAAAACTGCTTACATGCAAATCATGGAAATATAAGAAATATTTTTGTTCTAAATATAATAGATTGGATTTACCAAATAGTAGTGTGTAATATCTGTGTCTGTTGGACCATTCTACACACAGATTTTTACATAAGAATAATTGGATTGTTTTTTTTAGCCCCATGTAGGCTGAGCAGATGTCCCAAAAAAACTCTGGGACAGTCCCGAATTCTAAGCTGTTGTCCTGAATCCAGTTGTATGTGAAAATTAAACTTATAGCAAATAATGAGTTGTTATCCCCAGGTAAATATTTTAAATGGTGTCTTTACTGTCTGACTACAGTAAAAGTGACTATCACAAATATTCATTGACAATAGCAATATATTAATATATATGAAATAATTTATTTCATTTCTTTATTTACAATTGTAATTAATCAATGAGATATTTAATACATTTTTAATGACTTTTAGTCTTCCATATAAATATGACAAATCTTTACTCCACTTATCCCACTTTGTGGATTCTGTCATTGACATCTATTTATTCATTCATTATTAAACGGTGATTAAGGTGTATTTCAGAGGGTGCATTTTTGTTACCAGTTAGTGTGAATATTGTTAATAAATATTGCACAATAACACTCAATGGATATAATTTGATATTTATTGTCAACTTCTCATTTATTTTCCTTTTCTTTTTAAATAAAAAATATGGTGGTCCTACCACCAGGCCTAACATGATTTCTGGGGAAAAGCCTGATGTACAGTATACAGCCCATATTACTGGTTTAGACAATAGGGTTGAGCACTTATGATTATCTCTCCTTATTGAATGTGATTTAATTTGATTTTGTGTATGTGTAATTATTCCTGGAATTGTTATTTCAATGCTGTGTTATTCATCAACTCAGGACGCAAAATTAAAATAAAAAAGTGTTTTCATTTCATTTATCAAATCAATCAATCAATCAAACTTTATTTATATAGCACTTTTCATACATGGTGCATGTAGCACAAACTGCTTTACATCAAACCCCTCCATTATCCTGCAATTGTAGGAACAAGTTAAAAGATTTACTGAATTAAAAAAGAATAGAACAAATAAATAAATGAATAAATAATGGTAATAATGTTAATAATTTACACCTCAGGGAGACTGTAAGGGGGGGGCATGGTGGTGCAGTGGTTCGCACGTGTGCCTCACAGCAAGAATGGTATTACATTTTCTGCACTTATATAGTTCTTTTCCTCCTTCATGGTCCTCATAGGGCTTTACTTAACTCATTTCTGCTAATTGTATTTTATTCGACTTGCATGCCCTTATGTTTCAACTTTTTGAGCTGATGGTGCTGTAAATTTCTCCTTGGAGATCAATAAAGTATCTATCTATCTATCTATCTATCTATCTATCTATCTATCTATCTATCTATCTATCTTACATTAGCCTCACATTCACCCATTCACACACACTCACATACACCAGTAGGTTTCTAAGCTTCTGTCAGTCCTATTGGGAGACTAAGTCAGGATTCAGTGTCTTGCCCAAGGACACTTCGACATGTGGACAGCCAGAGCTGGGAGGCAAACCGTCAACTTCTCGACCCATTCTACCAACTGAGCCACAGCCGCCCCAAGAAGGTCACTGGTTCTATTCCCACACCAGACCTTTCTGTGTGGAGTTTACATGTTCTCCTCATGTCTGTGTGGGTTTTCTCCAGTTTCCTCCCACCATCCAAACACATGCACTGATAGGTTAACTGGTTAATTTAAATTGTCCATAGGTGTGAATGTGACAGTGATTGTTTGTCTATATATGTTCAGACCTGAGATGAACTGGAGACTCATACAGGGTGTACCCCGCCTTCACCCATTGTAGCTGGGTTAGGTCCCCAGTGACCCTAGTGAGGATAAAGTGGGTTCAGATGATGAGAAGGGACTTTTTTTTTTTTAAGTAAAAAACATAAGGTTGTCATAACTAAACTGACCATTTAAATAAACCTAATATTTGATTAAACTGGTTAATTATGATATTCTTCAGTAAATGCTGCACTAACCTATATGTTTGTAACATGTTGCTAGGACAGTGCACTTAAGTCTATTTTAATATCTGTTCACACTTAATTATTATTTATTATGATCAGTATGTGTTGACTTGTTTTTCTGCCATTTAAGATAAATATGAAGAATTGCTCCAAGTCCAGCTGAAAGTTTGACTTCTGAACTCCAACATGCAGTGAGTCTAATTTACACAAATGCTTTAGAGTTATGCCTGAGTGTAAAAGTGTATTTGATTTATTACAAAAGTTTGGGAGGACAAATTAGGCTGCCGCATTCGAGGTAATTAAAGGAAATACTGCAGCTGTACGAGTCACTTCATCTGGATTTTGTTCATCATGTAATAGTTCAAAATAAGTTAGTGGTTAGATACAGCAAGAAAAGTATTGAAAAAAGAGCAATACTTTGGCTTTAGTTGTAACCATTTAAATTTTATTATTAATGCAAAAATTATTGAAATTATGAATCGTGCTTTAACCCTTTGTTGGTCACACTAGAAAAAAAAAAAAAAAAAAAAAAAAAAAAAAAAAAAAATATATATATATATATATATATATATATATATATATATATATATATATATATATATATATAATTTTTTTTTTTACTGATCCTAAATTTAACTAAAGTATTAAAACTCAAACATTATTCCTTCACCAATCTTAGCACAATTTGTGACTTGGTTCAAATTACATGTATTAACTATGTGTGTTTGTATCATTAGCATTAGCATTTCATCACCATTTACTATCATCTCTACTGTTTGGTTGAGCACGTTTTCAAAATTATTACATGAATCCCAAAGTATTTCTGAAACATAATGTCAAAAAAAAAAGTTAATAAAATGAAATAAAAAAAATAAAATGGAACTTGCCTGTAATTTTGTGTCCAAAAGAAAAGTTATGATCGTCTTCCTTGGCTGACTGCCCAAGAAGTTTGGTGTCAAAGGACTGAAATTTAGATTAGATATCAGGGTTCAAAGTTACCTCTACCAAACGGTTGAGCTGATCAACAAAGGGTTATTGTTAAATGGGTTATATCTTCCTGAAATCCAGCAATGCATTATTATCCTCCGTAGGGGACAAAAGTTAAACAGTTTTAGGCTACGTTTATATGGAGACGATCGGAAGAGAAGACGCAAAACCCTAACGGCTAATCATGTGATTTTTGATGTGGCGTGAACATACACACAGAAGCTTAAAATGCATATAGATAACACACCAATAAACAAAAGGCACTTCTGATGAAATATTTTATTGTTTTTAACCCGCAATCGTCCTCATTTAAACGACCCCTTACTTTTAAAAAAAATTCTCTTTTGCAAAGGGTATTCCAATAAAAAAAATAAGGAAAAAAATATTATAAGAATGTATTTGAAAAACTGTTGCAAGACAATAATGTTAAAAAATAAAACCAAAAATCTGGAAGACAACTTCCCTAGGTCTCAGGAGTGTAAATAAAAACAAAAGAGCATAATGGCCAATGCAACAGGCTGATACTGATACAAGAAAAATATATATATGTCGCCCTGATATAGCAACTGGCTGATATATAGACCTACCACTGCCTCAAATGTGCATTTGTTGGTTATATTAACAAACACAATTGGCTAAGCAGGACAGACCTGAAGGGGGGTGGGGCCTGAAATGACCGTTCTGGTGTCATTAGTGAGAAACTGGGCTGAAGATGGACCTGTGGAGTTGAATTAGGAAACAATTCAGACCCAAGGCGAGCATTTAGTTTAGCGTTAATTTATGTACAGGGTGTCCCCATAAGTGGTCCATACATGGGAAAAATAAATGAAAAATAATAACTTTTGTCCTTTGTCTCGTCTTGATACTTGATCAGGTATGTGCCGAACAGGTTCAATGTGTGTTTTGTTGTAATGCGCATTTACTCTGTAAAGAAAAATGAAAAGAAAACTATATTTATGAAAGGAAAGTGAAACCTTCCGAGACATAAATACAGTACATTACTGTACTTAACTATGTAATGTACATAAATACGTCACATATGTACTGTACGTAGCATCCCATTGGCAGCTACCCATGGCAGCTACCCATGATGCTTTTCGTTACCCTTTGACCCTCGTTCATAACAGAGTTACTGTTTCCTGAGTTTTTCCGAGTGTGCTCATTTAAACTTTATTACATTACGTATTTGAAAAGTACAGTAAACAGTTCGATGGCAGCGTCCTGTTTGTCTGTGGCTGCTGTGTCTCCATGGTAACACAGACACTAACGGTCACTTCTCCACCTACACCAGCACTTTTAGTATCAAAAGTTCAGCTAAATGGTGCCAGAAGAGTATATGATCGACAGATCATATACTCTTCTTAACAAGAATTGTTAAAAACCTGGGACTCCACAAGCCCGGAAATGCAGACCGTTCTACAGAACCTGGGTCTGCTATGCCGGTCAGATCCAGTGTCCTACAGTGGAGTCTCCCCCCACAGAGGACACCTCTGGAGACATCGGAAGCGTGGCTGTCGAGGTGGATTTACAGCTAAGCTAAGCGCTAACCCGTTCTGACCGCCGCTTCCATGAGTCTTGCTCACAAACGTACGCTCACTGGAAAACAAATTGGACTACCTGAAGCTGGATTTAAACTCCAAACATGATCCACCAGACTGATGGATCCTCATTCTTACTGAGACATGGCTCAACTCTTCTGTCTCGGACACCGACATTAGCCTGGACAGGCTAAAATCGAAATCTACATTTTCTTTTAACATATATTTCATACAAAATCAGTATATTTTATCATTTTTAAAGGGTTTGGGGGGTAGTATTGGCGCCCTTGGAATGAATTAGGCCTTTTACATATAAAATGTGACGATTTATGAAAAAAATCACAGTACGAAAACACTTCTGGAACTTTGTACCACTGTATATTATGTATGGAGACTTATGCAACACCCAGAAGATCATAGAGGAATGTTTTAAAATGCACAATTCCACTTAAAAAAACGTATTTGTCTTTCCTAACTATTCTGAAGGCAAATGGCAGAGTTTTGACTAAGCATCTGAATTCATTTACTTTTTAGGAAAAGATCATGGTTTTGTTTACAGGTTTTTAAATGCATTTCAAGTAAAAAACTAAACAAAACATGGAATCCTATCATTTTCAGACTTGTCCTGCAATAAACCAAGCATATCAACTTTCCCTAAGGGGTTATCTAATCCTAATGCACGGAAAGGCTGTATAATCTTTCCCATAATTTACTAGAACCATAGTTGAAGTGCACTACAAAATCCTTAAAACGTGTTGAGGAAAGTAGATCTAAAAGGGTGGGAGAAAAAAATCGATTCACATATGTATCAGGATTTTTTGTGTTAAGATTTTTAAATTGATTTTTTTTGTTCAAAAATCAATTTTTCCCCATATTTAAATTATTCATTTTAAGCCAGGTGGGGAAAAAAACTACCGCTTGTAAGACTGTAGATGACTGTATGAGTCACTCAGACAACAGCTAGCTTAATATCGTATTAGCTTCAACTACACACCAGCGTTAAACAACATTAACTTATGCGCAGATAAACAATACACTATGATAATATCTATCTATTGTGTTATTAATCTCACCTTGTGTCATTTAGACACCCTAATAAACCAGGAGTATATGAATTAGAGTTGGGAAAAAGAGGGTGATTAGCTAATTCTAAACACGGAGGTGGTGCGTTCAGGACCGTCTTAACATCTCAGGTGCGTTCAACAGCGCGGGATATCTGAAAACTTAAAGAAAATTAGTTGTTCCTGAATAAATATAGTTAAAACAATCAACAACAATTAAAGTGTGTGGTCTTTCTAACAGAAGGGAAGAGTAGAGCTGGATATGTACACTTCAAAGTTCACTTTATTATGAAGTATGTTCATTTAAAGGCTCTTATTTGTGTTGTGTGCAGATAAATGTAGCAGTTTACTTCCCAAAGTCTGGTTCAAATATATTACTGCTGAATAAATCTGAACTGACTCGCATATGATGTGCATTTTTTGGGGAAATATGGCTCCTGATATGATCTGTAGCTTTTTTACATGGTCTGGTGTAAAAAAGGCAAGTGAAAAATCGGGAATATCGTGAATATCAAAGAATCGCAATTAAAATCGAATCTGCACCCAAAAAATTGTAAAAGAATCGAATTGGCATGAGAGCATATCGTTCCAGCTCTAGTAAATATCCAGTATTTACAGTACATCAGTTTAATTCTATGTACAGAAGGGTTTTGAGCATCTAAAGTAAGTGAATTATGCACAACTTATTTTCATTTTAATTAAACACATTCAATATCAGTAGCAGATCACAGGTATTTCATTCGCTTTTGATCGTCCATTGTAACACAGTGCTGTGTTTGCCGTTCAAATCTTGTATCTTTGCACATTCATCTATATTTCAGAGACTGTGTGTGATCCAAGCCAAGACTCTTTGACAACTTTTGAAGCCATTTAGACAAAAGTGATTAAAACCCACCCAAAACTGGGACTGACTGGCCTGGATCCCCAGTGGAGTGAATCCAGAAAACAAGCTTCATTCTTGTGACGGCAGTCATCCAAGACAATAAACTCAAGTGACACCTACAGAGGACAAATCGATGGTTTCATTATCAACTTAATTACCAACCATGATAGCGTAATATCCTGTTATCGCTGTTGCCTTTTGCTGCTTTAATGACAGCCTGAGAGATACTGGATGCGTTTCAATGAGGGATAAACACACTGTAAGTAATATCACAATGGAATTACAATATATTTAATACAGTAAACCTGCTGCCTGACACTAAATCTTTCTGTGATTGTCTTCAATTGAATTCTGTTACTTGAAGAAAACAATAAAGAAGCTTTTGCTGTTTTGTTGAACAAAGCAGACAAAAAAAACAAAAACACAACCTACGCACATATTATAGCATTTTTGGCTGCTGTCATCATGTCTGTGCATGTGCTGATGTCAGCAGATCAACTGCCTCCATATATTTGACAAGTCTGAAGTGAAGAGAAACAAAATTGATGTTTTATACAAGTGACATTTGTGCAGTTTTAAGTATCTGGGAGAAGAAATATAGTTTAAAAATAAGTACAAAAAAATTGGAACCTTGATCTATTTTGCTTGTCCCAAAATCTAATCGCATCTATTCTGGGTCAGTAGCTGCGTTTCCATTTCAGTTTTTCGCAAAACAATAGTGATATTCCTAAAATTTTGACAAAGTATATTTCCGCTTTGAACGTGTCTCCATTGACGGTTGTTTTAGGCAGGAGTGTCGTAACTCTTGTGAAATATCATCCCATGAGATTTCACTGCTGTCACCTTCGGAGCTTCAGATTGACCATCATCCTGATAGCATTAGCATGAATGAATCGGCTAATTCTCTCGTCAGTAAAAATCCCTGGCAAACTCTTTAAAGACACTAACGTGTCAAACAAACCAGCTGGCTGACATTATAAGTGAATGAATCGGCTAATTCTCTTGTCAGCTCAGGGCAAGTTCATTTCAAGACATAACACTTTGTTTTATGCCATTTGAAATTAAATTTAAGACCAAAGCGACAATTTTACCCAAATATATATTTACTCCACATGTATGTGGAGTAAATATAAAATAAATAAATAAAATAAATAAGTAGAAAGATAACTGAAAATGTTATGAATAGATTTGGCTGAAATTTTCAGGAAATGGTGATACTGACAATTTTGGAGGTGACCAGTGGAGACACACACATGTCTTTTTTTTGGGGGGGGGGCTGATCTGCCTTGGTGGAGTTTTTTTCTATTACTTCACGAAATACATAAAAAATGATGACAATAAAGGACTATCGTATCTTATCTTATAAAATATATATGGAAATCGATTTAAAAATGTGAACTTTTACCTATATTTCCTAAAGTGTAATGAGATCTATTCTGGGTCAGTGGAAATCTATAAACCTAATTTGTCATAAATTAAACCAACATGTAAAGAAGGGGCACGAAATATAGAAGGAGGGGCTCAAATGTATCTAACATCCATTTTTTTGGCTACTGTGAACATATGTGTGTAATCATTACCCTTGTGGTACTTTGCCAGTTACCATTGTTGGTATATTGACCTTAATTCTTGTTGCTTATGTCTGTTACCACTGTGGGTAGGCCGTCTAGTTACCATTGTTGGTATTGACTTCATGTAATTTTGATACTGTTGATGGTATAAGTATTTGAGTCAGCTATGTAAATGTGTGTTTGATTGTATGTAGGTAATTACGGTTGTATGTAAAGCATAATGTTTTGGTTTTTTTTTTCTCTTTTTCCTGTTTATTTGAAAGTATGTGTGTATATGTATGTATGTATGTATGTATGTATGTATGTATGTATATGTATATATATGTATATGTGTGTGTATGTATATATATGTGTGTATGTATGGGTATGTATATGATATATATGTATGTGTGTACATGTATATGTATATGTATATATGTATGTGTGTATATTGTCTTCTCTCTGGTTGACGTAGAGGCTTTGCCTATTCCTTGTTGTCTCTCTTTGATGGAAGCTGAGAAACAAGCCGCTTTTCTTTTTCTTTTTCTTTTTTTGTAATATTTTGAAGACGGGGTGGGAGTACATAAGTGTTTCTTCTTCTCACTCCCTTTCAGGCAGAAGATTGCACATTGTTATTTGTTTATTTGTCTTAATGTTTAAGTTGGAAATTGTTTTTGTAAATTTTGTAAGGTGAGTAAAAACTGTGAACTTGCCTGAAATAAACTAATCAATCAATCAAATCAACGGTTTTGCTGTTGGAGTGTCAGAGAAACAATCAGAACCAAAAACAATACCTTTTGACTTAGGAGTAATAATTTGAAAATGAGACCATCACTGAGCAGCAGGAAGCTTCTGTTTGCAGATGTACAGTATATGTCTTAACATTGAGTCGCATCTCAAACATCTTTGTTTGAGTTTGTGCTTTTTTCAAAGTGTCGGATGCACGTCTGTGTTGGTTGTGGAGCTTCTTAATCTAGATAAGAGGTTTTGCGCTGACCTTCCCCACCCTGGCCTGTCACGGCGACAGATCGTTCGCATCTTTAATGAATTCGAGAGCATGAAAAAAAGGTGCACAGGCATGCAAAGTGCACATTAATCTTGCAGCATCGATGCAGGAGGTCTATTAGCGGTAACACTGCTTCATACAGAGCAGGATGAAGCACAAACTAATGTGGTGTTTGGTGTGAAAAACACCAGCACATTTGCCGGAATACATCATCATCGCACAGTATTTTGTCTATAAAACAGTTTTAGCCTGTTTACCTGGGCTTTTATGCAGACACTAAACCTTGTTTTAAAGCGCTGCGGGTTGTTAAATCAGAACCCCTTTTGGGTGAAAAGAATCATGATCCTTTAAATACTGATTTCTGCAGTTCTGCAAATGTACTCCAACTTTTACACATCCTCATAAAATATGAGATACAGCATACTGTAAACTGTAGCACTGGCTTACAGATAGGACCCACTCAGCAGTGGAAGTTGGCAAAGAGAAGTTACTAGAGCAGCACAATATAATGTTTGAGCGTCGACGTCGCAATTTACGTGTTCGCAATAATCACATGACAGGTCCTGTGATGTAGGAGACAAATGAGATCAAGATTTTTTTTAAATCTAATTTCAATAGAACTTGATACACATTGAGCACAGGAGTGAGTCACGGGTAACACGACTGAAAAATGAGCAACCAACAAGAGAAAGTCACCCAAAAACCAGCAAGAGAAAATCACCCAAAAACCAACAAGAGAAAATCACCCAAAAACCAACAAGAGTAAATCATCCAAAAACCAACAAGAGAAAATCATCCAAAACTAACATGAGAAAATCACCCAAAAACCAACAAGAGAAAATCATCCAAAAACCAACAAGAGAAGATCACCCAAAACCAACAAGAGAAAATCACCCAAAACCAACAAGAGAAAATCATCCAAAACTAACATGAGAAAATCATCCAAAAACCAACAAGAGAAAATCATCCAAAAACCAACAAGAGGAAATCACCCAAAAACCAACAAGAGAAAATCATCCAAAAACCGACAAGAGAAGATCACCCAAAACCAACAAGAGAAAATCACCCAAAACCAACAAGAGTAGATCACCCAAAACCAACCAGAGAAAATCACCCAAAACCAACAAGAGAAAATCACCCAAAACCAACAAGAGAAGATTACCCAAAACCAACAAGAGAAAATCACCCAAAACCAACAAGAGAAAATCATCCAGAAACCAACCAGAGAAAATCACCCAAAACCAACAAGACAAAATCACCCAAAAACTAACAAGAGAAAATCACCTGGAAACAAGTCTTGATGCCAGAAACAAAAGTTAATTATGGGGAATTATTTATTCTTCAAATTTTATTTTTGTTTTTATTTGTACTTATTTATTTTAGTTTTATTTATTTGGCATTTGTATTTATTTATTTAATTAATATATTTTTTTAAATATTTAAATTTATTATCATTACTATTAGTATTATTATAGAAAGAAAAACAGTTTGTCAAATCATTTATTTTTGTATTTATTTCTTTTTTAAATATGTTAATTAGTTTTAATATAAATTTTAATTGTGAATTTTTTTTTATTCACAGAGTTAAAAAAAAATCACATCATCAGTTTTTTATATCGTGTAGCTCTAGAAGTTACTGTAATTATTTTCCAACTTAGGGGACTTTTGGTTCCCTCCACCCTGTGACATAGTCAGTAAGCACATCTGAATATTAATGGAACAGTTGCCTTGAACAGCAGGCGTTTGTCAGGAACTTGGATCAGATTCATCACTTTAACCTGCTCTGCGGTGCTCAGGGACGACTGATGAGTTCCCATCACACAGCAGCTGGCTGGAGGTTCACCACTCACACTTGAGCAGTTTACAAGGAAGTAAACACAGGAGTAAGGAGAATGGAAGGGAAAAGAACATCAGTGGATGCATATGTTATGGGACCCACGGTTTTCTTTTGCTTTTTAATACATTGCTACCACTTCTTTTTTTTTTTTTTACCCCCACCCTGAAGAGGACAGGAGTATTGTTTCTGAGTCTTCAACCTACTCCTTATAAGAGGTGACTCAGAAATCCTTATTTTGTCTTTTTTTCTGTATTTTATTTATTTTGAAGATGAAGTGCTCACATACAAAGGAATTAAACCTTCAACCAGTCACAGTAAAACCATTCATATCTGTTAAAGGAGCTTCTTCCACTGCCCAAAACCAGATAGTGAACTAACTGTCTGCAGGTCCAGGGGGCGGGGCTAGTCAATACCGGTGTACCCCGATAGTTTGTAGCATAACTGTATCCTTCATATCTCCGATCTTCTTCAAATCTCTTCAGTTCATCGTGTTAAGCTTTTCTCTACATGAACCTCTTGCGTTTACCTCCACCTAATAATTTTTTTAAAATCTTAAATCTTGTTTTATTGTTCTTTCCCATACCCATACCCATAGCAACCGCTAGCATCTTAGCCTTCCACATATGTCACAGGTGGATGTTTTGCTTCTTTCCTACTTTGTTTTGTAATTTATTTATTTTTTTTATGATTGTATTTCACTTGTTTATATCGTTCTTTCTTTTGTATCTACATATAGTTAATATTTTTTTATATAAATGTTCAAACAAAAAGTACAATGCTTTCCTTATTTTTTGTCACTTCAGGGAAACATTCCGTTCACAATCAAGACTGATAAAAGTCGTATTTAATGTGTAATATTCAATTCAATTCAGTTTATTTGCCAGACACTTGTCCAAAATCTACATAAAAAATACTAATAGAAAAAAATTATTAAAAAAATGATAGAAACAGATTAAAATGGATTAAAACAGATAAAAACACATACAAATACACATTACAAACAGACCAAGATATATATATATATATATATATATATATATATATATATATATATATATATATATATATATATATATATACATACACGCACACTCACACTCAGTCTAGGATTTGAAAGTGCCACCATGACATAATGATATATATTATTTATGGAGTCATCTAGTGGTTGTGTAAATGTATATATTAAATTTCTTAAAAGTGTTTGTAGTGTGTTTACCCCTACAGGAACAAAAATATGGCTGGCACTACCTCCTCTGGAAACCTTAAATATGTTTCTTAGAGTATCACTGTATGCTACTTGTAGTTTGTGTGTACTGGACTTATTTGCCTGTGCATATAACAGCACTGTCTGTATACATCCTCATCATCATTCATATCATCTGTAATTCAATGACCTAGGTATTTTATCTTTGTCCAAACCTCAAAAGAATTATTAGTCAGTCTGAACACAGGAAATTTGAGGTTTTTGTCCCGTTTAGTTCGACATATAAGAACAGCACTCTTGCTGGAATTATACATAATGTCAAATTAGTTAGAACATATATCAAGAAGCTGTTACAGCCCAGTACACTACATCACCAGCATGTGTTACAACCATTCAGTCTTCTAAACAGTTCATCCATATAAAGGTTAAATAAAACCCCATTGGTCACACTAAAAGACTCAGATATATTCATTATATATATATATATATATATATATATATATATATATATATATATATATATATATATATATATATATATATATATATATGAATGAGCACACAAATGCATCGGATTTCACCAAAACATCTGAATTGTGTAGTAAGACCTGCTGTGTGAACATAGTCTTGGTTACTATTAGTAACTGCATTTCCATTACCCTTGGAAATTCACAAAATGTAAATATCGCTATAAAAAACTGGTAATGGAAACGACTGAATTTAGAAAAAACACTCATATATCAATAAAAAATGTTCACGCTTTCATGAGGTGGTTTGTCAGACGTTTCGATATTTAATACATCACAAAAGTGCAATGGAAACACTTTTTCCGCAAATATACAGGATGTGACTACAAAGTCACATGATCACTTCTCTTGGAGTGAAAATGACAGCCGCAGTCACTGTAACCATGACAACCATTGGCTGTTGTTGTTAAGTGCTGAGTATATTTACACTTAGTATTTCGACCTGACAATGTAAGAACCACATGTGCAGACAATTATGTGAGCCAGGTCGTTTGTTTGAAATGTTAGTGCCTTTAAATAGTTCGCCAGTGACTTTTACTGACGAGAGAATTAACCGATTCATTCATGCTAATGCTATTACATGCTCATTTAAACACATCTAAAGCATATTTCCACTTAATATTTCGGTCTGACAATGTAGGGACCACATGTACAGACCCTTATAATGTGAGACAGGTGGTTTGTTTTACATGTTGGTGTCTTTAAAGACGAGAAAATTAGCCAATGCATTCATTCTAATATCAGGGTGATATTGCGGTCAAGTGATCTGAAGCTCCAAAGGTGACAGCAGTGAAATGTCATAGGACGATATTTCACGAGAGTTAAGACACTCCTGCCGAGAACAACCGTCAATGGAAACACGTTCAAAGGGCAAATATACTTTGTCGAAATTTTAGGAATATCGATATTGTTTTGCGAAAAACTGTAATGGAAACACAGCTATTGACAGATAGGAAACCTGGCATGGGCTTCAAAATGACATTATGAAACTTGAGTGACCTTGAAAGCTCAAACCCACAGTTTCACATTTTGAGAGAGAGATGTCCATTAAGAGCCAAAATGTTTGTGAGGGGGCGTGGTTTGTTGTGCCCGACACCACTTGTTATTGATGCCTTTTCCACCTTTTCTACCAACAGAGAGAGAGAGAGAAAAAAAAAACACTATAAGGAATTATATGTCTCTGGCAGAAGGAGTAATTTGTTTTGACATGCATGGATGTCCAAAACCTTATGGGAAATGGAATCATTTTTAACCCACAGAACTATAGTGACAGGTTAAAAAAAAAAAGAAAACGAAAAAAAATTTTCATGACTGCACTCTGTATATGCCTTCTTAATGAAAATGAGAAATTGTAGTGTCAGTCAAGATTATCAATATGCGATTCACATTTGTATTTTGTCAGCAGTTCCTGTAAAGTATCTCCATGTAGGTACATTAAACACAGGGAGCAAAGCTGTGGGAAAAAAAAAACACTTCTTATATAGATGCTAAACCTTCTCTCTTAACCTTTTGGAATCTTAGCTTCATCACCATTTATATATATGTCCCACTACTGTCAGCAGACTGCAAAATGATTCGACCTGGTTACTCAGTAATGCTAACAACCATTAAGGTTGACTGATGGTGCAGAGGAGCTTCAGCACGTGCATGGATGACTCATGATTATCAGTCAGTGAGTGAGAAAGTGATATGGAGAACACAGCACCTCTGTTTTTCTAAACACTCTGATGACTATCATATGCCGCCCGTGTTCCTTCTGATAAAATATAATTAACCCAATCTGATTAACACTAATATACGCACTTAATCTGTTTGTTGTTGTTGATCTTTATCCATATCTAATGGTTATCTGTTTGATGATGATGATGATGATGACGACGACGACGACGACGACGATGATCTTTCGGATGAAGCAGTTATATGCTGGAAACTTCATGGAGGAGTCCGGAGAAAGTTACGAATGACTAAACAAAATGGTGGATTTTTGAGCTTCTGTAAAAATTATTTAAAGATTGCTGACATTTTTGCACATTCTTCACTCATCTTTGACAAAAGGAAATCACCACCTGTTGCTGTCGTTCTTCTATGGTTGATTCTTAGGGTGACCAGAGGAGGTTGACTGAAATTCGGGACGGGCAGATCGGGGGGTGCTGAGCTGACGTACATAGTCAATAAAAAAAACATATCAATTTCCAAACTTGTCAAATTAATGCTATTCAAGTATTTAATAGTCTATTAATCAATATTAATCACATTATGATTAATACAAAGATGTAATACACATACAAATATTACCTTCAAATAGGCCTAATATTGTTGAATGTGGAGACATGGGAGGTTGAACTATAACACAATGAAGCTGCACTTCAAATGTATTCAGTTTTTCAGTAATCTATCTCTATTGTAAATGAATATTCGCGCCGGTCACTGTTAACTCTTACTGTCGCAACTGAATAGAACTAGGATGTGACAAAGATACAAAATAGGTCCATTGTAGCCAGGGCTGAACACAGACATTTGAAATATTCGGAGCTGCAGTCAGACAATAGGGAGATGGTTTAAAATGTTTACCTGGAGATAAGTCATTATTTGGTATAAGTTAAATTTTCGGATTCAGATTCAGACTCGGGTTTCGGGACAACAGCTTAGAATTTGTGACTATCCTGAATTTTTCGGGAGATCTGGTCACTCTATTGTTTCCGGTTGTTTCTCTCTGAAATGTTGCAGCGTCACTTTGTTACGCCCGCCCTCTGACTCTATACTCCACTGTGATTCGCCGGCCAGTTTCAGGGAAATCTCGCCAAATGTTACATTGAGGATAACTAGACTAATATGGTACCACATATGCTGCTGCTGCTCGGTAGGTCTTGCACGGCTAGGCTAAGATATATAGCAACTTATAATGTAATAAAAACTCATTATGTAAAAATTAACTATACTGTGAGAAAAGTTGCAATATCACTTTTTTTTTTTACCTTTGCCACAGTTTAACAAGTGGTACCAGGCACAACAAACCCCATCCATCGCAAATGTTTTACCTGATTTGCCCCATTAATTATCAGAATCCTTTATTGTCATTGTCCCATTGAGCACAATGAAATTTAAAATAGAGCATCATTGGAACAGCTTGTGTTTGGTGACCTTGACCTTTGACCTACAATCACCAATATTTAATATGATCTATTCTGGGCCACCTCACACCTTTCCTGAAAATGTCATAGAAATTGGTCTAATAGATTTTGGAGTAGTTATCGACAAATGAACAGACAGGAAAACATGTTTTTCTTACACCAACTTTGTAAAGATCTATGAAATAACCTTGTTGTGATTTAGGACTCTACAAATAAAACTGAATTAATAATCATAATGATAACTATAACAGATTGGATTTATATAGCACTTTTTGGCCACTCGAAGCACTTTAGGTTAGTGACCCATTATTCATTCACTCTCACATGCTCCCTCTGGTGGTGGTGAACTACATATGTATCCACAGTTGTCCTGGGACAGACTTGTATCCACAGTTGTCCTGGGACAGACTGACACTTTGCGCCAACAGTCCCTCTGACCACCACCAAACATTCATACACTAGTGTGAGTGGCACTGGATGCAAGGAGGGTGACAATGGTCTGACTAGGACAGAGCGGGATTTGAACCACCAACCCTTCAATTGTTGGATGACTACTAACTGAACCATGGCTGCTCCAAAAGTGAATTGAGTTGAATAGAATTTTACAATTATCCTCAGCAAAACCAGCTAGAATCAAATAAAATTCATAGCAGAAATTCCTCAGGGTATTTGGTGCCATGACCTTTGACCTTGAAAGTCGGCATGTCCCAATCAGGTTTTTTTTGCCCTCGAGTCTGAGTCATTTGATTTTGATTATCTGCCGACACAGAGAGTCTGGATCCGATACTTCTATAAAACATTATGAAACTTCTATGAGGTCGGTTAAATTACAGTTTTAAATCAGAACAACACAGAAATAGACTAAAATGTTGTTTGCATTAGGAATAGTGCAAGATTAGAACCTAATGCAACATTAAGTGCAGACACAGACCTGGATGGATTGTGAATGTTGGTAGTTTAAAAAAATACTATTTAGTTCTTGTTTATTTTTAATCACTATTTAATAAATAATAATACTAATACTACTAACAATAATATATGTATTATTTAACTGATACCTGATCGGAACATAATGTCTGAGTCAGCAGTCATGTGATCGTCACTGATTTCCGATCACGTGATCAGATCTGGATAATCCTACTTGAAAGGTGAAACAAATGTCAATTTCAAACAATTCATTCAAACTCATGTCACCATATTTTAGTAAATAGTTGAAAATAGTGAGAAAAATCAGGTCAAAGAGAATCCTGCTCTAAGGTACCAGGGTTTGCCCTGTGAAGTAAAAGAACACTGCCTTCTTTGGTCTGGCATCAAAACATGGTTCAACAAAATGGACTGCGCTTATATAGCGCTTTTCACCTTCATGATGCTCAAAGCGCTTTACATTAGCCTCACATTCACCCATTCACACACACTCATACACCAGTAGGTTTCTAAGGTCCTTCTGGGGGCCGAAGTCAGGGTTCAGTGTCTTGCCCAAGGACACTTTGACATGTGGACAGCCAGAGCTGGGACGCGAACCACCAACCTCTGGGTCATTGGGCGACCCACTCTACCAACTGAGACAATACCTGAAATAAAAACAGTGGAATATCAAGGGGAGCCGCATGTACGTTATGAAGCGAATTTGTTCAGTGCAAAAGGACAGTGAGACCATTCTGCTGTTATGATGATGCTAAAAGAAGAAAAGAACACTGTGCATCATGACAAACACTGTCCTTCAGCCACTGTAAACCATAGCTGCATGCACTTTATTGCTTTTGTTAAACAGTTACTAGTTTTCACAGTAAACAACAGTAGCAGCCAGATACTGTAAACCTCTGCTAAGGCTAATACGCTCACAGTAGATCTGAGGAAACTACTCGGCATCATGGACAACACCTCCCACCGCCTGCACGCCACACTGGGGTCCTATCAGAGCACCTTCAACCATAGACTGAGACCTCCCAGGACCACCATTTGTACCGGTGGCCATTAAACTATACAACTCCTCCTCTTTCTGCAGGAAGGAAACCTGACACTTTAGACTGAAAATAAGATGTTATAACAATGGCTGATAGAATGTACAGTTCATACTCTTTATTATGTCATGTGCAATATTACTTTTTCTTTATCATGAGCAATAGTAGATTTTTTTTATTCTAAACCATGTGTAATACTACCGTCAACATCGTGTTAAATTATTACTATTCAGTGTTTCCACTACATTCATTTAGTATATTACTGTCATTTTTACTTTTCACTAAATCATCCAAAAGGGCCGGACTGGACCCTTTGGTAGGCCAGATTTGGCCCCGGGGCCTTATGTTTGACACTCCTGCCTTAGACTGTATGATTATCTGAACCATTGACCCTGAAAACATACCTCTGGAACTTTAAATCTTGTGGATACCTTTAATACTTTTGAATATATTGAGGAAATCCCATTTTCCCATAATGGCAGCTTTCTTCAGGATCTGATCTGGAAGAAAACTTCATTGGTGGTTTATATATATATATATATATATATATATATATATGTGTGTGTTTTTGTGAGTGAATTGTAAAACGTGAAATGAACAAGACATGAATTTTTGAAAATAAATCTGCATTTTTTTTAAAATAATTTTTTATATCCAGATTAGGGCTGCGCAGTATTAGGGAAACCTAAATTGTGATTTTTTATTTTTTTTTTAACCCGGCCATATATATTGTAATATGAAAAAATACTCGAGAGTAAGTGACAGCTGTGTAGCCAACGGTCGACACCGATTATACATTTCAGTGTCATCCTTCTTGTAGCCGAAATAATTAAATAACATTAATATTTATTTTAAATTAAAAAATGAAGACAAATAAAAAAAAAAAAAATAATTAAACTAAATCCATACATTGTTTTATTAAATTAAAGAATTTTTAAAAAAATAACAAATGTATATAGTTATACAAATAAATTAAAAGTTGAAAATAATAAAAAAAATGTAAAATAATTACAGGACCTGTGATATGACTATTGCACACACAATATGATCAAACAATATAATATGCAGCTCTAATCCAGATGGTTATCTGGATCATTCTCAAAATTTAATGGGAACTCATTTGGGTTAATACCCATTTCCAGAAAGATCCACCCAGAACTTTTTGCACAATCCTGCTGAAAAACAAACAAACAGACAAAAAACAAACAGACAAAACAAACCTAAATTAATACCTCCTTGGTTGAGGTAAAAAAAAAAAAAAAAAAAAAAGAAATAATCTCATAATGACAAACTTTCATCCACTGAACAATAGTTTTTTTCAATGACAGAGCTGTTGCTAGGAGACACACGGATACGATTAACGATTGTGTTGATTATTCAGATTTATCAGGATGCTGATGTAAATTCTTAAAGTCTTCACCAAATATGCTAACGCTCCTTTTTATCACTTTATAACTGGACATTTTCCACTCTTATTAGATAGAATAGATTATAGATTAAAGATACTGCAGCAGTATTTTCACTCATGTTACTGTGGGCAACAGTAACATTACAGGCATGTTCACATTGATACCCTGTCACACATGGTTTCTTTTGCCTCTGGGCCAGAATGAGCAGGGTTCGTACACACACAAAACACCACCACACAGTCTAAGCTTTGGATATTCTTGTTCTCCTTCATTAATTTTTGTCTTCATCCTCTGTCCTGTCCATCTCACCCACACTTAGTCACAAAATATGTCAACATTTACAGCATGGTTAGGCTTTTTGCAATGGTTTTTTTTTTTTAACACAGTGATATTGATGTAATTAGATTAGATAGAACTTTATTAATCCCTTGGGTAGAGCCTTCAGGAAATTAAGGTTTGAGAAGCAGCATGACACAGAATGTGAACAAATGAGAACTATTACAAGGAGGAAAAAAAAGGAAAGAAAATACTAATAAGAATCGCTCCGCAAACAGTAGTGGAAAAAAGGCACATTAGAAAAGTATAACTGGAAATAAACTACTATAATAAATGACACATGCAGTAACAGTTGTGTTTACAGAATATTTTAGGCAGTCAGCATTAACACACACACAC
Source organism: Siphamia tubifer (assembly GCA_020466265.1). Taxonomy (NCBI): domain Eukaryota; kingdom Metazoa; phylum Chordata; class Actinopteri; order Kurtiformes; family Apogonidae; genus Siphamia; species Siphamia tubifer. The sequence goes on along the minus strand of CM035802.1, from coordinate 11,743,074 downwards.
ACACACACACACACACATACATATATATATATATATATATATATATATATATATATATATTATATATATATTATATATATATATATATATATATATATATACTATATATATATATATATACATATATATATATATATATATATTATATATAGATAATATATATATAGTATATACTAATATATATATATATATAATATATATATATATATATACATATATATTATATATATATACTATATATATATATATATATACATATATATATATATATATACATATATATATATATATACTATATATACATACATATATATATATATATATATATATATATATATATATAGTATATATATATATATATATATATATATATATATATTACATATATATATATATATATATATAGTATATATATATATATATATATACATATATATATATATATATATATATATATATATATATATATTATATATATATATATATACAACTCAAAGATGCTTTACATGCAATAAAAACACCAATAAAAGTCCAACAACAATAAAAACATACAAGAGCAAACAGAGCAATCACAAATTAAAGCAGACAGAATAAAACATTATCAAACGTTAAAAGCAATCTTCAATAAATTAGTTTTAAATAAGTGCAATATACAGCAACATGTAATCATCCTTCTGAAGTAATGTGCAATATTTTAGATATAAATGCAGTTTTATATTTTTATGTGGATATTGATTTTTTTATTATTATTATTATTATTATTATTATTATTATTATTATTAATATTTTAAATATTTAATTCACTTCTTCATTTTTTTTGTGTGTGTCTTGCAACAAGCACCTTGTGGAGCAGCACTCCTAATTTCGTTATATGAAACTGTTGTATAATGACAATAAAAGGCTTTGACTGTGACCTGCACCAGATGACCTGAGTGGTCTGGATGGTTCATACTGGACTAGAACAGGGTGTGGTCTCATATTTTTTCTCTCCATGAGTGTGCATAGAAATAGAAAAACTCCTGGTTTTACGGTTGAAAAAAAAAGTCCCTTTATACACTTTGCATACTAACTAGATCCACACATGCAGTACATAGTGTACATTTCAATGCAGTCCTTATATATATATCCTATAGCTCCTTTAAGCGATCATTATAAATTGAATAACATTGTCAAAGGACATCTCTGTCTGCCTGCAATCATTCATTCTGTGCCTTTATGACATATATTTTCTTTGCAAAAGATTACATCTGCAGCATTGTGCCTGACACAATGATTTATCAGTGATTTAATTGCACTTTAACAAAAACACACTAATTTCTTTAATCATACAATGAGGCTTAACGTTTGACACACAAATTCCTAGTGTATCAGTGAATAATGACACATGGCAGCAACAAGCTTCCTGACATCCCTTTTGTAATTTTTGCTACTTTGAAATGAGGCACATTCAGATACGCTAGTGGAAAAAGGGCCGTCTTTCATTACCAAGCCTCTAGACGCTGGAATGAACGCCCATTTGGGAAGATTAACTACAGGAATATGCTTTAGTGTCTGATAACTGGAGAGTCATATCACATCGCCCAAGGTGGTTTCTGGGGCAACAGTGTGGCCATCAATCAGCTGGGTGTAATCTGACTAGAAATCGTTGTCAGCATTGCAAATTAGTGTCACATTTCACACACCCGCCTGTGTACGCCACAGAAAAATTGAAATATATAAAAGCTGATCTGTACAGCACATACAGGACGGTCGTGTTCTTCTGTATTTATGGATATGTACTGTATGAGTTCTAGACCAAATGTGTGTATTTTACTGTGTGTATATTTACATATAGACCAAAGGTGGAAATTAAAGTAGAAGTACTTCATTACTGTACTTAAGTAGATTTTTTTTTTTTAGGTATTTGTACTTTATTTGAGTATTTATTTTTCTGTCAACTTTTTACCTTTTACTCCGTACAGTTTTGTATAAATATATGTATGCTATACTCCTTACCTTCTCAGAATAGATTCATTAATAAAGAGATGTGACAGTAAGAAAAATAAGTCACTTCAGAGGAAAAATCAGTGGAGGAGAGAAACTGTCACTTTATATATTATAGTTTTGGACTTATCTCACAATTTTGACTATTTAGGTTAAAAAAAAAAAAAAAAAAAAAAGTACTTTTTATCGAATTATTTTAACTTTTTATCTCAGAATTTTGACTTTTTAGGTAAATATTTTGACTTTTTATCTTATAATTTTTACTTTTTATCTCATAATTTTGACTTTTTATTGCTGAAGCTAATGCTAAAGCTAATGTTGAAGCTAATGCTGATGCTAATGATGAAGCTAATGTTGAAGTGAATGCTGAAGCTAATGTTGAAGCTAATGTTGAAGCTAATGTTTAAGTGAATGCTGATGCTAATGTTGTAGCTAATGCTGAAGCTAATGTTGTAGCTAATGTTGAAGCTAATGTTTAAGTGAATGCTGAAGCTAATGTTGTAGCTAATGCTGAAGCTAATGTTGTAGCTAATGTTGAAGCTAATGCTGAAGCTAATCTTGAGGCTAATGCTGAAGCTAATGTTGAAGCTAATGTTGAGGCTAATGCTGAAGCTAATGTTGAAGCTAATGTTGAAGCTAATGTTGAAGCTAATGTTGAAGCTAATGCTGAAGCTAATGCTGAAGCGTGTACAGACCAGAGCTCATATGCAGAGCTTCTCTCACTCACTTATATGAAGCCAATTTGTCACAAGATAAAAGAATAAAGTGTGTTTGGAGTGGTACCTGGAACTTGTCTTCAGTAGGGATGGTGCTCTTTGGTGACACGTTTAATCTATGTCAAACATCAAATTTCCAAGGCGCTCATCCTCTATAAATGTTAAAATTTATAGAGGATGACTTTAGACTTTATTTTATAGGCAAATCATAATTAAAAACACTACTATGTGTTTTGGCTACAAGAGTGTGTGCAGTGTCCCAAACTAAAATGAAGAAGCAGCACCTATCTGATTGTCTTCAGGTGTGCAGGTAGGACTTTCAATCAGTCAGTCGACCAATCAAGGTATGTAATATGTTGTTTGATGAGTGAGGCCCCCTGTTGACCACTCTTGAGATGTGGGGCTTTACCTTGATTGGACTAAAAAAAAAAACGAAAAAATGTCCACAAGCCCTGCCATCGCACATACCCTGCGCACCCTAGGAAGACCACCAAGAGTCATCAAAAGCAATCAAACCCCACCAAATGTCCGTCAACAAACACTGCTGAAGACGAAAGTGGTAATTAAAACAACATGTAAAAAACATTACATTCAATTAAAAGATGTAAAATGAAAAATTCACAGTATGAAACCACATGTGGAACAAATACGACTGTAATTTCTGTCTTCCATCACTTTATGTAAGTCGAATACAGCAGTTATCAGAGACATATTTTAAGACACCAAAGCACCTAATCAAAGTAAGACATTAAATAAATGCAAGCAGCAGGTTGTATCACTAATGTACTTGGCTTATTTCCAAATGTAGAATTAAAATATGAACGGCTATTAGAGAAAAACAGAACTGCATCCATAAAAGAGGCTTAGAATGATTAAAGTCTTAAAAATTATAATTCTAAATTCTTAAATGTTTGTGCTGCGGTGCACTCATTAAGACACAAACTAATTTATTATCATCATTAAGCAAAAAGTTAATGATGCTAAAAGATTTATCCATGGGCATCAGCATTTTGGAGTCCTGAAGAGAAATACCACGCAACAGAGTCAACACTTGAACATAATAAATCTACAGTTCAAATCAGGATGTAGGAAGGACATGGCTGAGCAGGGGTGGTGGGTTTTTTTGTAGGGATGCACGACATTAGAAAAACTGATATTTGTGATTTTATATATATTTTTTTTAAATCATCCGATATATGTTATGATCTGATAAATAACAGCTGTGTGGTGCCGACGCAAACGGTCAAACAGACAGTGAACATATGCTCCAGTGTCATCCTTCTTATAGCTGAAATAATTGAATAGAATTAGTAATTAAAACAAAAAACAAAAAAAACTTAAATAGAAATTAAATAAAAATAAATAAACAAAGACAAATACGATAAATAACAACTAAATATTAAAACTAATTAACATATTAAAAAAGAAATAAATAGAAAATGAAATAATTTCACAAACCGTTTTTCTTTCTATAATAATAATAAATAATAATAATAATAATAATAATAATAATAATAATAAAATTTGATTTGATTAAAGATAAAAATAAAATAAAATAAATTAAACATTTAAAATATATTTTTTTAGTAATTATTAATTAATTAAAGGTGCAGTGGTTAACACTCATGGCCTCACAGACAGAAGGTCCCTGGTTCCATTCCCACACCAGACCTTTCTGTGTGGAGTTTACATGTTCTCCTCATGTCTGTGTGGGTTTTCTTCAGTTTCCTCTCACCATCCAAACACATGCACTGATAGGTTAATTAGTTAATATAAATTGTCCATAGGTGTGAATGTGAGAGTGATTGTTTGTCTATATATGTTCAGCCACTGAGATGAACTGGAGACTCATACAGGGTGTACCCCCGCCTTCACCCATTGTAGCTGGATTAGACCCCCAGTGACCCCCATGACCCTAGTGAGGATAAAGTGGGTTCAGATGAAAAAAATAAGGTAAATTTTAAAAAACAAATAAATTGAATTAAATTAATGAATGAATAAATAAATAAATAAATAAATAAATAAATAAATAAATAAATAAATAAATAAATAAATAAATAAATTAATAAGTCAAATAAAATAAATATACTACATCAAAATAAGTGAGTAAAAATAAATAAATTAAATAACACATTTTTTTAATACATACAAATAAAGACGTGCACTGATAAGGCATCATTGATCTCAATGGGACACACCTGGGTAAATAAAGGTTAATTAAATAAATAGAATTTTAAAATTACATAAAAATGATTGCAGGGGTTCAGATGACAAGACGATTAATTAACTGATTTTACAAAACAAGGTAAATAAAAAAAAAAATCTAATAAATTAAATAAAAAATAAATAAATAAATAAGCCAAATTAATTAAAAAAAAAAAATTATTAAATCAAAATGAATGAATAAAAAGAAATAAATAAAAAAAAAGACATTTATATTTTTTAATATATACAAATAATAGAGACAAAGACCTGCACTGAAAAGGCATTATTGATCTAAATGGGACATCACTGGGTAAAATAAATGTCAAATAAATAACATAAAAATAATAATAATTGTAGGACTAATATAAATATTACTCACACATACATTGTGATGTCGATGCTCAAATAATATACTGAGCAGCTGTAGTTTGTTTTTTTTTTTTCCCATTGCACCTGTATATGTGTCCCACTTTCTGTTGTCTACACCTTGCTGCTCATTTTAGATTGGACTGTCTCTGGAGGTACCAAAACCTATTAAGTGAAACTAATACAAACAGGCAGTGGGGGTGAGATTCAGCGGAGTAAAATATTACAAAGCGTTGTGCTTTTGTTAAACTTTAATGATGGCTCAAGTTTGAAATCGACTTGAAAAGAATGTCGATAAGCTCACTGCTCTTCTCACCTGTGTGACTCGCTGCCATTTTTAAAGCACCAAAACAAAACCTCCTTTTCATTATTATTGGTAGCCAGTCGTGGGCATTGGCCCTGCTGTGTTTATCCATCTGTACTAATGTGGCTGTATGTCCATAGATGTTTTGGCTGCACAAAATGGATCTGTGTTTGCATGCCTCCCGAGGATGATTTACAAAGCATTGATTTGGAGGCTCACAGGCTGGAGCACAATAAAACTGTTGTTTATGTTCAGACAGCGAGTGTTCATTGTCAAGAGGAATGGCATCTTGTTTAGGGCAATGTAGAGCGCCATGGGAGTAAGGCGACAAATCATCTCTTTTTAACTGCCAGGGACACAGGGACAGTTGAAGCTTACGCTATCAGTTATACAGCAGCTTTTTGCAATAAGTCAATCCCATCACCTCCACTAGTCGTATGAATATAGGCCGCGGCAGGGCCATGCTATACATTTCAATAAACTGTGCAGATTGGATGTGCAGCGAGACAAGGACGGAGCTTGGGAAACAATATGTAAAGTCACGGCCAAGCCAGCAGACTAGCAAGAAGTCGAGCCAAATAGGGCTAAATGACTGCCTTAGTTCAAATGATTATGTGCAGCACATACACTGCAAGTCCAAGTGCTTAAATTAGTGTTAAAGGAGGTAATGGAAATCTCCCTACTATTCACAAGGTAATTTAAATTCATACGCTGGCATAAAATAAGCATTGAAAACACAGCGCGTCGTCAGGTTATCTTAAGAGGCAATCCAAATGTATTTTTCCCAAAACAGTTGCATGTTTTATGTAGACATAAGAAACTTTTTGCAAATATGAAAACAATACACAGCAGGTTTGGGATGGTAAACCAGAAAACCTAGAAGGATTAAAGGATTTTTAATGTCATACCAGGTACCAGTACACTGAATTATGTTTATTATCATTTATTTGGAACATCATAGCAACAAAAAGAGTAACACTTTACATTACGGATTGCTAATAAAGTGGTAATTCTATGGTAATTTTGATGTAATTTCATGTAATAATGCCTTTGTAATTACTTATTACAAGTAATGGATTGCTTATAATGTGATATTTCTTCTGTAATTTTGATAGAATTTGTGACAAGACAGTGAAATTGTATGAAATGTGCCTGTTCCACCTCTATTTAACACACTGGTTTACTGTATGCTAACATAGCTGGCTACTGCTAGCTAAGTCTGCTAGGTTGATATATAACAGCAAACTTGAACAGGCTGGCTAAACATTATTGGTTACCATGGTTACTGTCTGCTTTCCCCTTGTTTGAGCACAAACTGTATATTTTACAGACATGTTTCCATGGGTTTCAGAACCTTCAGTGTTCTAAGGCAGAAGACAAACAATTATTGAGCCCAATTACAGACGTGGCTTCATAGCATCTGTAGTCTGTAGAAACTTTTTGTACTTTCCTTTTTGGACCTTCACTGAAGAATTACAACTAAGAATTTATTACCTTATTAGCGACCCGTTACATTTAACAAGTGATTACAAAAGCATTATTACCATGAAATTATAGGGTTAAATGACTGCCTTAGTTCAAATGATTATGTGCAGCATATACACTGCAAGTCCAAGTGCTTAATTTAGTGTTTAAAAGATGGTAATGGAAATCTCCCTACTATTCACAAGGTAATGTATTTTTTCCAAAACAATCGCATGTTTTATGTAGACATAAGAAACTTTTTGCAAATATGAAAACAATGCACAACAGTTTGGGATGATAAACAGAAACCTACAAGGATTAAAGGATTTTTAATGTCGTACACTGAATTATGTTTTATTATCATTTATTTGGAACATCATAACAACAAAAATGTTAACACTTTACATTACGGATAATTCTATGGTAATTTTGATGTAATTTCATGTTAATAGTGCCTTTGTAATCACTTATCATAAGTAACGGATTGCTAATAAAGTGATAATTCTACTGTAATTTTGATATAATTTGTGACAAGACAGTGAAATTGTATGAAATGTGTCTGTTGTTCCACCTATCTTTAACAAAGTGGCTTACTGTATGCTAATGTAACTGCTACTGCTAGCTACGTCTGCTAGCTTGATATATAATAGCTAACTTGAGCAGGTTGAACATGATTGGTTACCATGGTTACAGTTTGCTTTTCCATGATTTAAGCTTGTGGCCAAGTGTATCTGGAGTTTCCAGACCAGCTGTGTGTTAAGTCTAAAATTAATGAGCACAAATGTGATCATCGTCAGCTGTTTTGCGAGTATGATAGAAGTAATGCTAACGTTAAGATTGTGTACAGTTTGTGTGTTTTGTTTTCAGATAAACTGCCTGTTGTTTTTATATTTGACCAAAAACTTCTGTGGAAACATGTACCATTGCATGGCTACATTAGATAGCCCTCTTGCTATCTGTTAAACCTGAACACCACTCATCAACATGATTGTACAAACGAACAAATAACCGACAACAGGGAACAAAGAGTCAGTTCGTTTCATTCATTTCAAAGATTTGTTTCAAAAGAACCGATTCGTTCGCCAACAACACACCACTACATCCAACCCTAATTTGAATAAATGAACATTTTCCCATTAATAACTGAGTTAATCCTACTCATGTTTTATGTGTAATTACCTGTGTAATCTACTGTAATATTGTGACGGTGCAGCATTAGCGCAACGTCAACTCCTGCCCCGTCTGTGGGGGGTTTTTATCGTCTTTTTCCTGGTTCCTAGCCAGTCCTAGCCAGTTAACAAGAGCCTTGAATTCACCATGATGTAACGATTATAAGTAGGTGGACCCGGGGTCTATACTCCTGTGTATACTGTGGTCTTTCTCAGGGGGTAGGATCCTAAGGGGGTGGCGGGGCGTACCCTACGTATATCAATCATAGACGCTCGGCGAATGCATCAGAACCTTACACAGCTTCAGAATTGGGCCCAGTTACTCAGAACCATAGTAATATTGTTTTGACCTGGGTCCAGC
>CM035802.1:11705143-11734406 GCA_020466265.1 Siphamia tubifer | reverse complement strand
CCACGGCACATTCGCAGCCCCCAGTTTTAAGGGTCGCTGCTCAAGTGTTTTTTATTTAATATTTTCGTTTTTTCCTTTTTTTTTGGCTCGTATATTAAGATCCACATTAGCAACTAATGTTTGAGTTACTATTCTTCCTGGGGTCTCCTCTACGTAACATAAAATTTTTAATATTTACATTAATCTAACACCATTCACTTTCAAAACTTTGAAAAATATATATATTTTGCTTTTCACCTGTTTCCCCTCATGCTTTATAGGGACTTAGAGAAAAAAAAAAAACAGGGTTAATGTGTCTATAGGGGGCGTCATTTACATAAATTTGCATACTTCATAGATTTCCCCATGCATTTATATATTTTATTGTTATATATATTTATATATATAGACTTGTTGGCATGATTGTACAAACAATAATCTTTCCATTTTATGTCCATTGTGTAAATAAAAAAAAAAAAGTTTTCATTTCTTCTGAAAACCTTTTAGGCTGTCAAAATGTATTTATTTTCATTTATTTATTTATTTAATAGGGACTATGCAGTCAAACATAGTTCCAGATTTACAGGTTATAGCTTGTGTTAATTCTGCATTATAATATGATTTATAATATGAAATGAAAGGAGGAAAAAAAAAGACAGAAGACAAAAAAATACTGTTCTATATATATAAAAAACCCACTATATATGCTGCTTTGGAATTAACATGTCAACACAGATTAATACAGCATTGTGATTAATCTGATTAAAAATTTTTAACGTAATTAATCCAGAATGACTGTGAATGACTCTGCTAATGAACTTCAGCCAGTTTGTCCAAGTCCAGTTAACATGTCCTGACGGTCATTTGATCCGATAGTGACAGTCAACAGAACCAACCGATAAGGATGGAAGACACTGAACAGTGCATTAGCTTCTGGAGGGAAATATGAGGACAGACAAACTAAGACAGAACAGTCGAGACACACTCTGCAGGAAGGAGTTTTCTTTTCACTTTAGCACTTCCACATTAAAATAACACATTAACGACAAAGCATACATTAGTGGAGGGTTCTGCTAGCATTAAGGCTAATGAGTCTTCCAGCTTAGAAAAACATGTTCACTGCAGATATAGTCACTTCCTTATTGAGTCTGTTTGCTTATAGATGATATAGGAATGTTAAAAGAAACCTATATAATTGACCTAATAAAACTGAGCTAATGATTAGCGATCATTTTGGCTGAGTACATTTGACCCCATATTTTTTGAGTAAAATATGTCACTAATTTTAACAGTTATAACACACTAAAAGAAATGAGATAAAATCCACCTAACATATTTGTCACGGGTTGATTTTCAACGAGGGGAATGATGAGACTTCAGTGATTTTTAGATTTATTTCACCAAGTCCAAAACCAGCAGTGTTGAGGAGTGCAATATTTACAGTGCAAAATATTACCAAAGAAAAAAACAAATATTTACAAACGATTTCAATCAAAAACATAAAGTTCTTCCATTCAACACACTAATTTCAGTCACACTATTTACTCTCAAACTCTACACAGATTTTTAGCCACACACACAAACTCAAACACTAACTCTTCTAACTCTATAACCCACACTATAACTGGACAAAATGCACCAGGGGTGTCAAACTACGGTCCTCGAGGGCCGGTGTCCTGCATGTTTTAGATGTTTCCCTCTTCCATTACACCTGGAGGCCATTATATCATTATCAGTCTGATGAGGAGCTGATTATTAACTCTTTAAGTGTCAGCGCTGATGCGTTCTGAATTGATGATTTAGTTTAAATATTCAGAAAAATTCAAAAGTTTTACTTTATTTTGTGCACGGAAAAGGTGCCAAAAAGCAAGAGGTGTTTTTTATTTATTATTTTTTTTATTTTATTTCACTATTTTTTTTTTTAATTGCTGTGACCAAATGTCAATAGTAGTTTTCTTCTTTAGTATTTTTTTTCTCCAAAATTTTCCACATTATTTGTCATTTTGTAAATATTTCTTAGTTTTTGTTCATTTTGTTTATTTTTCTACATTTTGGTTCTTTTAATTTTTTAATTTTTCTTTGATTTTCTGCCATTTGTGTCTTACTTTGCTCATGTTACCAGTTATTTTGTTAGTTCTCAGGAGTTAAAGGGTTAAACTGAATCACATGGAAGAGGGAAATATCTAAAACATGCAGGACACCGGCCCTCGAGGACTGGAGTTTGACACCTGTGATCTATATACATGTAAGCCCCACCCACAGTTATACCAAACAACACATAATTCAATTAACACACATTCTATCATATTAACATTATCCCACAACCCACGATGAAATCATACCACATCTGACAAATAAAGACACAAATTACACACAATACATTTAACATAAACACAGAAAAAAAAACTAAATAATATATGAATGTCCGTTTCCTGTCACGAGTGGTTCAGTCCGTGGTCATGTGTTCTGTTGTAGTGTGCGAATTATGGGTATTTAGTGGGTGAGGCGGAAGTGTCTCTGTTTGGTTCTGTAGTAGGTAAGTGTGTGTGTGTGTGTGTGTGTGTGTGTGTGTGTCGGCCCATCACCAATGTTGAATTCCACGGTCAAAGGTCACAGCCCTCCGTTTCATAGGGTTAAGGCTGGACCCAGGTCAAAACAATATTACTATGGTTCTGAGTAACTGGGCCCAATCTTGAAGCTGTGTAAGGTTCTGATGCATTCGACTAGCGTCTACGATTGATATACGTAGGGTACACCCCGCCACCCCCTTAGGATCCTACCCCCTGAGAAAGACCACAGTATACACAGGAGTATAGACCCCGGGTCACCCTACTTATAATCGTTACATCATGGTGAATTCAAGGCTCTTGTTAACTGGCTAGGACTGGCTAGGAACCAGGAAAAAGACGATAAAAAACCCCCACAGACGGGGCAGGAGTTGACGTTGCGTTAATGCTGCACCGTCACAATATTACAGTAGATTACACAGTTAATTACACATAAAACATGAGTAGGATTAACTCAGTTATTAATGGGAAAATGTTCATTTATTCAAATTAGGGTTGGATGTAGTGGTGTGTTGTTGGCGAACGAATCGGTTCTTTTGAACAAATCTTTGAAATGAATGAAACAAACTGACTCTTTGTTCCCTGTTGTCGGTTATTTGTTTGTTTGTACAATCATGTTGATGAGTGGTGTTCAGGTTTAACAGATAGCAAGAGAGCTATCTAACGTAGCCATGCGATGGTACATGTTTCCACAGAAGTTTTTGGTCAAATATAAAAACAACAGGCAGTTTATCTGAAAACAGAACACACAAACTGTACACAATCTTAACGTTAGCATTACTTCTGTCATACTCGCAAAACAGCTGACGATGATCACATTTGTGCTCATTAATTTTAGACTTAACACACAGCTGGTCTGGAAACTCCAGATAACTTGGCCACAAGCTTAAATCATGGAAAAGCAAACTGTAACCATGGTAACCAATCATGTTCAACCTGCTCAAGTTAGCTATTATATATCAAGCTAGCAGACGTAGCTAGCAGTAGCAGTTACATTAGCATATAGTAAGCCACTTTGTTAAAGATAGGTGGAACAACAGACACATTTCATACAATTTCACTGTCTTGTCACAAATTATATCAAAATTACAGTAGAATTATCACTTTATTAGCAATCCATTACTTATGATAAGTGATTACAAAGGCACTATTAACATGAAATTACATCAAAATTACCATAGAATTATCCGTAATGTAAAGTGTTAACATTTTTGTTGCTATGATGTTCCAAATAAATGATAATAAAACATAATTCAGTTGTACTGGTACCTGATATGACATTAAAAATCCTTTAATCCTTGTAGGTTTTCTGGTTTATCATCCCAAACTGTTGTGCATTGTTTTCATATTTGCAAAAAGTTTCTTATGTCTACATAAAACATGCGATTGTTTTGGGAAAAAATACATTACCTTGTGAATAGTAGGGGTATTTCCATTACCTCTTTTAACACTACATTTAAGCACTTGGACTTGCAGTGTATATGCTGCACATAATCATTTGAACTAAGGCAGTCATTTAAACCTATAATTTCATGGTAATAATGCCTTTGTAATCACTTGTTAAATGTAACGGGTCGCTAATAAGGTAATAAATTCTTAGTTGTAATTCTTCAGTGAAGGTCCAAAAAGGAAAGTACAAAAAGTTTCTACAAACTACAGATGCTATGAAGCCACGTCTGTAATTGGGCTCAATAATTGTTTGTCTTCTGCCTTAGAACACTGAAGGTTCTGAAAGCCATGGAAACATGTCTGTAAAATATACAGTTTGTGCTCAAACAAGGGGAAAGCAGACAGTAACCATGGTAACCAATAATGTTTAGCCAGCCTGTTCAAGTTTGCTGTTATATATCAACCTAGCAGACTTAGCTAGCAGTAGCAGCTATGTTAGCATACAGTAAACCAGTGTGTTAAATACAGGTGGAACAGGCACATTTCATACAATTTCACTGTCTTGTCACAAATTCTATCAAAATTACAGAAGAAATATCACGTTATAAGCAATCCGTTACTTGTAATAAGTAATTACAAAGGCATTATTAACATGAAATTACATCAAAATTACCATAGAATTACCACTTTATTAGCAATCCGTAATGTAAAGTGTTACTCTTTTTGTTGCTATGATGTTCCAAATAAATGATAATAAAACATAATTCAGTGTACTGGTACCTGGTATGACATTAAAAATCCTTTAATCCTTCTAGGTTTTCTGGTTTACCATCCCAAACTGCTGTGTATTGTTTTCATATTTGCAAAAAGTTTCTTATGTCTACATAAAACATGCAACTGTTTTGGGAAAAATACATTTGGATTGCCTCTTAAGATAACCTGACGACGCGCTGTGTTTTCAATGCTTATTTTATGCCAGCGTATGAATTTAAATTACCTTGTGAATAGTAGGGAGATTTCCATTACCTCCTTTAACACTAAATTTAAGCACTTGGACTTGCAGTGTATGTGCTGCACATAATCATTTGAACTAAGGCAGTCATTTAGCCCTATTTGGCTCGACTTCTTGCTAGTCTGCTGGCTTGGCCGTGACTTTACATATTGTTTCCCAAGCTCCGTCCTTGTCTCGCTGCACATCCAATCTGCACAGTTTATTGAAATGTATAGCATGGCCCTGCCGCGGCCTATATTCATACGACTAGTGGAGGTGATGGGATTGACTTATTGCAAAAAGCTGCTGTATAACTGATAGCGTAAGCTTCAACTGTCCCTGTGTCCCTGGCAGTTAAAAAGAGATGATTTGTCGCCTTAACTCCCATGGCGCTCTACATTGCCCTAAAACAAGATGCCATTCCTCTTGACAATGAACACTCGCTGTCTGAACATAAACAACAGTTTTATTGTGCTCCAGCCTGTGAGCCTCCAAATCAATGCTTTGTAAATCATCCTCGGGAGGCATGCAAACACAGATCCATTTTGTGCAGCCAAAACATCTATGGACATACAGCCACATTAGTACAGATGGATAAACACAGCAGGGCCAATGCCCACGACTGGCTACCAATAATAATGAAAAGGAGGTTTTGTTTTGGTGCTTAAAAAATGGCAGCGAATCACACAGGTGAGAAGAGCAGTGGAGCTTATCGACATTCTTTTCAAGTCGATTTCAAACTTGAGCCATCATTAAAGTTTAACAAAAGCACAACGCTTTGTAATATTTTACTCCGGCTGAATCTCACCCCCACTGCCTGTTTGTATTAGTTTCACTTAATAGGTTTTGGTACCTCCAGAGACAGTCCAATCTAAAATGAGCAGCAAGGTGTAGACAACAGAAAGTGGGACACATATACAGGTGCAATGGGAAAAAAAAAAAAAAACTACAGCTGCTCAATATATTATTTGAGCATCGACATCACAATGTATGTGTGAGTAATATTTATATTAGTCCTACAATTATTATTATTTTTATGTTATTTATTTGACATTTATTTACCCAGGTGTGTCCCATTTAGATCAATAATGCCTTTTCAGTGCAGGTCTTTGTCTCTATTTATTTGTATATATTAAAAAATATAAATGTCTTTTTTTTTTATTTATTTCTTTTTATTCATTCATTTTGATGTAATAATTTTTTTTTAAAATTAATTTGGCTTATTTATTTATTTATTTTTTATTTAATTTATTAGTTTTTTTTATTTACCTTGTTTTGTAAAATCAGTTAATTAATCGTCTTGTCATCTGAACCCCTGCAATCATTTTTATGTAATTTTAAAATTCTATTTATTTAATTAACCTTTATTTACCCAGGTGTGTCCCATTGAGATCAATGATGCCTTATCAGTGCACGTCTTTATTTGTATGTATTAAAAAAATGTGTTATTTAATTTATTTATTTTTACTCACTTATTTTGATGTAGTATATTTATTTTTATTTGACTTATTTATTTATTTATTCATTCATTCATTTAATTCAATTTATTTGTTTTTTAAAATTTACCTTATTTTTTTCATCTGAACCCACTTTATCCTCACTAGGGTCATGGGGGTCACTGGGGGCCTAATCCAGCTACAATGGGTGAAGGCGGGGTACACCCTGTATGAGTCTCCAGTTCATCTCAGGGCTGAACATATATAGACAATCACTCTCACATTCACACCCATGGACAATTTAAATTAACCAGTTAACCTATCAGTGCATGTGTTTGGATGGTGAGAGGAAACTGAAGAAAACCCACACAGACACGAGGAGAACATGTAAACTCCACACAGAAAGGTCTGGTGTGGGAATCGAACCAGGGACCTTCTGTCTGTGAGGGATGAGTGCTAACCACTGCACCATTAATTAATTAATAATTACTAAAAAATATATTTTAAATGTTTAATTTATTTTTATTTTATTTTTATCTTTAATCAAATCAAATTCAATCAAATTATTATTATTATTATTATTATTATTATTATTATTATTATTATTATTATTATTATTATTATTATTTATTATTATTATTATAGAAAGAAAAACGGTTTGTGAAATTATTTCATTTTCTATTTATTTCTGTTTTTAAATATGTTAATTAGTTTTAATATTTAGTTGTTATTTATCGTATTTGTCTTTGTTTATTTATTTTTATTTAATTTCTATTTAAGTTTTTTTTTGTTTTTTTGTTTTAATTACTAATTCTATTCAATTATTTCAGCTATAAGAAGGATGACACTGGAGCGTATGTTCACTGTCTGTTTGACCGTTTGCGTCGGCACCACACAGCTGTTATTTATCAGATCATAACATATATCGGATGATTTAAAAAAATATATATAAATTCACAATATCAGTTTTTTCTATTGTCGTGCATCCCTACAAAAAACCCACCACCCCTGCTCAGCCATGTCCTTCCTACATCCTGATTTGAACTCTAGATTTATTATGTCCAAGTGTTGACTCTGTTGCGTGGTATTTCTCTTCAGGACTCCAAAATGCTGATGCCCCATGGATAAATCTTTTAGCATCATTAACTTTTTCCTTAATGATGATAATAAATTAGTTTGTGTCTTAATGAGTGCACCGCAGCACAAACATTTAAGAATTTAGAATTATAATTTTTAAGACTTTAATCATTCTAAGCCTCTTTTATGGATGCAGTTCTGTTTTTCTCTAATAGCCGTTCATATTTTAATTCTACATTTGGAAATAAGCCAAGTACATTAGTGATACAACCTGCTGCTTGCATTTATTTAATGTCTTACTTTGATTAGGTGCTTTGGTGTCTTAAAATATGTCTCTGATAACTGCTGTATTCGACTTACATAAAGTGATGGAAGACAGAAATTACAGTCGTATTTGTTCCACATGTGGTTTCATACTGTGAATTTTTCATTTGACATGTTTTAATTGAATGTAATGTTTTTTACATGTTGTTTTAATTACCACTTTCGTCTTCAGCAGTGTTTGTTGACGGACATTTGGTGGGGTTTGATTGCTTTTGATGACTCTTGGTGGTCTTCCTAGGGTGCGCAGGGTATGTGCGATGGCAGGGCTTGTGGACATTTTTTCGTTTTTTTTTTTAGTCCAATCAAGGTAAAGCCCCACATCTCAAGAGTGGTCAACAGGGGGCCTCACTCATCAAACAACATATTACATACCTTGATTGGTCGACTGACTGACTGAAAGTCCTACCTGCACACCTGAAGACAATCAGATAGGTGCTGCTTCTTCATTTTAGTTTGGGACACTGCACACACTCTTGTAGCCAAAATGCATAGTAGTGTTTTTAATTATGATTTGCCCATAAAATAAAGTCTAAAGTCATCCTCTATAAATTTTAACATTTATAGAGGATGAGCGCCTTGGAAATTTGATGTTTGACATAGATTAAACGTGTCACCAAAGAGCACCATCCCTACTGAAGACAAGTTCCAGGTACCACTCCAAACACACTTTATTCTTTTATCTTGTCATATAAGTGAGTGAGAGAAGCTCTGCATATGAGCTCTGGTCTGTACACGCTTCAGCATTAGCTTCAGCATTAGCTTCAACATTAGCTTCAACATTAGCTTCAGCATTAGCCTCAACATTAGTTTCAACATTAGCTTCAGCATTAGCCTCAAGATTAGCTTCAGCATTAGCTTCAACATTAGCTACAACATTAGCTTCAGCATTAGCTACAACATTAGCTTCAGCATTCACTTAAACATTAGCTTCAACATTAGCTACAACATTAGCTTCAGCATTAGCTACAACATTAGCATCAGCATTCACTTAAACATTAGCTTCAACATTAGCTTCAGCATTCACTTCAACATTAGCTTCAACATTAGCATCAGCATTAGCTTCAACATTAGCTTTAGCATTAGCTTCAGCATAAAAAGTCAAAATTCTGAGATAAAAAGTTAAAATTATTCGATAA
The DNA here is from genome assembly GCA_020466265.1 of Siphamia tubifer. NCBI lineage: Eukaryota > Metazoa > Chordata > Actinopteri > Kurtiformes > Apogonidae > Siphamia > Siphamia tubifer. The sequence continues at coordinate 11,725,507 of CM035802.1, read as the reverse complement.
AAAGTACTTTTTTTTTTACATAAATAGTCAAAATTGTGAGATAAGTCCAAAACTATAATATATAAAGTGACAGTTTCTCTCCTCCACTGATTTTTCCTCTGAAGTGACTTATTTTTCTTACTGTCACATCTCTTTAGTAATGAATCTATTCTGAGAAGGTAAGGAGTATAGCATACATATATTTATACAAAACTGTACGGAGTAAAAGTAAAAAGTTGGCAGAAAAATAAATACTCAAATAAAGTACAAATACCTAAAAAAAAAAAATCTACTTAAGTACAGTAATGAAGTACTTCTACTTTAATTTCCACCTTTGGTCTATATGTAAATATACACACAGTAAATACACACATTTGTCTAGAACTCATACAGTACATATCCATAAATACAGAAGAACACGACCGTCCTGTATGTGCTGTACAGATCAGCTTTTATATATTTCAATTTTTCTGTGGCGTACACAGGCGGTGTGTGAAATGTGACACTAATTTGCATGCTGACAACGATTTCTAGTCAGATTACACCCAGCTGATTGATGGCCACACTGTTGCCCCAGAAACCACCTTGGGCGATGTGATATGACTCTCCAGTTATCAGACACTAAAGCATATTCCTGTAGTTAATCTTCCCAAATGGGCGTTCATTCCAGCGTCTAGAGGCTTGGGTAATGAAAGACGGCCCTTTTTCCACTAGCGTATCTGAATGTGCCTCATTTCAAAGTAGCAAAAATTACAAAAGGGATGTCAGGAAGCTTTGCTGCCATGTGTCATTATTCACTGATACACTAGGAATTTGTGTGTCAAACGTTAAGCCTCATTGTATGATTAAAGAAATTAGTGTGTTTTTGTTAAAGTGCATTAAATCACTGATAAATCATTGTGTCAGGCACAATGCTGCAGATGTAATCTTTTGCAAAGAAAATATATGTCATAAAGGCACAGAATGAATGATTGCAGGCAGACAGAGATGTCCTTTGACAATGTTATTCAATTTATAATGATCGCTTAAAGGAGCTATAGGATATATATATAAGGACTGCATTGAAATGTACACTATGTACTGCATGTGTGGATCTAGTTAGTATGCAAAGTGTATAAAGGGACTTTTTTTTTCAGCCGTAAAACCAGGAGTTTTTCTATTTCTATGCACACTCATGGAGAGAAAAAATATGAGACCACACCCTGTTCTAGTCCAGTATGAACCATCCAGACCACTCAGGTCATCTGGTGCAGGTCACAGTCAAAGCCTTTTATTGTCATTATACAACAGTTTCATATAACGAAATTAGGAGTGCTGCTCCACAAGGTGCTTGTTGCAAGACACACACAAAAAAAATTAAGAAGTGAATTAAATATTTAAAATATTAATAATAATAATAATAATAATAATAAAAAAATCAATATCCACATAAAAATATAAAACTGCATTTATATCTAAAATATTGCACATTACTTCAGAAGGATGATTACATGTTGCTGTATATTGCACTTATTTAAAAACTAATTTATTGAAGATTGCTTTTAACGTTTGATAATGTTTTATTCTGTCTGCTTTAATTTGTGATTGCTCTGTTTGCTCTTGTATGTTTTTATTGTTGTTGGACTTTTATTGGTGTTTTTACTGCATGTAAAGCATCTTTGAGTTGTATATATATATATGTGTGTGTGTGTGTGTGTGTGTGTGGAGAGAGAGAATTGGAATAGAATGGATTAATTGCATTAATTTTGACAGCTCTAATATATGTGTGTGTATATATATATATATATATATATATATATATATATATATATATATATATATATATATATATATATATATACTGTATATATGTGTGTGTGTGTTTTAATACTGACTGCCTAAAATATTCTGTAAACACAACTGTTACTGCATGTGTCATTTATTATAGTAGTTTATTTCCAGTTATACTTTTCTAATGTGCCTTTTTTCCACTACTGTTTGTGGAGCGATTCTTATTAGTATTTTCTTTCCTTTTTTTTCCTCCTTGTAATAGTTCTCATTTGTTCACATTCTGTGTCATGCTGCTTCTCAAACCTTAATTTCCTGAAGGCTCTACCCAAGGGATTAATAAAGTTCTATCTAATCTAATTACATCAATATCACTGTGTTAAAAAAAAAGAAAAAAACCATTGCAAAAAGCCTAACCATGCTGTAAATGTTGACATATTTTGTGACTAAGTGTGGGTGAGATGGACAGGACAGAGGATGAAGACAAAAATTAATGAAAGAGAACAAGAATATCCAAAGCTTAGACTGTGTGGTGGTGTTTTGTGTGTGTACGAACCCTGCTCATTCTGGCCCAGAGGCAAAAGAAACCATGTGTGACAGGGTATCAATGTGAACATGCCTGTAATGTTACTGTTGCCCACAGTAACATGAGTGAAAATACTGCTGCAGTATCTTTAATCTATAATCTATTCTATCTAATAAGAGTGGAAAAAGTCCAGTTATAAAGTGATAAAAAGGAGCGTTAGCATATTTGGTGACGACTTTAAGAATTTACATCAGTATCCTGATAAATCTGAATAATCAACACAATCGTTAATCGTATCCGTGTGTCTCCTAGCAACAGCTCTGTCATTGAAAAAACTATTGTTCAGTGGATGAAAGTTTGTCATTATGAGATTATTTCTTTTTTTTTTTTTTACCTCAACCAAGGAGGTATTAATTTAGGTTTGTTTTGTCTGTTTGTTTTTTGTCTGTTTGTTTGTTTTTCAGCAGGATTGTGCAAAAAGTTCTGGGTGGATCTTTCTGGAAATGGGTATTAACCCAAATGAGTTCCCATTAAATTTTGAGAATGATCCAGATAACCATCTGGATTAGAGCTGCATATTATATTGTTTGATCATATTGTGTGTGCAATAGTCATATCACAGGTCCTGTAATTATTTTACATTTTTTTTTATTATTTTCAACTTTTAATTTATTTGTATAACTATATACATTTGTTATTTTTTTAAAAATTCTTTAATTTAATAAAACAATGTATGGATTTAGTTTAATTTTTTTTTTTTATTTATTTGTCTTCATTTTTTTATTTAAAATAAATATTAATGTTATTTAATTATTTCGGCTACAAGAAGGATGACACTGAAATGTATAATCGGTGTCGACCGTTTGCTACACAGTTGTCATTTACTCTCAAGTATTTTTTCATATTACAATATATATGGCCGGGTTAAAAAAATAAATAAAATCACAATTTATGTTTCTCTAATACTGCGCAGCCCTAATCTGGATATAAAAAATGATTAAAAAAAATGCAGATTTATTTTCAAAAATTCATATCTTGTTCATTTCACGTTTTACAATTCACTCACAAAAACATATAAACATATATATATATATATATATATATATATATATATATATATATATATATATATATATATATATATATATATATATATATAAAAACCACCAATGAAATTTTCTTCCAGATCAGATCCTGAAGAAAGCTGCCATTATGGGAAAATGGGATTTCCTCAATATATTCAAAAGTATTAAAGGTATCCACAAGATTTAAAGTTCCAGAGGTATGTTTTTAGGGTCAATGGTTCAGATAATCATACAGTCTAAGGCAGGAGTGTCAAACATAAGGCCCCGGGGCCAAATCTGGCCTACCAAAGGGTCCAGTCCGGCCCTTTTGGATGATTTAGTGAAAAGTAAAAATGACAGTAATATACTAAATGAATGTAGTGGAAACACTGAATAGTAATAATTTAACACGATGTTGACGGTAGTATTACACATGGTTTAGAATAAAAAAAATCTACTATTGCTCATGATAAAGAAAAAGTAATATTGCACATGACATAATAAAGAGTATGAACTGAACATTCTATCAGCCATTGTTATAACATCTTATTTTCAGTCTAAAGTGTCAGGTTTCCTTCCTGCAGAAAGAGGAGGAGTAATATAGTTTAATGGCCACCAGTACAAATGGTGGTCCTGGGAGGTCTCAGTCTATGGTTGAAGGTGCTCTGATAGGACCCCAGTGTGGCGTGCAGGCGGTGGGAGGTGTTGTCCATGATGCCGAGTAGTTTCCTCAGATCTACTGTGAGCGTATTAGCCTTAGCAGAGGTTTACAGTATCTGGCTGCTACTGTTGTTTACTGTGAAAACTAGTAACTGTTTAACAAAAGCAATAAAGTGCATGCAGCTGTGGTTTACAGTGGCTGAAGGACAGTGTTTGTCATGATGCACAGTGTTCTTTTCTTCTTTTAGCATCATCATAACAGCAGAATGGTCTCACTGTCCCTTTGCACTGAACAAATTCGCTTCATAACGTACATGCGGCTCCCCTTGATATTCCACTGTTTTTATTTCAGGTATTGTCTCAGTTGGTAGAGTGGGTCGCCCAATGACCCAGAGGTTGGTGGTTCGCGTCCCAGCTCTGGCTGTCCACATGTCAAAGTGTCCTTGGGCAAGACACTGAACCCTGACTTCGGCCCCCAGAAGGACCTTAGAAACCTACTGGTGTATGAGTGTGTGTGAATGGGTGAATGTGAGGCTAATGTAAAGCACTTTGAGCATCATGAAGGTGAAAAGCGCTATATAAGCGCAGTCCATTTTGTTGAACCATGTTTTGATGCCAACCAAAGAAGGCAGTGTTCTTTTACTTCACAGGGCAAACCCTGGTACCTTAGAGCAGGAGTCTCTTTGACCTGATTTTTCTCACTATTTTCAACTATTTACTAAAATATGGTGACATGAGTTTGAATGAATTGTTTGAAATTGACATTTGTTTCACCTTTCAAGTAGGATTATCCAGATCTGATCACGTGATCGGAAATCAGTGACGATCACATGACTGCTGACTCAGACATTATGTTCCGATCAGGTATCAGTTAAATAATACATATATTATTGTTAGTAGTATTAGTATTATTATTTATTAAATAGTGATTAAAAATAAACAAGAACTAAATAGTATTTTTTTTAAACTACCAACATTCACAATCCATCCAGGTCTGTGTCTGCACTTAATGTTGCATTAGGTTCTAATCTTGCACTATTCCTAATGCAAACAACATTTTAGTCTATTTCTGTGTTGTTCTGATTTAAAACTGTAATTTAACCGACCTCATAGAAGTTTCATAATGTTTTATAGAAGTATCGGATCCAGACTCTCTGTGTCGGCAGATAATCAAAATCAAATGACTCAGACTCGAGGGCAAAAAAAACCTGATTGTGACATGCCAACTTTCAAGGTCAAAGGTCATGGCACCAAATACCCTGAGGAATTTCTGCTATGAATTTTATTTGATTCTAGCTGGTTTTGCTGAGGATATTTGTAAAATTCTATTCAACTCAATTCACTTTTGGAGCAGCCATGGTTCAGTTAGTAGTCATCCAACAATTGAAGGGTTGGTGGTTCAAATCCCGCTCTGTCCTAGTCAGACCATTGTCACCCTCCTTGCATCCAGTGCCACTCACACTAGTGTATGAATGTTTGGTGGTGGTCAGAGGGACTGTTGGCGCAAAGTGTCAGTCTGTCCCAGGACAACTGTGGATACATATGTAGTTCACCACCACCAGAGGGAGCATGTGAGAGTGAATGAATAATGGGTCACTAACCTAAAGTGCTTCGAGTGGCCAAAAAGTGCTATATAAATCCAATCTGTTATTGTTATCATTATGATTATTAATTCAGTTTTATTTGTAGAGTCCTAAATCACAACAAGGTTATTTCATAGATCTTTACAAAGTTGGTTTAAGAAAAACATGTTTTCCTGTCTGTTCATTTGTCGATAACTACTCAAAAAACTATTGGACCAATTTCTATGACATTTTCAGGAAAGGTGTGAGGTGGCCCAGAATAGATCATATTAAATATTGGTGATTGTAGGTCAAAGGTCAAGGTCACCAAACACAAGCTGTTCCAATGATGCTCTATTTTAAATTTCATAGTGCTCAATGGGACAATGACAATAAAGGATTCTGATAATTAATGGGGCAAATCAGGTAAAACATTTGGTACCACTTGTTAAACTGTGGCAAAGGTAAAAAAAAAAAGTGATATTGCAACTTTTCTCACAGTATAGTTAATTTTTACATAATGAGTTTTTATTACATTATAAGTTGCTATATATCTTAGCCTAGCCGTGCAAGACCTACCGAGCAGCAGCATATGTGGTACCATAGTAGTCTAGTTATCCTCAATGTAACATTTGGCGAGATTTCCCTGAAACTGGCCGGCGAATCACAGTGGAGTATCGAGTCAGAGGGCGGGCGTAACAAAGTGACGCTGCAACATTTCAGAGAGAAACAACCGGAAACAATAGAGTGACCAGATCTCCCGAAAAATTCAGGATAGTCACAAATTCTAAGCTGTTGTCCCGAAACCCGAGTCTGAATCTGAATCCGAAAATTTAACTTATACCAAATAATGACTTATCTCCAGGTAAACATTTTAAACCATCTCCCTATTGTCTGACTGCAGCTCCGAATATTCCAAATGTCTGTGTTCAGCCCTGGCTACAATGGACCTATTTTGTATCTTTGTCACATCCTAGTTCTATTCAGTTGCGACAGTAAGAGTTAACAGTGACCAGCACGAATATTCATTTACAATAGAGATAGATTACTGAAAAACTGAATACATTTGAAGTGCAGCTTCATTGTGTTATAGTTCAACCTCCCATGTCTCCACATTCAACAATATTAGGCCTATTTGAAGGTAATATTTGTATGTGTATTACATCTTTGTATTAATCATAATGTGATTATTATTGATTAATAGACTATTAAATACTTGAATAGCATTAATTTGACAAGTTTGGAAATTGATATGTTTTTTTTTATTGACTATGTACGTCAGCTCAGCACCCCCCGATCTGCCCGTCCCGAATTTCAGTCAACCTCCTCTGGTCACCCTAAGAATCAACCATAGAAGAACGACAGCAACAGGTGGTGATTTCCTTTTGTCAAAGATGAGTGAAGAATGTGCAAAAATGTCAGCAATCTTTAAATAATTTTTACAGAAGCTCAAAAATCCACCATTTTGTTTAGTCATTCGTAACTTTCTCCGGACTCCTCCATGAAGTTTCCAGCATATAACTGCTTCATCCGAAAGATCATCGTCGTCGTCGTCGTCATCATCATCATCATCATCATCATCATCAAACAGATAACCATTAGATATGGATAAAGATCAACAACAACAAACAGATTAAGTGCGTATATTAGTGTTAATCAGATTGGGTTAATTATATTTTATCAGAAGGAACACGGGCGGCATATGATAGTCATCAGAGTGTTTAGAAAAACAGAGGTGCTGTGTTCTCCATATCACTTTCTCACTCACTGACTGATAATCATGAGTCATCCATGCACGTGCTGAAGCTCCTCTGCACCATCAGTCAACCTTAATGGTTGTTAGCATTACTGAGTAACCAGGTCGAATCATTTTGCAGTCTGCTGACAGTAGTGGGACATATATATAAATGGTGATGAAGCTAAGATTCCAAAAGGTTAAGAGAGAAGGTTTAGCATCTATATAAGAAGTGTTTTTTTTTTTCCCACAGCTTTGCTCCCTGTGTTTAATGTACCTACATGGAGATACTTTACAGGAACTGCTGACAAAATACAAATGTGAATCGCATATTGATAATCTTGACTGACACTACAATTTCTCATTTTCATTAAGAAGGCATATACAGAGTGCAGTCATGAAAAAATTGTGGGATTTTTTTTCGTTTTCTTTTTTTTTTTAACCTGTCACTATAGTTCTGTGGGTTAAAAATGATTCCATTTCCCATAAGGTTTTGGACATCCATGCATGTCAAAACAAATTACTCCTTCTGCCAGAGACATATAATTCCTTACAGTGTTTTTTTTTTTCTCTCTCTCTCTCTGTTGGTAGAAAAGGTGGAAAAGGCATCAATAACAAGTGGTGTCGGGCACAACAAACCACGCCCCCTCACAAACATTTTGGCTCTTAATGGACATCTCTCTCTCAAAATGTGAAACTGTGGGTTTGAGCTTTCAAGGTCACTCAAGTTTCATAATGTCATTTTGAAGCCCATGCCAGGTTTCCTATCTGTCAATAGCTGTGTTTCCATTACAGTTTTTCGCAAAACAATATCGATATTCCTAAAATTTCGACAAAGTATATTTGCCCTTTGAACGTGTTTCCATTGACGGTTGTTCTCGGCAGGAGTGTCTTAACTCTCGTGAAATATCGTCCTATGACATTTCACTGCTGTCACCTTTGGAGCTTCAGATCACTTGACCGCAATATCACCCTGATATTAGAATGAATGAATCGGCTAATTTTCTCGTCTTTAAAGACACCAACATGTAAAACAAACCACCTGTCTCACATTATAAGGGTCTGTACATGTGGTCCCTACATTGTCAGACCGAAATATTAAGTGGAAATATGCTTTAGATGTGTTTAAATGAGCATGTAATAGCATTAGCATGAATGAATCGGTTAATTCTCTCGTCAGTAAAAGTCACTGGCGAACTATTTAAAGGCACTAACATTTCAAACAAACGACCTGGCTCACATAATTGTCTGCACATGTGGTTCTTACATTGTCAGGTCGAAATACTAAGTGTAAATATACTCAGCACTTAACAACAACAGCCAATGGTTGTTATGGTTACAGTGACTGCGGCTGTCATTTTCACTCCAAGAGAAGTGATCATGTGACTATGTAGTCACATCCTGTATATTTGCGGAAAAAGTGTTTCCATTGCACTTTTGTGATGTATTAAATATCGAAACGTCTGACAAACCACCTCATGAAAGCGTGAACATTTTTTATTGATATATGAGTGTTTTTTCTAAATTCAGTCGTTTCCATTACCAGTTTTTTATAGCGATATTTACATTTTGTGAATTTCCAAGGGTAATGGAAATGCAGTTACTAATAGTAACCAAGACTATGTTCACACAGCAAGTCTTACTACACAATTCAGATTTTTTGGTGAAATCCGATGCATTTGTGTGCTCATTCATATATATATATATATATATATATATATATATATATATATATATATATATATATATATATATATATATATATATATATATATATATATATATATATCTGAGTCTTTTAGTGTGACCAATGGGGTTAGGCAGGGTGGCAGTCTGTCCCCTGTTTTATTTAACCTTTATATGGATGAACAGTTTAGAAGACTGAATGATTGTAACACATGCTGGTGGTGTAGTGTACTGGGCTGCAACAGCTTCTTGATATATGTTCTAACTATAGTTTAAAATTTGACATTATGTATAATTCCAGCAAGAGTGCTGTTCTTATATGTCGAACTAAACGGGACAAAAACCTCAAATTTCCTGTGTTCAGACTGACTAATAATTCTTTTGAGGTTTGCACAAAGATAAAATACCTAGGTCATTGAATTACAGATGATATGAATGATGATGAGGATGTATACAGACAGTGCTGTTATATGCACAGGCAAATAAGTCCAGTACACACAAACTACAAGTAGCATACAGTGATACTCTAAGAAACATATTTAAGGTTTCCAGAGGAGGTAGTGCCAGCCATATTTTTGTTCCTGTAGGGGTAAACACACTACAAACACTTTTAAGAAATTTAATATATACATTTACACAACCACTAGATGACTCCATAAATAATATATATCATTATATCATGGTGGCACTTTCAAATCCTAGACTGAGTGTGTGTGTGCGTGTATGTATGTATGTATATATATATATATATATATATATATATATATATATATATATATCTTGGTCTGTTTGTAATGTGTATTTGTATGTGCTTTTATCTGTTTTAATCCATTTTAATCTGTTTCTATCATTTTTTTAAATTATTTTTTTCTATTATTAGTATTTTTTATGTAGATTTTGAACAAGTGTCTGGCAAATAAACTGAATTGAATTGAATATTACACATTAAATACGACTTTTATCAGTCTTGATTGTGAACGGAATGTTTCCCTGAAGTGACAAAAAATAAGGAAAGAATTGTACTTTTTTTTGGAACATTTATATAAAAAAATATTATCTATATGTAGATGCAAAAGAAAGAACGATATAAACAAGTGAAACACAATCATAAAAAAAAAATAAAAAAATTACAAAACAAAGTAGGAAAGAAGCAAAACATCCACCTGTGACATATGTGGAAGGCTAAGATGCTAGCGGTTGCTATGGGTATGGGTATGGGAAAGAACAATAAAACAAGATTTAAGATTGAAAAAAAATTATTAGGTGGAGGTAAACGCAAGAGGTTCATGTAGAGAAAAGCTTAACACGATGAACTGAAGAGATTTGAAGAAGATCGGAGATATGAAGGATACAGTTATGCTACAAACTATCGGGGTACACCGGTATTGACTAGCCCCGCCCCCTGGACCTGCAGACAGTTAGTTCACTATCTGGTTTTGGGCAGTGGAAGAAGCTCCTTTAACAGATATGAATGGTTTTACTGTGACTGGTTGAAGGTTTAATTCCTTTGTATGTGAGCACTTCATCTTCAAAATAAATAAAATACAGAAAAAAAGACAAAATAAGGATTTCTGAGTCACCTCTTATAAGGAGTAGGTTGAAGACTCAGAAACAATACTCCTGTCCTCTTCAGGGTGGGGGTAAAAAAAAAAAAAGAAGTGGTAGCAATGTATTAAAAAGCAAAAGAAAACCGTGGGTCCCATAACATATGCATCCACTGATGTTCTTTTCCCTTCCATTCTCCTTACTCCTGTGTTTACTTCCTTGTAAACTGCTCAAGTGTGAGTGGTGAAACTCCAGCCAGCTGCTGTGTGATGGGAACTCATCAGTCGTCCCTGAGCACCGCAGAGCAGGTTAAAGTGATGAATCTGATCCAAGTTCCTGACAAACGCCTGCTGTTCAAGGCAACTGTTCCATTAATATTCAGATGTGCTTACTGACTATGTCACAGGGTGGAGGGAACCAAAAGTCCCCTAAGTTGGAAAATAATTACAGTAACTTCTAGAGCTACACGATATAAAAAACTGATGATGTGATTTTTTTTTAACTCTGTGAATAAAAAAAAATTCACAATTAAAATTTCTATTAAAACTAATTAACATATTTAAAAAAGAAATAAATACAAAAATAAATGATTTGACAAACTGTTTTTCTTTCTATAATAATACTAATAGTAATGATAATAAATTTAATTATAAAAAAAAATAATTAAATAAATAAATACAAATAAATAAAACTAAAATAAATAAGTACAAATAAAAACAAAAATAAAATTTGAAGAATAAATAATTCCCCATAATTAACTTTTGTTTCTGGCATCAAGACTTTTTTCCAGGTGATTTTCTCGTGTTAGTTTTTGGGTGATTTTGTCTTGTTGGTTTTGGGTGATTTTCTCTGGTTGGTTTCTGGGTGATTTTCTCTTGTTGGTTTTGGGTGATTTTCTCTTGTTGGTTTTGGGTGATCTTCTCTTGTTGGTTTTGGGTGATTTTCTCTTGTTGGTTTTGGGTGATTTTCTCTGGTTGGTTTTGGGTGATTTTCTCTTGTTGGTTTTTGGATGATTTTCTCTTGCTGGTTTTGGGTGATTTTCTCTTGTTGGTTTTTGAATGATTTTCTCTTGTTGGTTTTGGGTGATTTTCTCTTGTTGGTTTTGGGTGATTTTCTCTTGTTGGTTTTGGGTGATTTTCTCTGGTTGGTTTTGGGTGATCTTCTCTTGTTGGTTTTTGGGTGATTTTCTCTGGTTGGTTTTGTGTGATTTTCTCTTGTTGGTTTTTGGATGATTTTCTCTTGCTGGTTTTGGGTGATTTTCTCTTGTTGGTTTTTGGATGATTTTCTCTTGATGGTTTTGGATGATTTTCTCTTGTTGGTTTTGGGTGATCTTCTCTTGTTGGTTTTTGGATGATTTTTCTCCTGTTGGTTTTTGGGTGATTTCCTCTTGTTGGTTTTTGGATGATTTTCTCTTGTTGGTTTTTGGATGATTTTCTCATGTTAGTTTTGGATGATTTTCTCTTGTTGGTTTTGGGTGATTTTCTCTTGTTGGTTTTGGATGATTTTCTCTTGTTGGTTTTTGGATGATTTTCTCTTGTTGGTTTTTGGGTGATTTCCTCTTGTTGATTTTTGGGTGATTTCCTCTTGTTGATTTTTGGATGATTTCCTCTTGTTGGTTTTTGGATTATTTTCTCTTGTTGGTTTTTGGGTGATTTTCTCTTGTTGGTTTTTGGGTGATTTTCTCTTGCTGGTTTTTGGGTGACTTTCTCTTGTTGGTTGCTCATTTTTCAGTCGTGTTACCCGTGACTCACTCCTGTGCTCAGTGTGTATCAAGTTCTATTGAAATTAGATTTAAAAAAAATCTTGATCTCATTCGTCTCCTACATCACAGGACCAGTCATGTGACTATTGCGAACACGTAAATTGCGACGTCGACGCTCAAACATTATATTGTGCTGCTCTAGTAACTTCTCTTTGCCAACTTCCACTGCTGAGTGGGTCCTATCTGTAAGCCAGTGCTACAGTTTACAGTATGCTGTATCTCATATTTTATGAGGATGTGTAAAAGTTGGAGTACATTTGCAGAACTGCAGAAATCAGTATTTAAAGGATCATGATTCTTTTCACCCAAAAGTGGTTCTGATTTAACAACCCGCAGCGCTTTAAAACAAGGTTTAGTGTCTGCATAAAAGCTCAGGTAAACAGGCTAAAACTGTTTTATAGACAAAATACTGTGCGATGATGATGTATTCCGGCAAATGTGCTGGTGTTTTTCACACCAAACACCACATTAGTTTGTGCTTCATCCTGCTCTGTATGAAGCAGTGTTACCGCTAATAGACCTCCTGCATCGATGCTGCAAGATTAATGTGCACTTTGCATGCCTGTGCACCTTTTTTTCATGCTCTCGAATTCATTAAAGATGCGAACGATCTGTCGCCGTGACAGGCCAGGGTGGGGAAGGTCAGCGCAAAACCTCTTATCTAGATTAAGAAGCTCCACAACCAACACAGGCGTGTATCCGACACTTTGAAAAGAGCACAAACTCAAACAAAGACGTTTGAGATGCGACTCAATGTTAAGACATATACTGTACATCTGCAAACAGAAGCTTCCTGCTGCTCAGTGATGGTCTCATTTTCAAATTATTACTCCTAAGTCAAAAGGTATTGTTTTTGGTTCTGATTGTTTCTCTGACACTCCAACAGCAAAACCGTTGGTTTGATTGATTGATTAGTTTATTTCAGGCAAGTTCACAGTTTTTACTCACCTTACAAAATTTACAAAAACAATTTCCAACTTAAACATTAAGACAAATAAACAAATAACAATGTGCAATCTTCTGCCGGGAGTGAGAAGAAGAAACACTTATGTACTCCCACCCCGTCTTCAAAATATTACAAAAAAAGAAAAAGAAAAAGAAAAGCGGCTTGTTTCTCAGCTTCCATCATAGAGAGACAACAAGGAATAGGCAAAGCCTCTACGTCAACCAGAGAGAAGACAATATATATATATATATACACACACATATATATATATATACACATACATACACATATACACACATACATATATACATATACATATACATGTACACACATACATATATATCATATACATACCCATACATACACACATATATATACATACACACACATATACATATATATACATATACATACATACATACATACATACATACATACATACATACATACATATACATACATATACACACATACTTTCAAATAAACAGGAAAAAGAGAAAAAAAACCCCAAAACATTATGCTTTACATACAACCGTAATTACCTACATACAATCAAACACACATTTACATAGCTGACTCAAATACTTATACCATCAACAGTATCAAAATTACATGAAGTCAATACCAACAATGGTAACTAGACGGCCTACCCACAGTGGTAACAGACATAAGCAACAAGAATTAAGGTCAATATACCAACAATGGTAACTGGCAAAGTACCACAAGGGTAATGATTACACACATATGTTCACAGTAGCCAAAAAAATGGATGTTAGATACATTTGAGCCCCTCCTTCTATATTTCGTGCCCCTTCTTTACATGTTGGTTTAATTTATGACAAATTAGGTTTATAGATTTCCACTGACCCAGAATAGATCTCATTACACTTTAGGAAATATAGGTAAAAGTTCACATTTTTAAATCGATTTCCATATATATTTTATAAGATAAGATACGATAGTCCTTTATTGTCATCATTTTTGATGTATTTCGTGAAGTAATAGAAAAAAACTCCACCAAGGCAGATCAGCCCCCCCCCCAAAAAAAAGACATGTGTGTGTCTCCACTGGTCACCTCCAAAATTGTCAGTATCACCATTTCCTGAAAATTTCAGCCAAATCCATTCATAACATTTTCAGTTATCTTTCTACTTATTTATTTTATTTATTTATTTTATATTTACTCCACATACATGTGGAGTAAATATATATTTGGGTAAAATTGTCGCTTTGGTCTTAAATTTAATTTCAAATGGCATAAAACAAAGTGTTAAGTCTTGAATTGAACTTGCCCTGAGCTGACAAGAGAATTAGCCGATTCATTCACTTATAATGTCAGCCAGCTGGTTTGTTTGACACGTTAGTGTCTTTAAAGAGTTTGCCAGGGATTTTTACTGACGAGAGAATTAGCCGATTCATTCATGCTAATGCTATCAGGGTGATGGTCAATCTGAAGCTCCAAAGGTGACAGCAGTGAAATCTCATGGGATGATATTTCACAAGAGTTACGACACTCCTGCCTAGAACAACCGTCAATGGAAACACGTTCAAAGCGGAAATATACTTTGTCAAAATTTTAGGAATATCACTATTGTTTTGCGAAAAACTGAAATGGAAACGCAGCTAGTGAATAGATAGATCAAGGTTCCAATTTTTTTTACTTATTTTTAAACTATATTTCTTCTCCCAGATACTTAAAACTGCACAAATGTCACTTGTATAAAACATCAATTTTGTTTCTCTTCACTTCAGACTTGTCAAATATATGGAGGCAGTTGATATGCTGACATCAGCACATGCACAGACATGATGACAGCAGCCAAAAATGCTATAATATGTGCGTAGGTTGTGTTTTTTTTTTTTTTAATGTCTGCTTTGTTCAACAAAACAGCAAAAGCTTCTTTATTGTTTTCTTCAAGTAACAGAATTCAATTGAAGACAATCACAGAAAGATTTAGTGTCAGGCAGCAGGTTTACTGTATTAAATATATTGTAATTTCATTGTGATATTACTTACAGTGTGTTTATCCCTCATTGAAACGCATCCAGTATCTCTCAGGCTGTCATTAAAGCAGCAAAAGGCAACAGCGATAACAGGATATTACGCTATCATGGTTGGTAATTAAGTTGATAATGAAACCATCGATTTTGTCCTCTGTAGGTGTCACTTGAGTTTATTGTCTTGGATGACTGCCGTCACAAGAATGAAGCTTGTTTTCTGGATTCACTCCACTGGGGATCCAGGCCAGTCAGTCCCAGTTTTGGGTGGGTTTTAATCACTTTTGTCTAAATGGCTTCAAAAGTTGTCAAAGAGTCTTGGCTTGGATCACATACAGTCTCTGAAATATAGATGAATGTGCAAAGATACAAGATTTGAACGGCAAACACAGCACTGTGCTACAATGGACGATCAAAAGCGAATGAAATACCTGTGATCTGCTACTGATATTGAATGTGTTTAATTAAAATGAAAAGAAGTTGTGCATAATTCACTTACTTTAGATGCTCAAAACCCTTCTGTACATAGAATTAAACTGATGTACTGTAAATACTGGATATTTACTAGAGCTGGAACGATATGCTCTCATGCCAATTCGATTCTTTTACAATTTTTTGGGTGCAGATTCGATTTTAATTGCGATTCTTTGATATTCACGATATTCCCGATTTTTCACTTGCCTTTTTTACACCAGACCATGTAAAAAAGCTACAGATCATATCAGGAGCCATATTTCCCCAAAAAATGCACATCATATGTTAGTCAGTTCAGATTTCTTCAGCAGTAATATATTTGAACCAGACTTTGGGAAGTAAACTGCTACATTTATCTGCACACAACACAAATAAGAGCCTTTAAATTAACATACTTCATAATAAAGTGAACTTTAAAGTGTACATATCCAGCTCTACTCTTCCCTTCTGTTAGAAAGACCACACACTTTAATTGTTGTTGATTGTTTTAACTATATTTATTCAGGAACAACTAATTTTCTTTAAGTTTTCAGATATCCCGCGCTGTTGAACGCACCTGAGATGTTAAGACGGTCCTGAACGCACCACCTCCGTGTTTAGAATTAGCTAATCACCCTCTTTTTCCCAACTCTAATTCATATACTCCTGGTTTATTACGGTGTCTAAATGACACATGGTGAGATTAATAACACAATAGATAGATATTATCATAGTGTATTGTTTATCTGCGCATAAGTTAATGTTGTTTAACGCTGGTGTGTAGTTGAAGCTAATACGATATTAAGCTAGCTGTTGTCTGAGTGACTCATACAGTCATCTACAGTCTTACAAGCGGTAGTTTTTTTCCCCACCTGGCTTAAAATGAATAATTGAAATATGGGGAAAAATGGATTTTTGAACAAAAAAAAATCAATTTAAAAATCTTAACACAAAAAATCCTGATACATATGTGAATCAATTTTTTTCTCCCACCCTTAATATTTACAGATGGATGCTGCCAAAGCATGTTTTAGACCTACTTTCCTCAACACATTTTAAGGATTTTGTAGTGCACTTCAACTATGGTTCTAGTAAATTATGGGAAAGATTATACAGCCTTTCCGTGCATTAGGATTAGATAACCCCTTAGGGAAAGTTGATATGCTTGGTTTATTGCAGGACAAGTCTGAAAATGATAGGATTCCATGTTTTGTTTAGTTTTTTACTTGAAATGCATTTAAAAACCTGTAAACAAAACCACGATCTTTTCCTAAAAAGTAAATGAATTCAGATGCTTAGTCAAAACTCTGCCATTTGCCTTCAGAATAGTTAGGAAAGACATATATGTTTTTTTAAGTGGAATTGTGCATTTTAAAACATTCCTCTATGATCTTCTGGGTGTTGCATAAGTCTCTATACATAATATACAGTGGTACAAAGTTCCAGAAGTGTTTTCGTACTGTGATTTTTTTCATAAATCGTCACATTTTACATGTAAAAGGCCTGATTCATTCCAAGGGCACCAATACTACCCCCCAAACCCTTTAAAAATGATAAAATATACTGATTTTGTATAAAATATATGTTAAAAGAAAATGTAGATTTCGATTTTAGCCTGTCCAGGCTAATGTTGGTGTCTGAGACAGAAGAGTTGAGCCATGTCTCAGTAAGAATGAGGATCCATCCGTCTGGTGGATCATGTTTGGAGTTTAAATCCAGCTTCAGGTAGTCCAATTTGTTTTCCAGTGAGCGTACGTTGGTGAGCAAGACTCATGGAAGCGGCGGTCAGAACGGGTTAGCGCTTAGCTTAGCTGTAAATCCACCTCGACAGCCACGCTTCCGATGTCTCCAGAGGCGTCCTCTGTGGGGGGAGACTCCACTGTAGGACACTGGATCTGACCGGCATAGCAGACCCAGGTTCTGTAGAACGGTCTGCATTTCCGGGCTTGTGGAGTCTCAGGTTTTTAACAATTCTTGTTAAGAAGAGTATATGATCTGTCGATCAGTGCCTTTTGTTTATTGGTGTGTTATCTATATGCATTTTAAGCCTCTGTGTGTATGTTCACGCCACATCAAAAATCACATGATTAGCCGTTAGTTAGGGTTTTGCGTCTTCTCTTCCGATCGTCTCCATATAAACGTAGCCTAAAACTGTTTAACTTTTGTCCCCTACGGAGGATAATAATGCATTGCTGGATTTCAGGAAGATATAACCCCTTTAACAATAACCCTTTGTTGATCAGCTCAACCGTTTGGTAGAGGTAACTTTGAACCCTGATATCTAATCTAAATTTCAGTCCTTTGACACCAAACGTCTTGGGCAGTCAGCCAAGGAAGACGATCATAACTTTTCTTTTGGACACAAAATTACAGGCAAGTTCGATTTTTTTTGTTTTTTCATTTTATTAACTTTTTTTTTTACATTATGTTTCAGAAATACTTTGGGATTCATGTAATAATTTTGAAAACGTGCTCAACCAAACAGTAGAGATGATAGTAAATGGTGATGAAATGCTAATGCTAATGATACAAACACACATAGTTAATACATGTAATTTGAACCAAGTCACAAATTGTGCTAAGATTGGTGAAGGAATAATGTTTGAGTTGTAATACTTTAGTTAAATTTAGGATCAGTAAAAAAAAAAAAAAAAAAAAAAAAAAATATATATATATATATATATATATATATATATATATATATATATATATATATATATATATATATATATATATATATATATATAGTGATTTTTCTAGTGTGACCAACAAAGGGTTAAAGCACGATTCATAATTTCAATAATTTTTGCATTAATAATAAAATTTAAATGGTTACAACTAAAGCCAAAGTATTGCTCTTTTTTCAATACTTTTCTTGCTGTATCTAATCACTAACTTATTTTGAACTATTACATGATGAACAAAATCCAGATGAAGTGACTCGTACAGCTGCAGTATTTCCTTTAATTACCCCGAATGTGGCAGCCTAATTTGTCCTCCCAAACTTTTGTAATAAATCAAATACACTTTTACACTCAGGCATAACTCTAAAGCATTTGTGTAAATTAGACTCACTGCATGTTGGAGTTCAGAAGTCAAACTTTCAGCTGGACTTGGAGCAATTCTTCATATTTATCTTAAATAGCAGAAAAACAAGTCAACACATACTGATCATAATAAATAATAATTAAGTGTGAACAGATATTAAAATAGACTTAAGTGCACTGTCCTAGCAACATGTTACAAACATATAGGTTAGTGCAGCATTTACTGAAGAATATCATAATTAACCAGTTTAATCAAATATTAGGTTTATTTAAATGGTCAGTTTAGTTATGACAACCTTATGTTTTTTACTTAAAAAAAAAAGTCCCTTCTCATCATCTGAACCCACTTTATCCTCACTAGGGTCACTGGGGACCTAACCCAGCTACAATGGGTGAAGGCGGGGTACACCCTGTATGAGTCACCAGTTCATCTCAGGGCTGAACATATATAGACAAACTATCACTGTCACATTCACACCTATGGACAATTTAGATTAACCAGTTAACCTATCAGTGCATGTGTTTGGGTGGTGGGAGGAAACTGGAGAAAACCCACACAGACATGAGGAGAACATGCAAACTCCACACAGAAAGGTCTGGTGTGGGAATAGAACCAGTGACCTTCTTGGGGCGGCTGTGGCTCAGTTGGTAGAATGGGTCGAGAAGTTGACGGTTTGCCTCCCAGCTCTGGCTGTCCACATGTCGAAGTGTCCTTGGGCAAGACACTGAATCCTGACTTAGTCTCCCAGTAGGACTGACAGAAGCTTAGAAACCTACTGGTGTATGTGAGTGTGTGTGAATGGGTGAATGTGAGGCTAATGTAAGATAGATAGATAGATAGATAGATAGATAGATAGATAGATAGATAGATAGATAGATAGATAGATAGATAGATAGATAGATAGATACTTTATTGATCTCCAAGGAGAAATTTACAGCACCATCAGCTCAAAAAGTTGAAACATAAGGGCATGCAAGTCGAATAAAATACAATTAGCAGAAATGAGTTAAGTAAAGCCCTATGAGGACCATGAAGGAGGAAAAGAACTATATAAGTGCAGAAAATGTAATACCATTCTTGCTGTGAGGCACACGTGCGAACCACTGCACCACCATGCCCCCCCCCTTACAGTCTCCCTGAGGTGTAAATTATTAACATTATTACCATTATTTATTCATTTATTTATTTGTTCTATTCTTTTTTAATTCAGTAAATCTTTTAACTTGTTCCTACAATTGCAGGATAATGGAGGGGTTTGATGTAAAGCAGTTTGTGCTACATGCACCATGTATGAAAAGTGCTATATAAATAAAGTTTGATTGATTGATTGATTTGATAAATGAAATGAAAACACTTTTTTATTTTAATTTTGCGTCCTGAGTTGATGAATAACACAGCATTGAAATAACAATTCCAGGAATAATTACACATACACAAAATCAAATTAAATCACATTCAATAAGGAGAGATAATCATAAGTGCTCAACCCTATTGTCTAAACCAGTAATATGGGCTGTATACTGTACATCAGGCTTTTCCCCAGAAATCATGTTAGGCCTGGTGGTAGGACCACCATATTTTTTATTTAAAAAGAAAAGGAAAATAAATGAAAAGTTGACAATAAATATGAAAT
>CM035802.1:11557164-11700043 GCA_020466265.1 Siphamia tubifer | reverse complement strand
TGTCTTTCTCTCTCTCTGTCTGTTTCTCTCTCTCTCTGTCTCTTTCTTTCTCTCTCTTTCTTTCTCTCTCTCTCTCTTTCTGTCTGTCTCTCTCTCTCTCTCTTTCTGTCTGTCTCTCTCTCTCTCTCTTTCTGTCTGTCTCTCTCTCTCTCTCTCTTTCTCTCGCTCTCTCTCTCTATCTTTCTGTCTTTCTCTCTCTCTGTCTGTTTCTCTCTCTCTCTGTCTCTTTCTTTCTCTCTCTCTCTCTCTCTCTCTCTCTCCTCTCTCTCTCTCTCTCTCTCTCTCTCTCTCTCTCTCTCTCTCTCTCCTTGAACATAACATGAATAACCTGAAAATTCTTAGAAAAATAAGTGTAATATGAACAATATTGCACTTTAGTTTAGCATTTCTACATGTGCATCACCACTTCAAGGCAAACCAAATACATATAACATTTGTAATATTGGTCAAATTCTACATACATTTCAGGTTATTCACATTTTTTATAACAGGCTAGTCCCCCCCCCCCCCTTTTTTTTAATTTTTTTATTTTTTTTACAGTAAAATAGAAAAAAAATAGCATTTTTCAGAATGTATTATTTAGCAGGATGGTAGTCTGATCCATTTCAGATTGAATTGATGTCAAATAATTTTAATTGTCTCTGTCTCTTTCACCAGAGTGTCACTGATACCCCCCCCCCCCCACAGAAAGACCTCCCAAAACCCACCACAGACAGTGACGCAGACAAAACCAGAAAACAGGTCTGTGATTGCTATATCATCCCTCTGCTCTACATGCACTTCCACTTCCCGACTATTCCATCTTGTTTTATGTACATGAGTGTCGTTGTTGAAGATGACTCGTGTAAAGATGGAGTCAGTCGAGTGTGTGAGGAAGTGGAACAATCTGTTACTGCACCATTTTCTCTACTGTTGTAACAAATTAATTTCCTGTAAGAGATCAATAAAGGTCTATTCTATCTGCGAGACAAGTTTGTTCGACAACGAAATGGGCCTGATGTCGAAAAGGAGCGGGAATCCACGTAGGAAATCCTGCCTCTTATGTTATGGTGGTGAATAATGTACGCCATGTACTTGTACTCTCCACGCTGTCATAAATTACAAATATCTGCGACAAGTTAACTGGCACATTTTGCTGTGAGAGCATGCAGAGCTCTTAAGTCTACATTAACAATTATGCAAAAAATATTGTGTGTAATTCTAACTAAGTGCGTTTCCATTACCCTTCGAAATTTGCAAAATGTAAATAGCGCTATAAAGAAAAAAAAACTGGGAATGGAAATACCAGAATTATGAAAAAAAAACAATCAAATATTGATAAAAAGGTTTTACGCTTTCATTGAGATGTTTCGATATTCTAATATATCACAAAAGCACAATGGAAACAGTTTTTCCGCAATAGTCAGTCACAGGACATGACGTACATGGTCATATGATCACTTCTCTTGGCGTGAAAATGCCGCGATACACATGGACAGAAGAGGAGCCGGAGACTTTTCTCTAAACAATATAACTGCCATTTTAGAGACATTTTGGAGGCATCGAAAGGTCCATCTTCCAGCAGTGAAATCTCACGGGATGATATTTTACGAGAGTTACGTCAATGGAAACATGGGTAACACTTTATAATACCTACACACAATTGACTATGTATTAACCATTTATTACCCATTTATAAATGTCTTGTAAAGGTTCATACTAGTGTCTTCCAAAGATAAATGTAAAATTATATTATTTTTAACCAACAGGTGCAGTGTTTGTATTTGTGCTTTACAGGTAAACAAACAAACAGTTGTAAACACTGCACCGTTTGGTTAAAATACCCTAATTTTACATTTACACTAGTATGAACCTTTAAAACACATTAACAAATAGGTAACAAATGGTTAATACATAATGAACAACCCATTTATGAATGTGTAATAAATGGTTAATACATAGTGAATTGTGTGTAGGTATTATAAAGTGTTACCGTAACATGTTCAAAGGACAAATTTAACGAATACCGCTACTGTTTTGCGAATAACTGTAATGGAAACGCAGCTACTATGACCTTCTTTGGTAGCCATAACAATGGTGTTATAATTGCAGTTGCAAATCACTAAAATCCACTAAGTGTCACAATTCTTAGAAAGTAATGGTTTTTTTTTTATTATTATTATTAAGGTACTCATCACAGTTTAGCCAAACACTGCAGGTGGGACAGGTTTTGACAGAAGTGACCACCACATAATTCCCTATGGAGGAAAAAACCAAAACACCTTTTGAGTCATAAAACCTGCATGCATTAGTCTGTTAGTTTAACTTCCTTTATATATGTTCCCTCCCTGAACCAAAAACCAGACTGATAAAAATACCTACACTATGAAGAACAAAGACAGCATAAGCCTGTGAAGAGGTTTGTATATGTCTCTATGGATATCTGACCAGGGTCATTCAAACACATACATTCACCTCAAGCACTGATGCGTGGGTTTCAAACATACAGTAGAAGGATAAACACTGGGACTCAAGGAGGTGAGGGTGCCCTTCCCTTTGCATTGTATTTTCCACTTCAACGGTGTGTTTCGGCTGCAAGATCAAATAACATCTACAACAAAAAGCATCTTTGTTTTTGTGCGTTTGTGTTTTTTTTTTTTTTTTTTTTTCTCAGGTTGTCCTATATAAAGAAAACCAATACTTGCACAAAATGACTAAAAACTGCTGACAGGAAGTGACTTACTGCAGAAATATGTAATGACACAAATCTGTACGGTGCATTTTCCAAAGTCAGGGTAAAAGAATTAACCTTTTATTGGAAAAGTGACTGTTTTTTTGGTTATTTCTACATGCATTACAAGCACTGCTGGGAATAATGACAGTGTTACTAACGCAGCCACATTTCAAGTAGCGGAGTAATTACTTAATTACTTCATCCATAACTGTATCGCTGTTACCATTACCTGGGAAATAATGTGAATTGGGGCGTAAGCGTGTCCCAGGTACAGGGAACAACTGGGAGTTTTAGCAACACTGTAGCTGTAGCATATGTCTGAACCAAGCTCACATTCAGCTCAGTGTAGAACTCCATTGTCATAAAATAAAAGTAAATACATAAAATAGCAGAATAAAATAATGTTAAGATTAAAATTTACCTAAAAACTAAGTTTAAAAGGTGGGTTTTTAGTTTACCTTTAATAATATGAACACTCGCAGCGGACCTCAGACCCTCAGGTTGACTGTTCCATAGTTTGGGGAAATAAAATCTGACTGAGGCCTCACCATGTGTTTTAGTGTGAACTCTAGGGACAATTAAAAACTTATTACCTGAGGACCTGAGGGTCTGAGAGACTCATATGTTAAAAGCAGATCTGACAAATAAACAGGACCACAACCATTAAGACTCTTAAAAACTAATAAAAGCACTTTAAAATCAAATGAAAAGCACTATACAAATAAGATTTATCATTATTATTATTATTATTCAGTTTTATTTCGAGCATACAATAATCATGAAAACAACAATGAAATAGTCAACTTTTCTTTTTTTTCTTGTACTCGAAATTATTATTATTAGTAGTAGTAGTATTTTTTTTTTAAATAATATTATTGAACTATTATTGGATGGATGTTATTGCATAAGGATAATGTGGATGTGAAGAAGGGTCTACATCAGCATGTATGTTAGTCTAATTTTCTAAAACAGATGTTCTTTTCACATTAAAATGTGTTTATTGAATATATATATATATATATATATATATATATATATATATATATATATATATATATATATATATATATATATATATATATATATGTACTTCAGTGATTTATTGATTGATTTGCCTAACTTCATTGACCTTCGTTTCCCAAATGATAATAAAAAAATGCATTTCTCAAAAGGAATATAGTCTTTTTAGATCATTCAATAAAACACTATGGTTGAAATATTAAATTTCAAGTTCCCTCATTAAGGATTAAAAGGATTTAATTTTTTGCCATTACAATGATGGTAACACTTCCAAACTCAAATATATCCTCCATGTAAGTCTCACCATTATTTTAACAGTGGGACTATTTCAGATGCCTCATTATGCACCAACTTTGCTGAATGAGGAGTGTGACTGAAGACACTGAAGATCATCAACTCTTTTATCCAGCAGAGGGCAAGCTTTAACCTGACCCACAGCCCTCTGCTCTCTCACATCAGCAAGTTGCAGAAATCTACTGAGACGCACCCGTTAAAAAACTCATTACACGAGCATAAAAAACGAAAAAAAAAAAAAAAAACCCTCAGTGTAGGCTACATCACAGAAACAGTGGTTTTCACACAGATCTGAAGTGGAAGAATTCATCTGAGTAGGTGCTGACAGCGTCTGATACTTTAGGGTGCATCGAGTTCAACGTGTTTTGATGGATTTGGAAGCCTCTGGGGGCAAACTGGGGATATGCTTGTGATTTTTGATACGCCTCAAGCATCTTTGTGCAAGCGGCAGTGGCTGTTTACTGTTGTGGCGCCGTTTGTCTCATTGGGCCTTGTTGACTGCTTGTGAAACGCCACCAGATGGGCTGTCATGACCCTTGCGTTTTGCAGAGCCAACTGTTCGCTCAAAGGGCCGGGGAGGTCTCGGTGACTCATGCAATTACACCCCCTGAGGTGTCAATCATGTCATGAAAACAGAGCAGCTACTGCCGTTCTACAGCACAGTAACACCAACACAGCACATGGTCTGGCTCCGATGTTCATTCATGTAAAGAGTCATGTAGTGTCTGGGTTTGATTGGAACCACAGGTGGAAAGTTATGAAGTAAAAGTACTTCATTACTGTTGATTTTTTTTAAGTATCTGTACTTTACGTGAGTATTTATTTTTCTGGTGACTTTTTACTTTTACTCCCTTTATTTCTGCATAAATATCTGTACATTGTCAGAATAAATGTGTTACTTTTTCAAATTAAACAGATGTAGAAAAATGTATCACTTCAGAGGAAAAATCAGTGAAGGAGAGGTATGGTACAGTAAAGTACTTTGTCATTATACATTGAAACTGTGACTTTATATATTATACTTATATATTATCTCATAATTTGGACTTTTTATCTCACAATTTGGACTTATTTCCCAATTAAAATTTTTTTATCTCACAATTGTGACTTTTTATCTAATAATTTGTGACTTTTTATCTAATAATTTGTGACTTTTTATCTCACAATTTTAACGTTTTATCTTAAAATTATGCACAGACCTGATCATGTAGTGTCTGTATTTTACTGTAACCAGAGGTGTAAAGTAACTCAGTAAAAATACTTCATTACTGTACTTAAGTAGATTTTTTAGGTATCTGTACTTTACTAGAGTATTTAGTTTTCTGGTGACTTTTTACTTTTACTCCCTAAATTTTTGCATCAATACCTGTACTTTATACTCTTTACATTCTCAGTGTTACTTTTTCAAACTAAAGAGATGTACAAAAATGAGTCACTTCAGAGGAAAAATCAGTGGAGAGGTAAGGTAAAGTACTTTATTTGTTATTATACATTGAAACTGTGACTTTATATACTATAGTTATATGACTTATCTAATAATTTTGACTTTTTATCTCACAATTTAGATTTTTTTTATGCCACAATTTAGGTTTTTATCTCATAATTTAGACTTTTTATCTCATAATTTGTACTTTTTATCTCATAATTTTTACTTTTTCTCACAATTTTTACTTTTTAGCTCATATTTTTTACTTTTTATGCCACAATTTTGACTTTTTATCTCATATTTTTTACTTTTTATAGGATTAATTGACTAGAAGATTACAAAGGTAAGAAAAAAATTCTAAATAAAAAACAAACATATTCTTTTGTCTCTTCCTCAAATAATTTGTTAAAAAGGTAAATTTTTACTTTCTTTTTGTATAGGGGGAAACTGTCTAAACATTAATAGAATATAAACTATGTCGTCAAGGATTTCCTATGTGCTGAGCAGGGTGTGTGTGTGTGTGTGTGTTAACCTGATGATTAAGTGCGCACACCAGTGGGCTATTGCAAACAGAAATGCCACTACAGCAGAATTAGCAATTTGTACCACATTTAAGAAAGAAAGAAAAAAAAAAAAAAAAACACTTCACCTCCTGGTATTAGATGTGAGAAAATCTATTGTGTGTGTTGCATTATTCATCCCACAGCTAGAGCTTTCAGATGTGGATCCAAATGTAATTTCATTGTGTGCACTGTGAACAAGCGGCTGAAGAGTTCCCATACAAATACAGAGACGGGCACAAGGTATATTTGTTGTTTCCAGACACAGAACAAAGAAAGACTGGAATGAAAAGACTTTTATGTGTTCGACACCGGGATGAAAGACACAACTTCAAAAGCAGCGTCGTCTTCCAACTCTGTCCGGTGAAGAAAGGAGGAGCTTGACATGACCGATGCTAGCTAGAGCCACCGCTATGTGATGATGATTACAGCCACTAATGAGCGGCAGGAGGCACAGAGTTCAGGACATTGAAAAGTGCAAAGATGACTGAGGTAGGTATTCTTCTACCATTTTAACCAAGAGGCCAAAAGAGGAGGAGAAAAAAGAAAAAGGAGAAAAAAAAATCAATGATCATTTCCATAGACTCCAGTGAGAGGAGTTGGAGTGATAACTGTGCATTACAATAGGCCCACAGTGTAATGAGAACAGAGATCGATACTTGGCAGATTCCTGTTGGCTTTTGCTCTGCTGTCGGCCAACAAAACTGCTGTAATTAAGAAATCTAACCTCAGTCCAAATACCTTTCAGCTTAGCTCCTACACGCTCAGTGAAACGTCTCTTTAGGCCTTTAACTGTTAAAAACTGAACGCTTATTTGTATTCTGGAGGAAGGTCAATACGCAACTACAGAGGTAATCCACATGGATGTGCAGCAGGGGTGTGACGAGACACTCCGCTCACGAGACGAGACAAGATTAGGTTCAGAAGATCGAGACGAGATTTTAAGAAAATGAAATGACAATTTATATGAATGGACAACAGACTCATTTAACTGATTTTATAACTCTGTAAACATCCACTTTTAATTAACTTCTTAATGAACCTCGTCATCTACAAATTAAAACTCAAATAAAATGTTATTAAACTTAAAATAAATTGTATATTTCTCCTTTTTTCAAGTGCAGACATTATGTGCAAAACAAAACGTCCTTCTCTGTCAACACAGTTAGTATAGTTTAGTATAGTTCAACACAGTCTGAGTTTGTCACTGACATACTCACTTCTTCCTCTGCAAATTAAAAATAAAATAAAATGTTATAAAGGTTGAAATAAATTTTTATATATATATATATATATATATATATATATATATATATATATATATATATATTAGGGCATTAACAGACTAGTCACTGTCATGACCTCCGCTCCAGTGACCTTTCCCCCAGTCATCTCCACACTCACCTGGTCCCACACTGCGCAGCTGCAAGCCGTTCCTCATCTGTGGCTATAAAAGCAGTAAGGCTTGCAGTTGCCAGTGTGGGACCATTCAGTATTGTCACCTCCATAACCCGAACAGCATTTCCATCTCCTCAGTCACCATAACCCGGACATTCATCATCACCACGGACTCTGGCTGTTCTGTTCAGGTTTTGACTCTAGTTTGTCTCATTCTTGTATTTATGTTTCTTAGTTTGTTATTAAATCAGTTCTTCCTTCAGCACTGTGCATTTGAGTCCTGCTTCACCTCACCCCCTCCTTGACTCTCTCTCTCTCTCACTCTCACACTCACTCACTCTCACACACGTGGCTGCTGCAGGTAAGACAGTTGTGGTGGACAGACACACATCACATGTACGTCTGTCACTGTCTTTTACTTCACCTTAGATGAAAAATAACAGCACAGAAGAGGCATTCACTGGCTAATCTGCGTGATATAAGCAGCATTCGCTAGCTAACCTGAATGAGAAGTAGCAAAGGCGCTCATTTTATCCAGACATGATGTGGACAGTGGTGTGTGTCTTATCGGCCACTGAATTAAACCTTCTGCACTTAATATAAAATGTGAGGACTCGTGACAGATGTGTGGACAGTCCAGTTTTAGAGCCGTGGGTCCAGACAAAACATATGTTCACCTACTGATGTTCAGTTACATTTAACAGGAAACTCTTTGCTAACGTTAGCCTTTGTTTTGTTAGTGTTAAAATGCATATGCTTGTGTTTTGTCAGTGGACATCGTTACGTTACAGTGAACTTTAATACAAGTTGCTCATTCCTGGACAGATGTTTGTCCGTGTGTTGTTGTTTTTTTAGCCGCGTGTCTGTGTTGTTCCAGCTGACAATGTCATGACTAGACTCCGACTGTATTGACAGATAAGTCGACTTGAAAAAAACTGAAGGCGTTAATATATATAAACAAACAAGTATGTGTGTCCGCAGAGACGTATCATGCTATAACTCAACACTTGATATCACCATTAAATTACAGGTGCATATACATATAGCTAACGTGCATCAGATGCAATGATCCATTTGAGTAAAGGTCAAAGGTCAAGGTCACAATTAACTAAGAGTTCAAATTCACATTTTTGTATATAACTCAAGAATAGAGGGTCACAGAACAGAACATAAAATACAACAAAGAAACAAACATTTAACAATATAAATATTAGCAGCACTGAACACTGATCAAATGCCTTTTGTCAACAACACAGTAACAGTCGACACTATATTAACATACAAAACATATGTAGAAAAATATAACAACTTTCACTTAACAGTGCACTTTAACACTGTTACTTTAAAATGTGAATGAAAATTACAAACCACCTGAATAAACATAAACATAATACATGCTCCATATAGTCTCGTGCATATTATGAATGACCCACTCACATTGTCATGCTTTCTCCATAATCACTCGGATGGTATTTCTTTTATTATTAAAAACATTTGTTGTGTTGCCAGATTTCGATGGCACTGACCACCGACATACTCTGCAGGTCGACACTAGGTCATAGACGGAACAGGACGGAAGAAACAGAATCCAACATGGCACCCATCGTTACGCTTCACAATAAAATGACTATTTAGCTTCATTTACCCGATTTAAAAACAGCCAAAAGTAAATAAATTACGTATTCTATCAACAAAAAGCCCAGGATTAGCAGTAATGCGTGGACTGCGTTTGTCCTGTCAAATAGATCACACTGAATGGAACGTATCACTCCTCTATGGCGGCACGTCCTGAGAACATCCTGAGCGCTGCCCCCCCGTCCCTTTGGCCATTGTCATCTACTGTAGCATCTACCAACAAATTATGCTTCAACGCACATTTCCACCATGTTTGATCGAGGCTAGCAGCTAATCGCCGTAATAGACCAGAAATTTGTATAATTGCCCCAGCCCCACTTTCTTGCGTTTGCTTCTGTCACCCACCGTACAATGCAAGTCAATACGACATTCTTTCCAAGTGAAATGTAATACAAGTAATACAGCATTCAAAATTAGTATTCTATATTCAAGCCTGTCACGAATATTTGAATACACGAAAATCATGTACCATCCTTAACGGGGTCATTCCACTGAAAACCACATTTCCACGCTCCTTTTGGAATAAGATGGGTCACCCCGAGTTCCTGACACATGCTGCCTTTGACAGTGGTTCATCACCTCCACTGACTGCAAACTGCATTCAAGCCCGTCCCCAGCAGCAAATCTGAAGTAGCATTAGCATTAGCATCTACAAGAGAAGACGACGCCACAGTAGCTGTTTGTTTTTTTTCCTGCACGTTTTCATAACAAGCGACGGCACAAAACCTAGATGGATGTTACTCTGGTAAAGGTAAATACACACACAGTGAGAGAAGAGAGGGGGGGTGCTCCTTCACGCATTCTGGGCCAATCAGAGACGCCTTGTCACCGTGTCATGGATATGTATGAGGAAGTACCGGTAAACTCTGTTGTTCGACCTCAAGTCATTTTTTTCTACTGTGAAAAAACAGCTGGAAACAAAATAATCTGGACATTTTTTTTTAATAGAACCAACACACAATGTATTCAATAACAATGGAGAACACAGTTCTATTAACACAGTAATATTAATGAAAAAACCATGGAATGACAGCTTTAATAGTATTTTGTTTTTTATATTTTTTACTCTGCCAAGGAATAGTGGAGTTCTGTTTTTGCAAGTGTCCGTCCGTCCGTCCGTCTGTCTGTCTGTCTGCTTGTGTCTATGCAACATAACTCAAAAAGTTATGGACGGATTTGGCTGAAAACCTCAGCAAATGCGTATAGTGACACAAAGAACAAATGATTACATTTTAGCAGTGATCAGTGGAGGTATGTGGGGGGTGGGGGGGTGGGGGGGGCATATGAGTTTCATTGCGTTGGTCGGGGCAGACCACTGGCTGATCTGCCTTGGTGGAGTTTACACTGAGTGCTTTCCTAGATTTTAAATGAAAAATGAGTGAATTATCGTCATTGTTAGAAGTAAGGAAAAACACTGCACTACATATTAATAGTAGTATAATAGTAATGAAATATTATTTTTCATATATTTTTTTGTATAATTAAACCTGCACTAGGTCAAAGTGAACCAGGAACACCACTGCTGTTCCTGACAAACACAACAGGAGGGTTCAATAAATATTTCAATACAGTATCGTTAAATTAAATATTTTGATATATTGCAGGATTGATATTTTCTTCCACCCTTATAACATAAATTTCAGGGAATTTCCAATAATTTGACACAACAACAGTTGAACTGTCAGATTGTAAAGTGATGGGTTTGTATTTGTGCAGCAGCAGTTAATACATATTCATAGAAGCCAGCCATCAATTTAATGTTGTTGTTTTTTTCACCCTGGTATCTCTACTGACTCACAGAAATCAAAGTTTCATATTCCAATTATGAAACTGTAATCAGAGGAATTTGGGTATTTTCTGAGCTTTGCAGATGCAGAGATTAGCAAAGTACCAAATGGTTGGGAAACTGTGTGAGCTAATTGGGATTTACTGTGCACACACACACAGGACTGCAGGCCTGTCAAGGGCCAAGATAATCAAACTAGCCTGCTGTGACCGAAACAAGACAGAAGAATGGAGCAGCATGAGTCGCAAAAAAAAAACAAAAAATTAAGCTCTGAATTCATTTCAACAACGATTAGACTCTAAAAATCTGTAGTATTTTAAAGCTTGCCAAAGTGGACTGCAGCAAATTTACACAACTTATTTAAACACAATTTATCAGTTTTTAACTACAGATTAAAGACTAAAACCTGTGAACTGTAATCCTAAATGAAGTCAATAATATATACTGTGTGCTGTAATTAATGTACAAGTTATTGATGAGGCTGATATTTGTTTGTGCTGAATGATGGAGACATGGAAACACACAAGAGTGCTTGAGTTTCATGTAAGGTTTGCAGTACCACACTGCCCTCTAGTGGTTATTTTATGTCCTGACACTATATTTAAGACAGTGCAGACCAATTTAATATTATATAAAAACTAATACACTTATTTGGAAAATGTCATTGTACCTTCGTTATACGACAGATGAACTATGCGTACGTGTATTTTCTGAAGCCTTTGATGGGAAAAAACTTGGATAAACTGCATATAGATATTCTTATTTTTACAAATAAAGTTGTTTTTGTTACCATTTGAACCAATTTTCTGTGTTTCTGTGTCTTAAATGAATGGTGTATCTTTAATGTTAGTGTTCTTCAACTACTTTTCTATATGTATTTCAATAGAAATTTTATCCATTGACTTTTAGTTGCATGTTTTACTTGCTTTTATGTACCTGCCACTTATAAAATAAGCATCAAATATAGAGCTGCACAATATATTGTATGAGCATCGATATCACAACGTACATGTGTACAATAGTCACATCGCAGGTCATGCAATTATTTTTGTTGGAGTTTTTTGTATTTATTTGGATATATTTTTTGTATATTATTCATTTATTGTTATTAATTAATTTATGAATTTTTTGTATATATTTTATATGCTTTTATTTTTATTGTTGTTCATTTATTTTGTCTTTATTTATTTTTTAATATATTTATTTATTTATTTACATTTTTTATTTATCTATTTTTAATTATTAATTAAATTGTTATTTAACCAGTTATTTATGTATTTATTTTTACTCACTTGTTATGTATTATTTTTTATTTGACTTTTTATTTATTTTAATACTTTTATTTTATTTTATTTTATTTATTTCTAATTATTAATTTTATTTCAATATTCCTGCTACAAAAAGGACGACAATGAAACGTACGTCCAGTGTCGACCACTAACCCTAACCCGACCACACAGCTGTTATTTACTCCCGAGTCATTTTTTTGTCATATCGCAGGGTTAAAAAAAAAATAAAAAATCACAATGTCAGTTTTTTCTAATATTGTGCAGCCATAATCAAATACATACATTTCTCCTTCTTATTAGAATTCTCTGAAAGCACTCAGACAACAGATGATACATTTGCATTTAAATTAGTACAAAAAAAGTGAGTATGGAATTCTTTTTCAATTTAAAAACCAAGCCAAAAAAAAAAATAAAAAATGGTATTTTAATCATGTATATACACACATATATGAATGTAAAGCGCCACTGAATCCCCCCAGTTCCCTCTTTAGGCAGATAGTCTAACACAGTATAACCAATTTGTCTTATTAATATGAGAATAATTTTCCATATCACTAGTGTGCACCCATTCTCCCTCAGTGTTATCTGTCCTAATGTAAGGAAGCTACTACATTTCCCAGAAGGACTTGGGCCAAGGGAGATTAAGTGTGCAGTATGAATACAAAAGGAAACAATGCCATGGTCTAAAAAGATCTGAGAAGCGGCGGCTCTACAGCCATCAACATGCCATTCACACATTCACACTGCATGATGGTTTATAGAGGTTATTACCAGCAGACGGGCTCACCTATCTGTGCTTTCCATTGACTTTTCAATATAGCCACTGTTAACATGGGCCCGGGTCAAAATAGAACAAAAATAAGTAATGCCAGGCACGACAAACCCCAGCCCTCGCATGTACTGGAGCTTAGTTTGACATTGATTAAGTCTTTCATCCATATTCAATATTTGGTTATTTTTAGATCGTACACTCAGAAAAGTTTGACCATTGTCTCGGCTCCGTGAGGTCTAAGTGTTTGGTTTTTTTTACCTTTTGTCATTCAAATATACAGTATAAATAACACCATTAAAAACCTTGACACTTCTAGTTTCCAAATATATATCTATATTAAATTAATACTGATAACACTTTATAATACCTACACAAAATTGACTGAATTAACCATTTATTAACCATTTATAAATGGTTTGTTCATTATGTATTAACTATTTATTACCTTTTTGTTAATATTTTGTAAAGGTTCATACTAGTGTCGTCCAAATATAAATGTAAAATTAGATTATTTTTAACCAACAGGTGCAGTGTTTGTATATCTGCTTTACAGGTAAACAAACAAACAGTTGTAAACACTGCACCTGTTGGTTAAAAATTATCTAATTTTACATTTACACTAGTATGAACCTTTACAAGACATTAACAAATAGGTAAAAAAAAAGGTTAATACATAATGAACAACCCATTTATAAATGGGTAATACATAGTCAATTGTGTGTAGGTATTAAATAAAGTGTTACCGTTAATTATAAAGCTGACCCTTTTTAAAGACAGTGAAAAGAAATCTTTGGATTTTCTGTACTTTCTGACCCGGTGCTTAAGTGGGTATTCAGAGGTGAGAATACGCCCCATTTAGCTAGAACAGCCAGTCAAAGAACATGGAAAATGACAGGGGGTGGGGCCTATTAGAGTATTCAAATCCATCTAATTAGTGTTCAAATAACAAAGGCTCTGAGCTCTGTTGTCTTGAAATATAATCATTATTTTTCATTTTCAGAGTCGACTGAAGGTGATTTTAGCCCATGTCACTCGCTGAGTTGTTTGAAGTGGGTCGGTACGTCTAACCCACATCCTCCAAAAACCGACCAAAACTCCCATTCTGTACTTAAGTAGAAGTACAGCTACTGGTGTGAAAAAATACTAGAAGTACTGATTCAACTCCTTTACTGAAGTAAAAGTAAAAAAAAAAAAAAAAAGTAAAATTGTATTGTTTTTTGCTATGGATGAAATAATATTTAAGCAAGAAAAAACAGAAACATTTCAAACATATTCAAAAAATAAAGCCTTTAAAAGTGAGTTAGGGTGTAGATGATGCGTTTTATGTGTGTGTTTGATGTGTTTTGGGTCATGGTTCTCAGTTTAGTTGATATGGACAAACCATGGACAGTCATAAATAAGAGATTAAAAAAAAAAACAGGGGAAAATGTAATACATTTCTACTCTGATTTTCAGCTGATATTATTCAAACAAAAATGAGTAAAATGCAATTGATAGAAAATGTAAATGTCATTAACTTGACATAACAATAAACTAAACTGCACAAGGTATTTTTTTTATCTAGACCATTTATTTTCTTAATATAAATGAAGCCCAGTCGATATTTTTAGATTGTATGCAGGTGGTTCTCGGAACATTATGATATGGTGTAAAATTTGTTTTATTCAGGTGATTCAACATAAAAGGTGAAGCCAATACAATTTATAGAAAATCTACAGCATTATGTTGTTGTAATTGTGCTAATTATAAGTTATACTTTATTAAAACCTCAAACCCAAAATTGGGATATTGCTTAAAAGTGAGTTTTCTGAAGCTGTAAAAGTCAAAACAAAAAATTTGAAACACATTCATTCATGTACTATTTATCTATATAAATATGTACATTTTACCTTTAAAGTTAAGTTACAGAAATACGTACAATTTTTCACGAAATTCAAATTTTCCTCAGTAGTTTGACCAACACATACATTTGTTTTTAGAAACTTTTTGGAACATTTCTATATTCGTAAAGACTTTAAACAAGTGAACAAAAACAAAACTATTTAAAACCAAATCGTCACTTGCAGAGTGATGTCTAAATTTAATCTATATATCTCTACAATATTTTAAATAAATGAGGTTAAAATGGATGTTTCCACTTATAAATAAACGGGGAAGTAAAACATTTTTGGTCAAACATTTTACTTTGACCCACCTTCTCGAAAATGTAATCACATCTAATCTGGGTCACTGGTAATTTATAATTAGGTATGGATTCATGCTAATAAACTTGTTGGTACAGTAGCTTTGCATGTTCGTACTTTATTGGGCAAGTGACTGTTTTTAGGTCTAGTAAACTAGCCCGCCTCCAGTGGCAAAAAATATTTTTTGCCTGAATCGTTGGTCTAGCCACACTAAAAATGTACTGAACCAATCACAACACTCCATTCTGTGTAGTAAGATTGTAGGGCGGGTTTACAGTAGCACAATGGGTTGGTCGCACAATTCACTTCCATTGTAATCTGGAGACTGTTTTCATCTGCACTGACCCCGCTCTTATTTTGAAGGTGTGGAGCAAATTTACAGACTGCATCCTTATCAAGGGGATATTCCTCCTTTATTTTTATGCATACTTTGTTTTCCTACTACCTTATTAATGTATTGAGACCAAACAGGATGTTGTGAATTTACGACATATCCAGTCATGATGGCTGGAATTTGCATGAATTACTGACTTTTGTTCATTCCATCGAATGCGCCACACAATAACACAGAGGTACGGGGGTAATTGCAAATTACCAGTGGTCCATAGGTAATACTTATCCCATGCGAATAGAGCATTATTTACCTTTTATGTTTAATTTACTTCAGTTATATTAAATGTGTGTCTCTTTTTGTCTTGGCCGTGAGCCAGCTGTGACAGTTTACATATTGGACATATTGACATTATACATATTTACAGCCACCAAAAGGTGATTGTTAGCGAGTTTAAACAGGTTTTTTGGGCAGTGGGAAAGAGGTGGTCAAAGTACTCCCATTGTGTACTTAAGTAGAAGTATAGCTACTGGTATGAAAAAATACTCTGGTAAAAGGATTCAACTCATTTACTGAAGTAAAGGTAAAAAAGTACAACTTCTTAACTGCAAAAAAGTAAAAAAAAAAAAAAAAAAACAGATTTTTTGCGATGGATGAAATAATATTTAAGCAGGAAAAAAGTGACACATTTCAAACATATTCAAAAATAAAGCCTTTTAAAGTGAGTTAGATGATGTGTTTTACAGTATGTGTGTGTTTGATGAGCTTTGGGTCATCATTCTCAGTTTAGTTGATATGGACAAACCTTTTAGGAAAAGTTAAAGTCATAAATAGGAGATAAAAAAAACAGAAAAAGGGGTAAAAAAAAAAAAAAAAAGTGTAATTACAAGATTAAAAAAATCTAAATTGTGAGATAAAATGTCCAAATTATGAGGAAATAAGTCATGATTATGAGATAGGAAATGGATACTTATGAGATTAAAGTCAAAATTGTGATATAGACAGTCAATTTCTGATTTACGACTTATATTGTACTGTTTTGAAAAAGCAACAAGTTTATTCTGAGAATGTAAAGAGTATAAAGTACAGATATTTATACAAAAATGTAAGGAGTAAAAGTAAAAAGTTGCCAGAAAAATAAATGCTCAAGTACAGTACAGATACCTGAAAACTGTACTTAAAGATGTTCCTTCCACTGAAAACCACTTTTCCAATTTTCTCCTTTTTGAATCTAATGCGTCACCCCTAGTTACCAACACATGCTCCTTTGACAGTGGTTCATCACCTCCACTGGCTGCATACTGCATTCACACAAAACAACAAGAGGAACCAGGGACCCAGAAAAAGTTGGTCCATCTGACGTCAGATGGACTTTAGCGTCACCCACGTGTGGTTAAACCTATCACCCAATGCAGCAAATCTGAAGTAGCATTAGCATTAGCATCTACAAGAGAAGACGGAGCCACAGTAGCTGCTGCACAAACTGGAAAAAAATGGCAGATCAAACTGGTTCATGTGCTCTCTGTGGAAATAAAGCCTAGTATTTTCCCTGCACGTTTTCAGAACAAGCGACGGCATGAAACTTAGCCGGATGCTACTCTGGTAAAGGTAAACACA
The DNA here is from genome assembly GCA_020466265.1 of Siphamia tubifer. Lineage (NCBI taxonomy): Eukaryota > Metazoa > Chordata > Actinopteri > Kurtiformes > Apogonidae > Siphamia > Siphamia tubifer. The sequence goes on along the minus strand of CM035802.1, from coordinate 11,683,019 downwards.
TAGAGAGAGCAACGCCTCATCACCGCGTCATGGACATGTATGAGGAAGTACCGGTAAACTCTGTTGTTCGACCTAAAGTCATTTTTTTCTGCGGTGAAAAAACAGCTGGAAACAAAACAATCTGAACGCTTATTTTTAAATAGAACCAACACACAATGTATTCAATAACAATGGAGAACACAGTAATATTAATGAAATAACCATGGAATGACAGCTTTAAGTAGAGTAAAGGAAGTACTTCTACTTAATTACTTCCACCTTTGTATACAAGTGCCCTTTTTGGGGTAAAGCCAAAGCAAATGTATTTGTACAGCACATGTCGCGTACTGGATAATTCAAGGTTCTTTACATAAAACATAAAAAAATTAAAATGCATTAAGATGCATTAAAAGACAATTAAAATAGGAGACATAAAAGCATTTAAAAGACAATTAAATTTCAGTAACAGCTCCAGTGAACATTAACTGACAGTTTTTCTCAGACCTCAGGTATTCAGGTAGTTTGTTCCACAGGTGAGGAGCAGAACAACTGAATGATGCTTCACTTTGTTTGGTTCTGATTTTGGGAACACACAGTAAACCTGTTCCTGATGACCTATGACCTCAGGGCTCTGGATGCTTCATACGGAACCAGCAGGTCTAAGATGTATTTGGGTCCAAGGTCGTTTAGTTCTTTATAGACCAGGAGGAAGATTTAGAATTCTAACCTTTGACCCACAGGAAGATAATGGAAGGATTTGAGGACCGGTGTGATGTGGTCCAGTTTCCTGGTACTGGTCAGGACTCTGGACTTTTTTTTAGACCAGTGAAGACACCATTACAATAATCTATTTTACTGAAAATAAATGAATGAATGAGTTTTTCTGTGTCTGATTTGGACAGAAAACCCTTAATTCTAGTGATGTTCTTCAGGTGGTAATAGACAGACTGGATAAAAACTTTTAAATGGTTGTTAAATTTCAGGTCTGAGTCAATAATTACACCCAGATTTCTGGCTTGGTTTGGTCAAGGGTGTAAAAAGCAGCATTAAAAGTCCTACCGAGGCTAAAAATAAGCTGCAGACAGGGCGGACTCCCTGTCATTTCATTTCAGGTGTTTACAAATGTGTCAAAGCCGGTCACGAGTTGATGGCCGTGACTATGTGTGGCTTATCCTGTTGGGAGGTCTACAGAACACATGCAGTCCCAATCAGACTGTCATTAATCCACAATGAAATGTCTCCGTGGTCGACTGTCAACATCACTGGAAATATCCAACTCCTCAGAGAGCGAGGCGAGCCATCACAGTCAAATTATCCACAGTCGTGCGCTTTAATCGGGCACAAACACAAAGAAAAACAGGTTGAAAATACAGACGATCCACAGCGGCGAGGCTAAAAGTGGCCACAGGACGGATAATGAAACGGACACTGGTGTCTGTAGACACAAGCGTTTAGTCTGAATCTATTTTCTCTCTCAAAGTTGATTTGGAAGTGGAGATGAAACCGTCCCAAAATTAGAACAAGCAGTGAGGGAGAGGAGAGAACAAATATAATGGGCAGCAATATTCAGAGGGAACACTAACAGAGCATGTGCAGCTTTGAGGAAAATTCATTTACAATGTTTTAAGATGTTTTTAAGGAGTCGAGTTTATTTATAAAGTGCTTCACAGATAAAAATCACAAAGCACTGAACATGAAATGGGTGCAATAAAATAAATAAAAGGAAATTTGAGTCAAATTTAACAGTATAATGAGTAGAGATGTATAAACTACTGGACTAGAGGAGTGGAGTAGAAGTACAAGTACTACATCAAAAAACTGACTTGAGTAAAAGTTGAAGTATTCCTCAAGCATCATACTCAAGTGAAAGTACTAAAGTATCCAAAGAAAATTGTACTTAAGTATTGCGGGTAGAAGTATGTAAAAAAAAATTCTACTCAAGTACTGAAAGTAAAAGTAGAAGTAAAATTACAAGTAAAAGTAATGAAAAAAAATACTACTTAAGTACTGAAAGTAAAAGTAAAATGTAAAAGTACTGTGTAGGCCTATACTAAATGAAAGCAGTCACAAGTTTGAACACATTTATATATTTAATATAAAAGGTACAACTTCAGCTGAGGCAGCAGTAGTATAAGGACATACCAGTTCACTTACAAGTGTTCATGAAAAAAGTACAACTTTCAAAGGCCAGAGTATTCCAACAATATGGCCAAGTGACAAACTAAATATTTCTTGTGTAAAAACGGTGTAGCAGCTACACATGTAACATTACCAAAAGGCCGATTAGAGCGTGCAGTCTTATTATGTAGTGTTTGATCGCTGACTCGTCCAATGATGAGACACCATCATCAAACCAGGTGACAGAGACATCTATCGCTGTGGTATTGATATGCTATGGGTTTGGTATGATTGGTATGTTAACGATTCGGCACATAAAAAATGTATCAGAGTAAAAGTATTAATTAAAAAAAAAAATTTAGTGCAGTAGAAGTGGAAGTAGCTGAAAAAAATTATACTCCAAAAAAGTACAGATACTGCATTTCACTACTTAAGTACAGTACTTAACTAGTTGTACTTCGTTACTATACATCTCTGATAATGAGCCTCATAGTTTTGTCTTGAACCAGTCTGAACCATGTTAAAATATCAGCTAACATTACATTTTTACATGATTAATGCTTTTTCTATAGGGTTTGATTAAGCAAAAGTGAAAATCAACATAAAAAAGTGTCTTTGGACACGTTATTTATCTCTTTGTTTAGCTAAGTTTATCTCTATTTTCTCTGTTACCCTTTTTAAAATACCACCAGTACAGGAGAGGTTCCAAACCTAAATTAAATGTAATTGAATTAATTAAATAATAATATAGAAAACTATTATTAAAGGTGAAATGATTTTTTTGCTACACTAGAAAAAAAATATAATTGAGGCATGTAGTATACATATATATACATATGTATATGTGTGTGTGATGTGCGGATTGACGTACTAACTACCCGCAACTGACCATTTTTTTAACTAGTTCACCTGCAACTCAGACCGCAAGAAATTTATTTGAAAAGGACGGACCGACCCACTTCTTGACCTGCATTTTTAAAAAGTAGTCAATGATCTTTTCTATGAACATCACCACATGACTTTACTCACATACCTGCATTTATTTCCATGTTAAAATTCGATTACATGCAACATATAAATTTCCTTAATATGTTAAGAAAATATTTTTGTCCTGCTTCATCATTCAAAAGTTATCAACAGGGGGTCGACAACCTGTAACACCCAAAAAGACATTTGAACCCAGTGTCCACGTAAAAGAATCTTTAAAAGTCTCAGTGAATGTGTCCCAAACCTTAGTTTGCTTGTTTGTATGTTTCCGGAGCTTCCAACTTTATTTTCTCTCTTGCTCCCTCCATACCGTAGGATACTGACGATGTTGTACGTCACCTTCACGGAAATTTGGATCATGAAGTGTATGTATTAATAATAAAAAATTGGATGTAATATTTAAATTACAATTATTTACCAGGTTATTGTAATGTTTGTCTCAAACAACCCAACTGACTGCAACCCAAATATCATTAAAATATAAAAAAAAAAATACATACAGTACACATATACATACATATATATATATATATATATATATATATATATATATATATATATACACACATAGTATTTTCAACCTTTCATGTCATTTGTCCTTAATAGTAGAATGTTAGTCTGGCTCCTTTTAGTGCTAAAGCTAATTAGCTTTGCCAAAAGGAGACTTCATAGGATGGATGAGGCTCAGTTTGGTTAAAACCTTTAACCCCTGATGTGTCAGCACTGACGCATCCTGAATGGATGGTTTAGTTTAAAAATTCAGAAAAATTCAAGTTTTTTTTTCCCTGTTATTTTACTGAGCATTTTGTTCATGGAACTGATGTACAGGTGTTGAAAAGCAACTGATTTAGAAAAAGAAAACGCCCAAACTAAAACTATTAGAACCAAATTACAATACGAGTCATGTATTCCTTTTTTTTTAACTTAATTTTGTTTTTTTTTTGCATTTTTTTCATGTTATTTGTTATTTTGTGAATATTTATTAGTATCTGTTGATGTTGTTGCTTATTTTTGTGTATTTTTCCTATGTTTTGTTTATTTTATTATTTTTCTTCAATTGTGTTACTTTTATTTTTTACTGTGGATTTGCTTAAGTCTCAGGAGTTAAAGGGTTAATACTGACTTTATTATGGGTTTTAATTAAACCACATTTTGATGCTGGGGTGAAAGAGAGGAGGAAAATGTAAAAAAAAAAAAAAAGTTTAATTCATGTCAAAGTTCATCAGGTTGCTTTTATATCATGTCAGGTGTTTTCTGGCACCTGATTCTACTAAAAAACTATTACGTGGTCAAGACTTGATAAAGATACAGTGGAACAAAAAGGAAAAATCATAACAAAACTAGACAAAAAACCGACAAACAAATCCCAAACCATCTATTTCTGTTTTGTTCAGAATTATTTTCATTTATAATAACTCATACATCGTCAGAAGCTAAAGGGGTTAAAAAAACATTTTTTTTAATGTAATTTATCTGATGATTCAATTAATCGATGAAAAAAAAATTAAAGAATACTGGCTTAAAATAATATTTAATAGTTATTTAATAGTTGTAACCCTAACCCTAACACTTACACTTTTAAAAAAAATACTTTTAGCAAAAAATGTTTAAAAAAAACAAACAAAAATACATTTTATAAGGAATTTGTGATGTTAAAATAGCATCCCAACCCCAAAGAAACATTAAAAACCACTGGGTTAAAGTCTCATTTGTAGAAAGAATTATGAGCTAAAAATGAAGGAAAACAAGCTGCCAGTATCTGCCACAGTAAATTAACGCAAAACAACCGTTTTAATTCCCACTCAAACCCATCAGAGCTCATTTAACAGATCATTCTAAACACTCCTTAGATCAATAAACATCAGTTAAATATTTGCAGGCTGTAAACAGTGGGAGACCTGCTGTGGGTATTGTGTGTGTCATAGCTGCCGGTGATGAATATGCTTCAGTATTTCATTTGCACTGATGTTGACAGAGCCAGATGTGTGGGGAACATGAGGAGCTCCCCTGCAAACGCCCAGACACTAGCTCCTCTAAAGACTCAATCAGCTCCTTCTCCTCCTCATTCTGACACTCATTTCCTCCCACAGTCTCCCCATCACTTCCCCTCTCTCTTCCTCTCTTTCTCTCTCTCTCTCTCTCAATGGGATATAAAGTGGGCCACAGCAGTAAAATAATAGAAAGAATAGGGGGGGGGAATTTATAAATAATGTCAATTCTAAAGTTTTCCCTCTTTTTGAGCAAAAATAGTACAAATATTTACATCTACAAACTGCACTTGAAGGTAACATAAATAACAATGTTAAGGAAAGTAAGTGCAATATTAACAACATTACAATTTAGTTTATAATTTCTACATGTGCATCACAACTAAACCAAATACACATAATATTCACAATATTGGTTTTTTTTTTTTAATAACAGGCTAGTCTTTTTTTAATTGAATTTTTACTTCCTTAGTTACTCATATATTTCTCTCTCTCTCTCTCTCTCTGTCTCTCTCTCATATATATATGGGTCACAGCTTGGGTAAAACACAGGCTCAGTGTCATCATCTTTTGGGAGAACACAGCACACATCTATCAAGTGACTGATAAAACATTTTCAAAGCACATTTTAAAGACATGCTTTTCTTTTTTTTAGGGGGTTTTTAATCTTACTTGAAGGCGCTGTTGCAACTTAAATTGACTTTTTCCCATCCCCTGGTGCGCCCGTGAACTACCCACTCACTCTCCTACATTAATTAAAACGCTTATTAAAGACAGTAAATTCCATCCTCGTGTCCAAACCGTACAAACCAAACCTCCTTTCATCTACACAGCCTCCAATACTGCACCATGTTCTCTCCAAAACCCTCAACTTCTCTCCAAAAAAACAAAAAACCCAAAAAAACACTTCCTTACTCCCTTACCTTCCCTCCTTTGGAGCATCTCCGATACGCGTTTGTGGCTCCGGCGGTTTGGTTCATGATTTCAATGGTTCCAATGGTTCAAACTTCTGCAAAACCAATGAAACAAAGTCATCTTTTTTTTTGTCCTGAAAGCGTCAAAGTTGGCACCATTTTTTTTTTTGTTCACACAGCTGCTGACTGTTTCGCTTTTACCTGGTGCGTAAATCCCACACGGTGTCACTCCTTGTATCCTCCGAGGAAAAACCTTTGTTTATGATTCAAAGATGCATTTAATTGCCTAAATACGGTCCTTTTGGAACTAACCGATACTCCTGTTTTTTTTTTAATGTTTGGAGATAAAAGTGTCACGACAAACGACAAAATGAAAATCCAATGAGAACTTTTCCACTCCACCAACTGGTCAAATATCCTCTTCCAGAACAAGTTACTGTATTTCCTGACGTTAATTCATTGGCACGCGCTCAGTTAAAGGAGGATTTTCCACCTTACACTAACCTGCAAAGACTGGCGGAGCAAACGCGCGCGTGTGTGTGTGTGTGTGTGAGGGAGAGCGCAGCAATTGCGCACGCGCATCCCATCTGACAGCTTGACTACATGGGGCTGAAGAAGGAGCCTGTCAACATTCCTCGCCCACTCTAGAGCAAAAAACAGCAGTAGTGACTGCAAGGTACACAATAATCACGATTCATAAGGAAAACAGGTAACAGCAGACTGTGGGTCTGTGTTTATTTAACCACAAAAAAAAAAAAAAAATCATATATTAATTCTATATTTTACTTCAAAACAAGGCTATACCAATTGTTACTCAAGCACAGTACTTGGCACCAGCTAATTCCCTATTTATAAAATGATATATTTGCTCTCAAACAGGGGTGTCAAACTCACTTGATGAGACTAGTAAAATTAAAAATATAAAAATACATAAATAATAATTAATTGTCTATGTTTTAGAGCAAAAAAAATTATAATTTACATGATGAAAATGGTTACATCTACAAACCATCCTTTCAAACAGTGTGAATAGCGTGAACACACTGAAAGAAATGTATAATTTTAACATTATTAGACTTTAGTTTAGCATTTACATGTGGATATTATAGCTTACAAACACACAAAACATTTAGTAATAGGTCGAATATGATTAAAATTGTACTTATTTGTCTTAAGACGTGGCATGTTGTTCATATTTGCTGTGGTTATACAGATTTTTTGTGAAATTATACTTTGTTTTATTGAAACTAAATGAAAACATTTACATTTATAAAGAGAAAAATAATGTGACTTGTACGTTTTTATAGGTTATTTTATGAGAGTGAATTAGTCTGAATGTGGAACCTCAACTAAAATGATTCTTATATTAGTGTCATTTTTACATTTCACAAATTCATCCAAAGGGCAGAAACTGGAGCCTTTGGCGGGCCAGATATGGCCCCCGAACCGCATGTTTGACACCTGTGCTCTAAAATGATATTGTGGACCTTAAGTCTTATTATAATAGACCTATATAATAGCTGGGGAGGGTATTATTTTGATCATGACAGAAATTATTAAAGCACCAAAATTAGTAGAGATGAACTTTAGGACATTCCACATAATTTCAGAAGGGGGGCAAAAAAATTCAACCATCCAGTCGCATGGTTTTATCTCAAAATGTTTTTTGGGTAAAATATCATTTTTTAGAATTTTTTTTAAATATATCGAACACTGCCGAAAAATTTTAACATTTGGAAATTCTACAGATGGATCCTATGAACATTTTTAGGTATGTTATTAGAGCAAATTACCATGGTAACAGCCATTTTGGGGTAAAAAAACTGAATCAGATATTTAAATAATTTTTTGCACCATTCTAGTCCTAAAACGATCAGGCAGCAAGTTTTGTTTGGTCAGTATGATGTGGTATAGAAAGTTTCATAACATGGGAAATTTGGGGAAATTCTCCCCCAAATATGGCTGTTACCATGGTAATTTGTTAAAGTTACCTCAATTAACATACATGAAAAAGTTCATAGGATCCATATGTATCATTTCCAAGTGTTAAACTTTTTCTCCAGTGGCCGATATATTTACGAAAAATACTTTACCCCCCCAAAAAAATATTTTGAGATAAAACCATGGTGATGGTGAAAAATGCAACCATGATGGTTGCATGTTTTTTGTCACCCCTTCTTAAATTATGCGGTATGTCCTAAAGCTCATCTCTCCCAAATATTTTTATTAAGCTACCCCACTGTAAAGCTCATGACCACATCAGTTCAGTTCAATTTATTCTAGAATTTAACCCTTTTTTTTTTATATCTATTTATCCTTTACACAAAACATCCACCAGCAAGAAGGTCCCTGGTTCAAATCCCACACCAGACCTGTCTGTGTTACTAATGGAGCCACAGTTGGAGTAATAGAGTCATTACTTTATCCATAAGGGCAGCACAGTGGTGCAGTGGTTAGCACTTGTGCCTCGTGCAAGAAGGTCCCCGGTTCGAATCCCAGTTTGTTTGCATGTTCTGGAGTTTGCATGTTCTCCTCTTGTCTGTGTGGGTTTTCTCCAGGTACTCCAGTCCCACCATCCAAACACATGCACTGATAGGTTAATTGGTTAATTTAAATTGTCCATAGGTGTGAATGTGAGAGTGATTGTTTGTCTATATGTGACCCACCACCACGAAACCAGGCATAAGTGTCTGGAAATCAAAACATAGTTATCTGTGTAGCTTGGTAGAGTGGAAACTAAGGTTTAAGACGGTGAAAAAATTATCTTTCTATCATAAGTAGAACCAAAGTTATGGTAATTTTAATATCCACATTTGGACATATTTTGCAATTTGCATATTTTTAGATATTGTCCGTTAAAGTTTTGGACTGTTTTGGGTTAGGAAGTCCTTAGCAACGCATAATAATTTGTATCCGATTGACAAAAAATATTCACAGATGTTAAAGGACACTCTGATGGACATGTCACAGAAGTTTTATATATTATAATAATAGGACAGAAGTGCGACGTATTATAATCATTTGGCTTACGACATTGGACAAGAGCATTCAATATAGGCTTTTACCTCGTACCAAACACTTGGGTGTTTACTCACGGAACGGAGATCGGTTTGTTCGGCGAAAAGAGGTGGAAGTCGGCTTTGTCTTTGCTCAGCAATACCTGAACTTTTGTCGCCGCTTAAATAATTGACCCAATAAACATCTTTATTGATTGGATTTCAATGTAATGACCACAGGAACTGAAAATAGAGGTGTTAAGGTACCGTTTTTTGATAAGATGTAAACACAAATAAGAAATCACCTTCCAGCTTAAATTTGGCTGTAGCTCTGAACGGGTCAGCGCGACTTATGCCTGGTTTTGTGGTGGCGGGTCACATATATGTTCAGCCCTGAGATGAACTGGAGACTCATACAGGGTGTACCCCACCTTCACCTACTGTAGCTGGATTAGGCCCCTCCCCTATCCTTAGCCCCTCCCCCTGTCCTTACCTCCTCCCCTTGTCCCAGGCTCCTCCCCTGTCATTCAGTCAAGGTCGGCACAGGATGGAAGTAACAGAATCAAATATGGCGTCGGTACTCGCTGAACGACATGATCACCGTACAATATTTTTCACTCTTGGCTCAAAATCTGAAGCCTACGAGGCTTTTGATGTCGACAAGGGTCAAACAATGAGTTCTTGGCGGTGTTGTCTAGTAGAAAAACAATTATGGCAAGAGAGCACTTGTGCTAAACTTGCACAAAATGAGTGTGATAGATGAGCACACGAATGATTCAATGTTTAAATTCTTTATTTATTTCAGACAGTGCAACAACATACATGTCCATATATGTAAAATAAAAACAAAAGAGTAAAAAAAAAAAGGTAAAAAAAAAAAAGCATTATCCATATTAGTAGAATGACAATAAAAGAGTAAAAACAAGGATAAAAAAAGTACTGTATAAAAAAGACATCACAGAACACCACCAAAAATAATAAAACTGCTGTACATACAAACACTTGTACCAGTATATCCATGTTTTGGATCCAATATATAAATCGGAATTGATTATTTTCTCAATCAGAATGTTGACAGATGATTCAATTCTGTGTTTAAAACCAAACAGCAATTCTAACATTTTATTGCAACAAATTAATATAGACTATCATGATTAGGAGATATTATCATAGCTATTAAATAATGTATTTGTAGTTAAAATAAAGTGAATATAGATATACTTAGAGTTGTGACTTATAAAACAATGTGTATATAAAAGGTTTGTATGGATGCTTTGTGTTAATGATAAATGGACATAAAAAGTGTGTTCAAGCAAAGGAAGCAGAATGAATTGGATTATTAGTTTGTAAAAAGGGAGTATAGTTTATAAATTGTACTTCTTCCCACTCCTTTTTCAGTGCTAAATAAATCTTGTTGACCATTTTGATTGATGTTTTGATGATTTTGTGTGCTGGAAATAAAATTAAACTCAACTGAACAAAAACCCAGGGTGACATTTGTGGCACTTTCCAAATTATTTTCTCCCTGTATTTCAGATTTCAGATTTATTCAGTCCCAACAGGCAATTCAGTTCAGTTTCCCTGATTTATTGAACATCCAAACAATTAAGGAACGAACAAACTAATAAATGCAAAAGTTCATTTTTCATTTAATTTATTTGTTGTAGACAGAGACAATGGACACTAGGGCATTGACGGATTGTTATTCTTTCTCTCGCTCTCTTTTTTTTAATATTACAAATACAGTATGAATACAAATACAGACATAAAAATGTTCAATTAAACTTCTGTCTCTGGCAGGACATTACTGTGTTTTGACCCATTATATATTTATTTATTAGGGCTGTGTCAAATAATTACAATATTTAATCAGATTAATCACAGGATTGTTTTGGATTAATTTTGACTAATCATGATCAAAGCAGTTTATTTCAGTCAATGATTCTGTCTCTGGACATTATATATATATATATATATATATATAAAATGTTCCCCTCGCCCCACGTGGACGGTGTCTCCTTCAGACTCGGGTCCTCTACCAGAGGCCTGGGAGCCTGAGGGTTCTGCGCAGGATCTTAGCTGTTCCTAGCAATGCGCTCTTTTGTACAGAGATCTCTGATGTTGTTCCTGGTATCTGCTGGAGCCATTCTCCCAGCTTGGGGGGTCACTGCCCCTAGTGCTCCGATCACTACTGGTACCACTGTTGCCTTCACACTCCACATTTTCTCTAACTCCTCTTTCAGCCCTTGGTATTTCTCAAGTTTCTCATGTTCTTTCTTTCTGATGTTGCTATCACTGGGGACTGCTACATCTATCACCACCACTGTCTTCTCATGTTTATCCACCACCACTATGTCAGGCTGATTGGCCATCACCATCTTGTCAGTCTGGATCTGGAAGTCCCACAGGATCTTGGCCTGTTTGTTCTCTGTCACCTTTGGGGGGTTCTCCCATCTTGACCCTGGGACCTCCAGTCCATACTCTTTACAGATGTTCCTGTACAGTATGCCCACTACCTGGTTATGCCTCTCCATGTATGCCTTGCCTGCCAGCATCTTACACCCTGCTGTGATATGCTGTGATACACCTGGGGTCCTGTCTGATGTGGTAGACCCCGGCCTTTATTGCTCTGGTGTTCACGGCTTGTTCTTGTGCAGCCATGAGTAGCGCCTCTGTGCTGTCCTTTAGTCCAGCCTTTTCCAGCCACTGGTATGTCTTTTCCATATCAGCCACTTCCTCAATTTGTCGATGGTACACGCCATGCAAGGGTTTGGTATGTATATATATATATATATATATATATATATATATATATATATATATATATATATATATATACACTCAAATTCCCCACAAAAATACACTGAGAAACACAAAAAACATAGAGAAAAACATTAGACAAAAATGCTAACATCCATTAAAATTCACAAAAAAAACCCAACACAAAAAAATCCAAACCATATTTAATAACTCTTTTAAAATACAGAAAAAATACACCAAAAAAAGTGATTAAAATATCTACAGTAAAACACATGCAAAATATATTAAACTAACATGTTTATTCAGCACCTTCAACTGTTTTAACAAAACTTGAAGCAAAATAGTTCTTCCATTTAATTGTGTTTAAAAAAATTTAATCAGATTAATCATGATGATGGATTAACCCAGGGGTGTCAAATTTGATCTGAATTGGGCCGAACCACTAAAATTATAACATAATATATAAATAATGTCAACTCCAAATTTTCTTCTGTTTTACAGTAAAAAAAAAAAAGGAAAATTATGTGATTAAAATGTTGACATCTACCAACTGTCCTTTAAAACAATGTCAATAACATGAATAAACCAACACTTTTTCAGAAAAGTAAATGCAATTTTAACAATATTATGTCTCAATTTATCATTCACACGTCAATTACAATGTACAGATTATTTATTAGTTGATCTACAAATACACAAAACATTTAATAACAAGCAAAAAATTGTTAAACTTACACTTCAGACATTTCAAAATGTTCATATTTGTTCATGTTATTCATGTTTTTTTATGAAATAATAGTTTGTTTTATTGTAAATACAGTAAAATGACATGAAAATGTTTAAATTAACAAAGAGCTAAATGTAATATAGGTTATTATTAGTGCAGTGCAGCACTGTGTAAAAAGCACTACATATATTTATAATTTGTTAAGTCTTGAGCATATTTACACTTAATATTTTGATCTGACAATGTAGGGACCACATGTACACACCCTTATAACCTTAACCAGCTGGTTTGTTTGACATGTTAGTGTATTTAAAGAGACTTTTACCAACAAGATAATTAGCCGATTCATTCATGCTAATGCTATCAGGGTGATGGTCAGTCTGAAGCTCCAAAGGTGACAGCAGTGAAATCTCATGGGATGATATTTCACGAGAGTTACGACACTCCTGCCTAAAACAACCTTTAATGGAAACACGTTCAAAGCACAAATATACTTTGTCAAAATATTAGAAATATCGATATTGTTTTGCGAAAAACTGGAATGGAAACGTAGCTATTGATTCAACTCCATGACTTTTACTAGTGAATCAATGTTGTAGAAGATGACAGTGTTTCCATGGTAACTACGGAGCCTCTGAACATCCAAATGGGTCAGAACTGATGACTGTGACAAGATGCCAAACTGTTTTTTCCACCAGTTATTTAAATGTAAGAGTCGATCATCAGGAATAAAACTGTTTAGATGGTTTAGGTTGATGGTGGACGTTTGAGTTAAGATTAACAAAGCAACTGTCACATGACCACTCCTGACACTATGAGCTTCTGTCCCTCTAGCTTTTCATCTTTATCCTTTATTGGTGTTTTTTTTTTGTGTGTGTGTCAAATAAAAAAACCCAGTTGCAGATTGATTTGTTCCATTCTTCTGGAAGCAGCCTCATGTGTGACCTCAATCAAAATGAAACAACATGACCGGCGACAACAATTTGAGGTGACAAATTATTAGTGACAATTGCAATCATTATCTCAACATGGGGAAGTGAATTTGTTTACTTTCAATTAAAGCATAGTAAATGAATGTTATAAGGGCATGCTTTCAGTGAAGTGTGACAATTAAATGGACGGGGTTCTGCTGTGACAAAAGTGCTGTCAGTCACTGAAAAAGCATCTGCAAGAAGATTATGGAAGTAGATATGTGCCATTATTATTATTATTATTATTATTATTATTATTATTATTATTATTGGAGTAACGCAGTTAGTAACAGAATTACTTTTTTGGGGAAGTAACTATTATTATTATTATTATTATTATTATTATTATTATTATGTTTTTGTGTCAATTTGTGTGTTGGTTTATAAGCAGCATTACGCAACTAGGCCTATTTAGTCATCTCCGACTGCTAAAGGTATATCCCTGAAACGCGATGCTTCCAGTCACCCATCATTTCCACCACTCCTGTTCACCCATTCACCCATTCATAAACTTATATATTAAATACAAAATAGAAAATAATTTGTTCATGTTCCTGTCCTACAGCATGAGCATACTAAATTCTATCCACCAGGTCAAAAGTTATGGGCCAGACAAAATTTGGCCATCTTGAAAGTCAGCCATCTTGAAAGTTTTGACCTCCAAAATCTCACCAGTTCATGTACCCAGAGCATCAGCACACCGAATTCGGAACAAATCCATCCAGCTGTTCAAAAGTAATTGAGTGAAAACAAAGGACCTTATGGGGATGCGGCGGCGGCGGATGCGGATGCGGCGGCGGATGCGGCGGCGGATGCGGCGGCGGATGCGGCGGCGGATGCGGCGGCGGATGCGGTGACGGATGCGGCGGCGGATGCGGTGGCAGACACAAAACCATTACATCCCTGACGCTCCGAGGTTCAGGGATATAATTACTGGACCAATTTCCATGAAATTTTCAGCAAAGGTGTGAGGTGGTCCAGGATAGATCCCATTTAATGTTGCTGAATGTAGGTCAAAGGTCAAGGTCACAATCACCAAAAATGTGTTTTCGCAATGATAAGACATCAGGTAAATCAGGTCAAATGTGCGCAAGGGGGGCGGAGTTTGTTGTGCCGGGCAACACTTGTTAATAGTCGTATTTCATAATGAATTTCTTGTAGTTGACTTTTAGTTTTTATGCACAGTTTCACAATATGGCCCAGAATAAATGGCATCATATTTTGGGCAAAATAGGTCAAAGTTCATGACACGGTGGTGCAGTGGTTAGCGCTGGTGCTTCACGTTTTTTGCTAAGTTTACATGTTCTCCTCGTATCTGTGTGGGTTTACTCCAGGTATTCCAGGTTCCTCCCACCATCCAAACACATGCACTGATAGGTTAATTGATTATTCTGAAGTTACCCATAGGTGTGAATGTGAGAGTGATTGTTTGTCTATATATGTTCAGCCCTGAGATGAACTGGCGTCTCATACAGGGTGTACCCCACCTTCACCTGTATGTGGCTGGGGATAAACTCCAGTTGACCTCTGTGAGGAAAAGGCAGGTTCAGAAAATGAGAGACAGAGACAGAGAGAGGTCAAAGTTAATCATTTGTAATCAATATTTGTATTCTTTTTTCTCTCTCTCTCTCTCTCTCTCTCTCTCTCTCTCTCCCATTTAGTTATAATGGGTGAGATTTCAAATGTCTATTAAAAACATCAATTTAGTTCCAATTTGCAGCTGGATCAATGCCAAAATAAGCTACGATACATGTGTGAGGGGTTGGGTGTTGTTGTGCCTGCATGGGAACACTGGTATTGAATTTGAAATTTCAATTCAATTCAGTTTTATTTGTCGAGCCTCAAATCACATCAAGGATTTTCTCATAAGGTTTTAGGGAATTGATCCGAGGAAACAAACAATGAATGAAATACACAGTAGACGAAGGAAACAGATGGTGTTCCAGACTTAGCTCCTCCCCTTGTCCTTCGCTCCTCCTTGTCCCAGACCCCTCCCTTTTTCCTTAACTCCTCCCCTGATCTCAGCTCCTCTCCTCTCCTTATACCCTCCCCCTGTCCTTAGCCCATCCTGTTTTCCCAGGCTCCTCCCCTGTCATGATCTCCTCCCCTTGCCCCAGGCCCCTCCCCTATCCTTAGTTCCTCCCCTCTCCTTATACCCTCCCCCTGTCCTTAGCTCCTCCCCTTGTTCCAGGCCACTCCCCCTGCCCTTAGACCCTATTTCTCGGCAAGAAAAACTCCAAAAATCCAGCTGGAAAGAACAAAGTTGAGCAGGACCACAGTGAAGGACAGACTATAGATGAACGTCCACTTGCAGATGTAGACATATATATATATATATAAATGTTGAATTAAAAAACTTTTCTTCAATAATTTAATTAAGATTATGGGTAACACTTTATAATACCTACACATTGTTTATAAATGGGTTGTTCATTGTGTATTAACCATTTGTTACCTATTTTTTAATGTCTTGTAAAGGTTCATACTAGTGTAAATGTAAAATTAGATTATGTGCAGTGTTTACAACTGTTTCTTTGTTTACCTGTAAAGCAGATATACAAACACTGCACCTGTTGGTTAAAAATAATACAATTTTACATTTATCTTTGGAAGACACTAGTATGAACCTTTACAAGACATTAACAAATAGGTAACAAATGGTTAATACATAATGAACAACCCATTTATAAACAATGTGTAGGTATTATAAAGTGTTACCCATAATCTTAATTAAATTATTGAAGAAAAGTTTTTTAATTCAACATTTATATATATGTCTACATCTGCAAATGGACATTCATCTATAGTCTGTCCTTCTGTGGGAGTAGATCTGTCCTTCACTGTGGTCCTGCTCAGCTTTGTCCTTTCCAGCTTTTTCTAGGAGATTATGAAACTACATGTAAGAACTATTTGAAATTCAACTATGAAAAAAAATATATGAAACACATTTGTTAAAAAATCATAGTTGCAATATGTGATGGCACATATTTACTCCCACAGTCTGAAGTGAGCGTCTCCAGAAAAGGTAAACGTGTCCTCATAGTGTCGCCATGATGAGGTAAAGAAAGCTGACACATGTACAGCGTTGACTCTCAAGGCCACTGAATGCAATTTAGATTATTTCCATATTCATTAAACCATTCAATGAGCTCCTTTGTGAAACATCCGACTTACGGTTCATCTCATTTATTCATGTTTTTTTCTTACAATAAGTCACACATGTGTGGATGTCAATTAAAGCGGGACAAACTCCCACACATGAAGCTGAGATCAAAAGTGATGCGGCTACATTTTCTGTCATGGAACTCGAAGTAATTTCAACATGAATAGTGTGAGGACAAGTTCAAACAGGCAGAAGCAGAAGCAGCAGCAGAACAGCACAGAGTGAATGATCACTGTTATACAACCAAGATCCAAGCAAAGTCATCACCAGGTGAGTGAAATGTTAAATGCACTGACAAAGGCTTATGTCGCATCATGTAAAATAACTGGAGCTTCTGAAAAATGTGTATTTCAATCCAATAGACATTACTTTTCCTGCACCGTTTATAGAAATATTAGTAACACTTTACTAATAACGTGATAATTATGGTAAATTTCATGGTAATAATGCCTTTGTAACCATTTATTACAATTACCATGCAGTTTCAAGTGTTACTCTACATACTGTGTATTTTCCTGGAAATGACCTGCTAGTTTTTCAGATAATTAAACAAAAACAACAGTAAAAATGTCATAAAGCTAATTGATTGGTTTATCAACACAGCCAGATAATTAAGTAGGAAGAGGCAATAATGATACCATGTCATTTTCCATTAAATGACTTAACTTGTTCCAGTGTATAGTTACAGACACATCATATGTTTTTTTTTACCTACTTACTACTGCATTGACTTGATTTAGTCTCTTTCTTGGTAATAACTAAGTAAGTGAGTGCAAACAAGTGAACATTTCCTCCTTGTTTTTCAGGTAATTAAACAAAGAAAATAAATAAAGTAACTACAGATTCATTTAAAATAATTATCATGTTATTATCCTTGAAATGAAAGCTGTTTGCATCACTATTACCTGGAAAATGTAGAGTAATTGCACTGGAAACTGCATGTAAATTGTTTGTAATAAGTGGTTACAAAGGCATTATTACTATAAAATTACCATAGAATTACCACTTAATTAATGAAAGTGTTACTAAAATATTTACATTTCTTCTTCTTTTTCCTACTATATAAGTCATTGATTTGTATTGTAAGTCTTTATTGATACTAGTATGTTAAAAATAAATTCCGCTCACGGTGCTGGAAGGTGATGTTTACAAGGTTAAGTGTATATTTTATTATCCCTGTAGTGTAATATTATTTACAGCCAGAGGTACAACAATCGACCAATAACACAAATTCCAACTCATACTGCAGCTTTTTACAAGATTGGTACCAACACGAATGAATAATTTTCCACATCTATTTCTTCTGCATGACAGAGAGTATCATGTATACTTATATCAAAAACAAATGTCACAGGGGTTGACTCGGATCAACCTGGATTGATCAGGATTTCGCCAAAAAATCTTACCTTTGTAGTAATTTATAAGCATTTAAAAAAAAAAAAGAAATATCAGCAGAGTGGAAAATATGCAACATACCCAAATATATATATATATATATATATATATATATATATATATATATATATATATATATATATATACCTATCTATCTATCTATCTATCTAGTTGCTTTATTTGTTGTTTTTGTTTTTCCTATAGAATAGAATAGAATAAAATAGACTTATTCTCATTGCACACAAATTACAACAACATTCTAATAATAATAATAACAATAATACTAATATTTATTTAACCCTCCTGTTCTGTTTTCTCTGTCAGGAACAGCAGTGGTGTTCCTGGTTCAATTTGATGTGGTGCATATTTACCTCCACCAAGGAGGTTGTGTTTTTCCTGGTGTTTATCTGTTTGTTTGTTTGTGTTCAAGATAACTCAAAAACGTATGGACGGATTTTGATGAAATTTTCAGGATATGTTGGAAATGTGAACAGGAAGAACTGATTTAATTTTGGGGGTGTGAGGGGTGTGAGGGGGGTCTACCTTGGCAGAGGTCTGCGCTCTCAGAGTGCTTTTCTAGTTAATTATCTAAAAGATGACTGATACAAAACCAAAAAAATCCTAATAACAAGCACTGTTAATATATTTCATTACTAACTATTCTATCAATATTTAGTGCAATAGTATTCCTTACCTCTAACAGGTTCAATGAGGATAATTTGCTATTTTTTCACTCTTTTTTAATTGAAAAACTAGCAAAGGTTGACTCCGCCAAGGCAGATTAGCTCCCATCCCCCTTTCACTTGAATTAACCTCACCCCCCCCCCCTCCTACACACACACACCTCCACTGATCACCACCAAAATTTAATCATGTGTTCCTTGTGCCAGTATCAACATTTCCTTCAAATTTCATCCAAATCCGTTCATAACTTTTGCCATTATCTTGCTAACATGCAGACAGACCCTCGTAAAAACATAACTTTTGTAAAAACACTGACATGAAAACACACACTACGCTAATGTGTTGTTTTGTTTTTTTTCTCATGATCATCACGGTAACCACAAAATGCAAGTGAATTTATCCAAACTCCAACTGTTATACTGTCATCCAATACTGTAATCCATTTACTCTTGCACTGTCATCGTTCACTGTTTCATTCAAGGACGCTTCAATTCATCGACCGTCTACCTATTGACACACCTCGGATGTTTCACGTATCATCTGGTCTTTCTCTTAAAGGTTGCGTCTTTCTCTTTTAAATCACTGTTGACAGAATCTATCATGGGTCCATCAGTCAACTTGAAAGTCCAGTTGTCAGTTCGGAGGCATGACCGACCCCCGCTGACAGACAAGGACATCTGAGCTCCTGCTTTCATGGTCAAGTCTAACCTATAGATCATCTACAGACGGAACTCTTTCATCACATTGATTGATAAACTGATTGATTTAATTGTTTGTTTTGAACATTCACAGAATACATGCAAGTCAAAAAGATAAAAGAAATTCATTTACACCTAAAAAGGAGTGGGAGAGGGGTCTCAAACTGATTTTTAATGGGCCACATTCAGCCTGATTTGATCTCCAATGGGCTGGACCAGTAAAATGAAAACAGAATAACACACTAACACACAGACTAAGACTACAAGAAGCAAAAAATGGAGAAGAACTGGTTGAAATGGACAAGAGCAGCGACAAAAGAGACAGAAAAGATATTTAACAAATGGACAAAATAGAAAGATCTTATTAAAAAAAAAATAATAATAATAAAAATGAAAAAGAAGGAATGCTACTCCCAACAAGACAGCATTGTTATTGTTATTGTTTTTTTTTATTTCTGTATTGATATTTGTGTATGTGAAAGTACGTTACAATGTCTGCAAAATGAGAAAACTCAATAAAATCTGAGTGAAAAAAAAAACGAAAACAGAATAACCTGTAAATAATGATAACTCCAAATTTGTGTCATTGTTTTAGTGCAAAAAATACAAAACAAACAAACAAAACTTTAATTATGAAAATACATTTATAAATTATCTAAATGTAAAAAAAAAAAAAAAGGATAATAAGGTAAATTTTAACAATATTCTGCCTCAGTTCATCATTAGTCCATGTGTTTTTATTATGGACAGAAGCAGAATTTATTAATTATTATTTATTAACAGAAGCAGAATTTCACACTTGTTTAGGTTATTCAAGTTTGAGAGTTTGTAAATGTAAATATTTTCAGAATTTCATATTTTTTTGCAGTAAAACAATGACAAAAAATTGAAGTTGTCATTTATAGGCAAAGAAAAAACTCAGAAGAAAATATGGAGTCATTTAATAAGTTATTATGATCTTCATCCCACGGGCCTCAGTGGACCTATTGACTGGCCGCACTTGGCCCCCGGGCCACATGTTTGAGACCCCTGAAGTGGGAAGAAGAAAGCACTTATTTAATCCCACCCTCATTCTCATCAATAACTGAACATGTTAAAGTTTTAAATATTCACTCCTGTTCTTTGACTTAAGTATTTGTATTTATGCTTTTATTTTTTTAATGTAATGCCCTTTGCATTGGTCAGTATGTTTTTAAGTAAAGCTTTTGTCCCTTACAGAGGACAAAAAAAACATTGCTGATTGTCTCAAGGATTTAGGATTAATTCTTAATACATTTTAATGTTTAAAAATTGTATTTAACCCTGTTTTGTTTTTTCATGTAGGCCTATATTCATTCATCATAAGGTGGTAATTCCATGATAATTTTGATGTAATTTCATGGTAATAATGCCTTTGTAACCGCTTAGTACAAGTAACAGATCACTAATAGGGTGGGCCATATCTCATATTCATGATTTTTATCTTATAATTTAAATTTTTTTATACCAAAATTTTGACCTTTTATCTCAACATTCTGTGTTTTTTAAATCCCATATTCATTCCTTTTTTCTTCTCATAATGATTTTTTTTTTTATCTCAATGTGACTTTTTAAAATACATTTTTCTTAAATTTCTTGCTCCTGTGACCAGTGACTCGATAAAACACTTTTTTTACACAGCAGCTCACTTTTAAAGTTTTATATATATATATATATATATATATATATATATATAATTGAGGGGTTTTATATCAGAAATAGAAACATTTGAAGAAAAAGTGGCAATTACCAGTACAATTTATCCTAAAATGAACATAAACCTTTCACTGTCATTGATCCATTTCTATAGGTTTGAGTTGGTAGAGCAGGTCGTCCATTAACCAAAAGCTTGGCGGTTTGATTCCCGCTCTGTCCAAGTCAGTCTGTTGTGTCCTTGGGCAAGACACTTCACCCTCCTTACCTCCAGTGTCACTCACACTGGTGTATGAATGAGTATGAATGTTTGGTGGTGGTCAGAGGGCCGTAAGCACAAAATGGCAGCCACGCTTCGGTCAGTCTGCCCCAGGGCAACTGTGACTATATATGTAGTTTACCACCACCTGAGGGAGAATGTGAGAGTGAATGAATAATGGATCAATAATGTGAAGCGCTTTGGGTGCCTTGAAAAAGCACTATATAAATCTAATCCATTATTATTATTATTATTATTATTATTATTATTATTATTATTATTATTATTATTATTATTATTATTATTATTATTATTATTATTATTATTATTATTATTATATTGTAGAAGATGAGCCTCTGCATATCCAAATGGGTCATATGTGATGACCATAAAATGATGACAAACTGCATTTTACACCAATTATTTACACACATTGACAGAATAAGTGGCTTTAAAGTTATTCAACATTTTAGATTAGTGGATGCTTTTGGACACTGGTGTATATTTTGGTCTTTATGGATCAATTTGTTTTCTCCCCCAGAGGGTTTCTAGTAAAAACTGAAAATTGAAACATTAACCAAATGATGTGTGAATTAAAATGTTGTCGAAATTTAACTTGAAGCCACCTCGAGGAGCGGCTCTTTTGTTGTGTTTAGCCACATGTTCATGCTCCATTTGGCACAACTGCTGACTTCCAGTGCTTTAACTGCTTGGTATTCCTATTCACTGCCTTGAATACGGACCTCCATTACAACCTTATTGATTGCTGAGCTTATGATGTTCTTCTGTGTGCAGATTTTACTGTGAAATCAGCAGGTGCGGCAGGAGGCCATTGCATTTCATTAAAGAGCAGCCGGTTCATAGACACCAGAATACATTCCAGTTGGTTCTTGTCTGAGAAAGAAAGTTATTATTCTAGGAAAAGTTCATTCCCATATGATATGTCGACTGGCTGTTTAGCAGTTGGAGTTCTGTGAGATGCGAAAGGCTTGTATCCAGCAGCAGGAGATGGTGTGGTCCACAATTTTTTAAATTTATTTTTTTCTCCTTTACAATTGTCTAAAGTGCAAGTGCATCAATCAAAGTGCAGGTGCTGTAAAAGTGCTAAGTGCAGAGGTAGGTGGAAGCAGTGTCTTCCACAGTAGACAGTTTTCAAGGTGCCTTATATATGGTACAACTTCACTGGTTAAAACTACTGTAAAATACAAGTGATATCTGAATTTCTATACATTTTTAACCTTTTAAACTTTGGCTCAATTTCGCCTACATTTCTCAATACAGTGAATTAAATGCTGTTCTTGAACCATTTTAATAACATGCAATTGTTGTGTGCTTATATTATAAATGAAAATATTAACATGAGATAAAAAGTCAAAATTGTGAGATACGTCATATAACTATAATATATAAAGTCACAGTTTCTCTCCTCCACTGATTTTCCCTCTGAAGTGACTAATTTTCATACTGTCACATCTGATTTGTTTGAAAAAGTAACAAGTCTATTCGGAGAATGTAATGAGTATAAATTACAGATATAAATGAAAAAATGTAGGGAGTAAAAGTAAAAAGTTGCCAGAAAAATAAATAGTCAAATAAAGTACAGATACGAAGGGAAATATTTTTCAATAATCACGCATGGTTAGAGCAGGTTTAGCGTGGGTAACTGGTATCTGATAATGGACAATAAAAGACACATACATGTCAAAATGAACTGAGACTTTTCCTACTCAACTTCTGGTGGTAACATCCTTGATCCATGATGAAAATCCACAACATTTGGTGACCCTGATGTGATTCGACAAGGCAGTTCTTGACCACTGGGCAGTGGCTGATGACCACAGGTGCCAGGTAAGAACTTAAATAAATTAATTAATTAAATGAATCAATCATAAAAATATATACAAATAAATATAAAATAGTAAAATTAAAAAAATATTACAGGACCTGCAATGTGACTATTGTGCACACGTACATTGCGATATCGACGCTCAAACAATATATTGTGCAGCTCTGATGAAGAGTATATTATATAAATAAAAATGGTTTATGTCAAGAAACATTTAATTTTCCTATGTATAGAGACTCATGGGGACACCCTGTATTTTGGCAACACCAGATTAAAGTTACTGAATTAGTTCATGAATATTTCAAATATTCCCATTACCTTACAATGGGAGAAATACAACATATGTAATGGGTCAGATTTGTTTGTGCCTGGCACCCACTTGTTTGCCACTGGCACCCATGCCTCCACCCCCCTCCTCCAGTAACTGCCTTATTGGCCAACTAATGAAATCCATAGGATTCCCAATAATCTTCAACCAGAACCAAGACGTGGGAAAGATGCTGCGACTGTAAAATTAATTCAGAATGTAAGATAAGGGTAGATACTTATATAGTGCTTTTACACACTTTTTTATGGTTCCCCAAGAACTTTACATAGTCTCACATTTACCCACTTACACAAACCAGTCAACAGCTGTAGCTATGGAGCACACTGACTACTGCGAGGAAGTGAGGGTTCAGTGTTTTCGGGCAATAACGACTTCAGTTTTTTTCAAGTCGACTTATCCGTCAATGAATTGGAGTCGAGTCAACATGTTGTGATGATGTCATCACATTGTTAGTTGAGGAACAACACAGACACGTGGCTAAAAAAACAACCCACATGGACACACGTCTGTCCAGCAATGAGCAACTTGTATTAAAGTTCACTGCAATGTAACAATGTCCACTGACAAGACACAAGCCTCAGCATTTTAACCTAAACATTAAAAAAAAGGCTAACGTTAGCAAAGAGTTTTCTGTAAAATTTAACTGCACAACATCAGTAGGTAAACATATGTCCACATTTGGTCTGGACCCACGGCTCTAAATCCAGACTGTCCACACGTCTGGCACTCACTTTTTATATTAAGTGCAAAAAGTTTAAGTCAGCGGCCAAGACACACACCACACTGTCCATGTTTGGAAAAAAGGAGCGCATTGTCTGCACTGCTGCTCACTCAGGTTAGCTAGCTGATGCTGCTTCTATCATGCAGGGACAGAAAGAATAACATATCTGTTAATGCCCTATCAGTGTCTTGCTCAAGGACACTTCAACATGTGAGCAGTTAGAGGCAGGATTCAGTCACTGGGCCTGTTTACATGAGAGTTTTTTATTCCTGTTTAATTCAGAAGAAAGTTGAATTCCTCTTAAAGATGACCATTTAAACACCTAATTCCAGTTGAAAAGGACTATGACTTGATTTTTTTCATGTATTATGTTAATAGGAAGTTAAACCATAGACTGTTTTGTGGAGAAGGGGTGGGATTAAATTTGTTCTATTTCCTCCCATTCCTTTTCAAATATACAAATGAAGCCATGTTTTGTTTTGTTTTTCATGTACATATATACGTTTTTGCTTTCCCCCCCTGTTTTCACTAGTGGGGACAATGAGATTGTTAATCTTGTCCCAACATTGTTTGGGAGAGATAATTGTAATCACTGTGTGTGTGTGTGTGTGTGTGTGTGTGTGTGTGTGTGTGTGTGTGTGTGTGTGTCCGCAGGGACATATCATGCTATAACTCAACGAATACTTGAGATATCACCATGAAATTACATGAGCATTAACATATAGCTGGACAGGTCACAAGGCAGGCAGAGTTCAAAACCAAAAATCCAGAAAGATGGGTCAAAATCCAAAATCAGTTACCAGTAAGCAGGCAAAGGTCAAACCAGGCATTCAGTCCAGGCAACAGGATCCGACAGGGACTTGGCAGTATCAGGGTCAAACATGAGTCCAAAATCCAGTAACAGAAATCAGAAACCAAAGCCAAAAGGGGACAGACGAGACAAATACTAAAAACCAAACCAGTTATACACAGCAAGATCAAACACGGGCAATTAACGCTCATTTGGGTGCAGACAAGGCAGACAAACTAGTGATATACAAACACCACACTTATAAAGGGGAAGGAACAGGTGGGATCAATCATGCAGATTACAGGGCGGGGAGAAAACACCAGTGACAGGAAGTGCACACAGACCCACATCACAAAATAAAAGCCCAGGACACCAACAAAGACAGAAACAAACAAAAGAACACAGGAAGAACAAAAAATTTGCAAAACAAGACAACAAAGTCCAGATTTATAACACTATCACTTGCATAGTGATGTCTAAACTGAATCTATAACATTTTAAGTAAATGGGGTTAATATAACTAGCGATTTCAAATTGCACCACTTTCAAAAAATAGGGAAGAAAAAAAAGATTTTAGATAATTATTTGGAAAACTTTAATTTTGACTACCTTTCCAAAAATTTAATCACAAATGTCACTGGTAATCTATAAATGCAATTTGGTATTAATTCAACCAAAGGATTTCCTGCTAATAAAGTTGTTGCTACATTAGCCTTGCATGTTTACTCCCTCTTCTTTAGGGTGGCTCTAGCTCAGTTGGTAGAGTGGGTCACCCAATGACCGGGAGGTTGGAGGTTCGTGTCCCGGCTCTGGCTGTTCACATGTCGAACTGACCTTGAACAAGACACTGAACCCTGACTTAGGCCCCCAGTAGGACTGACAGAACCTCTGAAACCTACTGGTGTATGAGTGAATGTAAAGCGATTCCAGCACCATGAAGGTGGAAAAGCACTATATAAGTGCAGACCATTTCCCCATTATTGGGAGAGTGACAGTTTTTGGTCACTTCTGCGCTCAACAACTGAAATTATTCACATACTAATTGTTGATATAATATGTTACAGAAATGCAGGAACCTTTTCAGGATATTCAAATTTTCCAAGTACTTCCTGCTGCCTCTACCCTAGGAACACCCCCTCCACACACACGCATTTCGACAAATCGATAAGAGACTGAATTTAATAAAGGACCCACATCGTTTAGCTTTCATGGGGTCCAAAATTGCTAGCGGCGCGCCAGAATGATGTAATCAGGGGAAAGACAGAATAGATATCTGAGTGTGCTCTGTAAATCAAATGGTAAATGGACTGCACTTATATAGCGCTTTTCCACCTTAATGGTGCTCAAAGTGCTTTACATTAGCCTCACATTCACCCATTCACACACACACACACACACACACACACACATACTCGTTTCCACATCTTATGGGGACCAAATTTGTAATCAAGTAGCCATTGGGTGAGTGTAAATGTATTTTATGCAGCCCTAAAATATATACAATAAAGACTGTAAACCTATTCATCTCCATTCATTCATGTACTGATCTACTTAATCCTCCAGAGGGTTGTAGGGATGCTGGAGTTTATCCCAGTTCCCAGTGGGTGAAGGCGGAGTACACCCTCCATGTGCTGTCAGTTCCTTCACAGGGCTGGAATGTACAGACCAACAACCATTCAGCCTGAGATCCACACCTACACGTGATTTAGAACGACCAGTTAAACTCTTAAGAGCATGTCTTTGGGCAGTGGGAGGAAGCTAGAGAACCCACGCAGACATGAGGAGAACATAAAAACCCAACACAAAGGCACACGCCGACAAGAACTGGGATCAAACCCAGGAACTTCTTGCTGTGAGGCACCAGTGCAAACCACTACACCACTGTTCCACTCCAATTTATCCTCATTCACTCGATAACAGACAAGCATTTATTTAATTAAAGTATAGATGTGTTATACAGTCAGGTCCAGAACTACTTAGTATTTTGTGTCTATGCTAGGGGTGTGAAATATATGGTCCATGGGCCAAAACTATCCTTCGAAAGGGTCCAATCCAGAGCAGGGGATGAATTTGTGAAATGCAAAAATTAGAAATGTTAACAATGGCTACCAGTCATACCAGCCAGTGGGTGTATGAATGACTGTTTTTTTTTTTTAACCAACCAGTTTTTTAACTAGCCCGGCCGCAACCTGGACCTCAAAAACATATATTTGAAAAGGACGTACCTGAACCGCTCTATTTTTAAAAAGTAGTCAATGGTCTTCATGAACATCACATGACCTTACTCACATACCTGCATTTATTTATGTGTTCAAATTCCATGTCATTGCTTGTAAGTTAATATCAACATTCAAAAGTTATCATCGTGCTGCATCTAAACCAGAGGTCGACAAGAGACATTTGAACCTGGTTTCTACTGAAAAGAAAACACTTTAAAAATCTCAGTGAATGTGTCCCAAACCTTACCTTTTTTTGTTTGTATGTTTCCGGAGCTTCCACTCTCCCAACTTTATTTTCTGTCTTGCTGCCTCCATACCATAGGATAATTCTGATGTTACCCTACCTTACCTTACCTTCATGGAAAATTCAGTCAATAAAGTGTATGTATTAATAATAGAAAATTGTACCTAATATTTAAATTACAATAATTCACCAGGTAATTTTAATGCTTATCTCAAACAACAAATGACCCGACCGACCGCAACCCGAATATCATTAATAATATTTTTCAATGACACGAAACTGCAGATGATCACGGGTGACTGCAGGCACCCACTCACTTCGGGTCAGCCCGCGCATCACTGATGGCTACATTTACATGATGTTTTTTAATTCACAATTATTGTCTTAATAATTATTCTTAATAATATTCTTCTTTGTTTGTCTGTTTTATTCACAGAAAAACTGTATACAGAAGGTAAAAAAAAACATATATATATATATATATATATATATATATATACATATAATAAATGTGTTAAAGGCTGGAAAAAAAGTCATGAGGCTTGTTCGAGTTCACCTCCATTACAATTAATAATAATAATAGTAGCATAAATAAAGGGAAATAAAATTTGTTATTTATATGATAAGAAAGATGATAAAATAATGAGAATATAATGAGCTAATGGGACTTAGAACTTAATATAATAACTCAACCAATTTTTTAAGAAAAGTGTAAAACCTAACTGAACGTTAACTTAATCTAATATAATAAGTCAAGTGGGAGTGGGGAAGAGAAGTAAGTGATTGAATAAAACAATATATATATATATATATATATATATATATATATATATATATATATATATATATATATATATATATATAATAAAATAATTCAGAATTAAAGCAAGTTTACATGGAAATGTTAATTCCAAATAAGGTTTACATGAGACACAGGTGTATTCCACACTAGTTATAAGAATAAGAATAAGAATAAGAATAAGAATAAGAATAAGAATAAGAATAAGAATAAGAATAAGAATAATACATTTGATTTGAAAGCACCTTTAAAGACACCCAAGGTCACTGTACAGGAATATAAAAATGATAAAAACAACACACATTACAATAAAGAAGGAGGGGGGGGGGGCATGTGAAGCAGATAAAAAGGGTATGTAAGTCTGAAAAAATGTGCTTTGAGTTTTGATTTAAAGATGGACAGGGTGTCAGAGTTACGGAGGTCCAGTTCTAGAGTTGGGGAGCTGAAGGTTCTGCTCCTCATAGTGCAAAGACAGGAAGTGGAAACTGTGAGGTGGAGAGAGGATGAAGATCTGAGGGGACATGGTGGAGTGACAGTAGGTCAGAGAGGTAAGAAGGTTTATTGGTTGGTTGGTTTATTTGAACATAAAAAAACCCTCAATAATACTAATGGAAAAAAAAGCCATACATTAAAAAAACAACAACCAAGCATGTTCAAAAGGAGTGGGTGGAAGTTAACACTTATATAATCCCACCCCTTCTTACTGTATCAACTTTTTTTTAACAAAATCCCCTTCCTCCAAAAGAAAAGAACACGAGATTGCCCCTATGGCAGAGGGGGAGGAGATATGTAATGACGCGCAGGAGCCCATTAATTAAACGGGGCTTTAACACATACATGCTAACATTTCAGTAGCAGAATCTGGGAGATTTTTGCGGCGGCGGTGGGTGTTCAGGAGCCATAAGTGAGCAAATGTTATTTTTATAATAATGTTGGTAAAGTGTCATTAGTTTCCAGTGTGTGATTAAATACTTTTTATGTTTTTCATTGGATGATATGTATTGTTAAATTCACATTAACTTTATTAGTGTTAATGTTAAATTCACGTTTAACTTTATTAATTCATTCTCGCTTTAATCTCACACACACAGAGTGAGAGAGTGAGAGATATATCCCCTGGTTGGATTTAACTTGACTGAGAATCTTCAAACATATTAATGTTTTGTGCTTTATTACATTAAACCTGAGCTGCCATCGTTGGCCTGTGTGTGTGTGTGTGTGTGTGTGTGTGTGTGTGTGTGTGTGTGTGTGTGATAATGTCCAGATGGAAAAGTTTCAACCTGCGCAGAGATCAACTACACGCCTGTGAGTTGTAAGATAAATGGACTGCACTTATATTTCCACCTTCATGGTGCTCAAAGCGCTTTACATTAGCCTCACATTCACCCATTCACACACACACACTCATACACCAGTAGGTTTCTAAGGTTCTGTCAGTCCTACTGGGAGTCAGGGTTCAGTGTCTTGTCCATGGACACTTTGACATGTGGAGAGCCAGAGCTGGGACGCAAACCACCAACCTTGGTCGGTCATTGGGCGAATCCACTCTACCAACTGTCAACAAATAGTCAACAATCCATACAAGCTTCAAGATTCCAGATTCCTTTATTATCATTCAGACATTATATCAGAGAGGTACTCAGTAGAATGACATTTTAAATGTCTGGCTCGCCTTTAAAAAAAATAATAAAAAATTCTTAAATTAAAATATGTACGTGAGTGAGAAATTGTTGTACATACAATTAAATAGATAAATAAATACATAAAAAACAGTGCATTAAAAACCCTAGCAAAGTCCTTTAAAAGTGCAGATTAGAGTAGGTACTGTCCATTTAAATCTGAGTTTGGGGTGGGGGGGTGACTATGACTTCAGGAGTCTAATTGCAGCTTTTTATGAACCTGGATGTTCTGCTTCTTATGGATTGGAACCTTCTACCGGAGGGCAGACGAGTGAACAGCCTGTAGCAGGGATGGGAAGGGGGGGGGGGTCTTTAAAATCCTGTGGGCTTTTGCCAAGCAGCGGCTGTGGGCGATGTCCTCAATAGTGGGAAGAGGGGTGCCGGTGATCCTGGTGGCGGTCTTCACCACTCTGTTTATTACAGGTTTTGTACCAGATAAAGATGGAGCTGTAACTGTAGGCGACTGTAGTGCACGTCTGGAAAAAACATCTTTAGGGAAAAATATTCAGCATTTGGTGCCGTCCATGGGTTCCAGACTTCATGCAGTGGTTGGCTGCAAAGGATTTTAGAAACAATCTTCACATTTATATCAATCCCAGTTTGTAGGATTACTTTTGAGACTCTGAAAATGGAGGGAGCTTGTGTAAAATTTGTAGGATTTGGGCGAAACGATAACCTCGAATAACTCCTCGGACTAAAGCGAGGGTCTCAAAGTCATTGTCTTCAGGGGCCAAATTCAGCTTGATTTGATTTCCAATGGGCCAGACCAGTAAAATGAAAACATAATAACTTATAGATAATGACAACTATAGATAATTACAAAAAAAACTTGTAGAAATTCTCCAAATAGTAAAAAAAATAAATTTCAAAAGCCAATTTTAACAATATTCTACTTCAATTAAAAAAAATGACAACTCCAACATTTTCTCATGATTTTAGTGCAAAAAACCCCCCGCATGAAATTATGAAAATACTTTTACAAATTATCCAAATGCAAGAAAACCTCAATTTCATGAGGAAAATAAGGGCAATTTTCACAATATTCTGTCTCAAGTTATCATTCATTCATGTGTTTTATTATGGATCAGTTTTACAAAAGACACTGAACCCTTAGTAACAGAAACACGCATTTTTCATTTCAGGTTCCTATTTGTTCAGGTTATTCTAATTTACAAGATAGATTGTAAATGGAAATATTTTCATAATTTAACATTATTTTTTGCAGTAAAATAATGACAGAAATTTAAAGTTGTCATCATTTATAGGCAAAGAAAAGAGAAGGAACAAGTATTCAGAGAATGTCTAATCTCGCCCCTATTTCTATGACAACCGTTCTTGAATTAGAGCCAATACTGACCTTTCTTGACCTTTGACCTTTTGCAATATTGATCATTTCGTTATATGTATATATGCATCAGTGTGTGTAATATTATGATTATATATCCACTATTGATGAAGTTATAGTGTAATATGTCTATGATTGACACACACAAACAATGTTAATTTTGTGACACATCACCTTTGACCTCTAGAGATCTCAATAACTATTGATCGTAGGTGACAACACTAATAATGATATTTGTAGAAATCTTCATTACACATCGTTTGGTACCAATCTGAAAGTTCTGTGACCCTCCGTTCTTGAGTTATATATGATAATGTGATTTTAATCTTTTGGTTAACTGTGACCTTGACCTTTGACCTTTACTCAAATGTGTCATTGCATCTGATGCACATTAGCTATATCTATATGCCCATGTAATTTCAAGTATTTATTGTGTTATAGCATTATATGTATCTGCGGACACACACACACACACACATTGATTACAATAATCTCTCTTAAACAATGTTGGGCGAGATTAAATATAGAGTCGTTGAATAGATTATTATGTTCTTCATCCCTGTGTTGGAACCATAGGAGTAATCATGATGTTGAATTGGTGGAGACATAATTTGAGGACTTCCTCGCGAGAGACAGCAACAATAAATAAATAAATAAGAACGTGGCTAAAAGAATTAAAATAACGTCTCATTTTCCTTTTGTCAATAAAAACTAAGAGACATTTTAGGAATGTTTTTTATTTTGTCTAGTTTTTATTGGTCATCTATAATTGCATTATATATTTAATTATAGTTATCGTCACAAGACCCACATTTACGTCTAGTTTTGTCTCGTTTTTGTCACGTGATAAAGGTTCGTTGATGATAATATTTAGTCACTATAAGGCGCACTGTCAATGAATGGTTTATTTTTTGAGATTCTTCATATATGAGGTACACCTGATTATAAAGAGCATTAAGTGAAGTCAAAATGATTAGATAAAAAGTGAAAATGACGAGAAAAAAAGTCTAAATCATCAGATAAAAAGACAAAATCATCAGATAAAAAGACAAAATCATCAGATAAAAAGACAAAATCATCAGATAAAAAGTCAAAATCATCAGATAAAAAGTCAAAATCATCAGATAAAAAGTCAAAATCATCAGATAAAAAGTCAAAATCATCAGATATAAAGTCAAAATCATCAGATAAAAAGTCAAAATCATCAGATAAAAAGTCAAAATCATGAAAAAAAAATTCCCAGTCACTAAGCACATTCAGAATTAATCCATATATAAGGTGCACTGTGGTTTTTGGTGGAAATTAAAGTCTTTTAAGTGTCACCTTATAGTCCAGAAAATACAATAACCTTTTTTTCCCCCAAATGTCATGTAATAATTTCCTATTCAAAATTAGTATGGACATTTTAGAAACATCCAAATATTGGTATGGACACGTCCATAGCGTCCATGTTTGGAACCATTGGTGGGCTGAAAATGTTATCGATAGTAAATTGGAAGTTTGACAAAGTTTCCCACTGAAGAAGAAAGTAAAGAAACAAGTATAATATCCCAGGTGTGGTAATAGGTGGGAGACGTTCCTCTGTCTCCAAAGCCTCTGTATCAACCCGGTGCAGATTATGTTGATTGGCTAACCTTTTGGTATGCAGGTCCTCACAGATTTATGTCTGCATTCCTCACTCTTACAGTATATTGTGAATGTTAATGTGGGGCACTGCTTTCTTTGTTGCTGTAACCAGATAATAGACTTATGCATAATAATGTTCAGTGCGGATAATCTCATTTTGGAGCCAGCTCTTTTTTTTTTTTTTTACCCTGATAGCATCCTAATGTTATTAAAGACACCTTTTCTGGCTATACAAACTTTGTGCAATAATAGCTTTGCAGATGCTTCAGTGCAGAGAATCAGATGAATCAGATGAGATGGAACAGGATAGAACCAGATGCTACAGAGAATACTTTTGGGGTTTTTTTGTGTTTTCTGCTAAATATTGTCCAAGCTTGTTGTTTTGTTCCTGTCTTTTGGCTCATTATCCAGTACAAATTCATTCCAATATCAACCCTTTGAGCTCTAATTTGAGCCCCTGGACATGCTCGAAAACTCAACAAAATTTTGCACACACGTCAGAAGTGTGAAAAATTGCGAATATTTATAGGTTTTGAAATGTGTCTACAGCACCCCCTAGAAAAGTGACAATAGTTTCTATTAGGCCAGATCACGCCCTAGTAAAGTTAGAGCTATGAAAATTGGTACACGTGTTCATAATATGATGATGAACAAAAAAACCTTATGATGGCCACACCCATAAACGCACATGAAGTCCGCCATCTTGGATTGAAATTTGAAACATTTTGAGTCGTGGTTTTCGCTGTCATTGGAATTTAACAAACTCCTCCTTGGCCGTTGGGCTAAATGAGCTCAAAATTAGTGAACATGATCTAGACAAGTGGGAGATCAAAAGTTATTAAAATTTTTTTGGAAAAGTTGCATCGTTTTTGTGCTACGTTGTCACAAATTTTGTGTAGTTTTGGGGAAAAATTACCACTACATAAATTGCTTCAGCTCGTACATACGAACACCGTTTTGGCTGAAATTTGACACAGACATCTATTTCCCAGGTCTACATCCATTTAGCTAAAAACATTCACATTTTGTACTATAGCGCCCCCTAGAAATGTACTTTTATTAAAATGGCTGTAGTTCGGACATACGAACACTGTTTTGGCTGAAATTTGACTCAGATGTCTATCTCTTGGTCCTACACCAGGGTATCAATAGAAATTGCAATTTGGCTCGATAGCGCCCCCTACAAAAGCCATATCTGGCAGAAATTGGACTTCGCATAGAAAGGTGGTCGCAACGAAGGCCTTTGAGACTAGTTGCAGTTTTAATTTGACTTCCCTTCTGTGTTAACACCTGAATTCCTGCAACCTTATGTGAGATACAAAAGCCCAGATTTAACAACAAAAATACCTCAGATCCTTCACATTATTTTGACACCAGTAGAAAATAAGCCCAGGGATTCATGAAGTGAAGGTGAGTTCAGTTTCTCAGCTCCCAGTGACAGAGCGACTACAGAGATCCAGCAGGGACTCCACAGCGTGTGCCTGTGCACAGAAAATAATTAAATATGTCAAAAATAAAAATATGTTTGGTACACAACATGCCAAATATGAACCCAGTCCTGGACAGTGACTTAGAAATTGAAAGCAACGCTGATGGCCAAGAATTTTTATTTATTACCCTGTACCCCTGCTGATTCTGTTTGTTTGTTTGTGTGTTAACACTCCAGCAGCAAATGTACTGGTTAAATTCAAACTAAATTAGGTTTAAAGCTTGTCTGTCACCCAGAATAGATGTCATATTTTGGGACAAGTAGGTTTAGTTTCCCTTTATTATTATTACAGTAATAATAATAATAATGATGATGATGATGATGATGATTAATAATGATAATAATTTATTTTTAAAAATTCCCCCATTTACTTAAAAATGTCTATTATCCCTTTTAAGATGATTGTGTCACGACCGGTGACTTTTACATCCACTGTGCACTTTTTTGAAAATATTGTAGCTATAATTACTATTCTATAATACATTTGGGTAGAGGTCTAGATTGGCTGAGGGGGAAGGGTGGAAGTGGGTGGAGTTTAAAGCAGCAGAAGGCAGCCAGTGAGAGAGAGGGAAGATTTTCTATGACTTTTAGTAACATTTTAACTGTGTTTTACTGAGAGACCTCTGTCAAGGTAGACCCCACCCCAATCACCCCCAAAATTAAATAATTTCTTCCTGTTCACATTTCCGACATATCCTGAAAATGTCATCAAAATCCGTCCATAAGTTTTCGAGTTATCTTGAACACAGACAAACAAACAGATAAACGTCAGCAAAAACATAACCTCCTTGGCTCAGGTAATAACAGTATTTTAATGATTTTTAGAATTAGCATTAACGTCGGTTGAAAGACACTTAGGCAGTACAGAGAAAATCTTAAAAATTAAGACAAGTTTTGCACTTTAACCCTTTAACCCCTGAAGTATCAGCAGTGACACATTGTTAATGTCAACTGTTTGCTCAACAATTTTAATTTTAATTCCAACCATTGTTCTCAGAGTTCTAGACAGACAGATGTTATTCATCTCCATGGGGGAAATTCAAACTTTAATTCTGATTTCACAGTCAGAAATTTGGGGGGGCCTTCAGTTTCTGACTCTCTTTCTGACTTGCCTTTTTTTCTCCAAATTCTGGCTGTTTATCAGAATTCTGACCTTAATTCTGATCGAAAAGTCAGGAATCTGTTTTTTTGTTGTTGTTTTTTGTAGTATATTGACTTTTTTTTCATATTTCTGCCTTTTCTCTTCAGAAATCTGTCTTTAATCCCAAAATTCTGCATTTTTCTCAAGACCAAAAAGTAATAATTATGATGTTTTCTTCATAATAATAATAATAACAATACAACTACTACTACTAATAAAAATAATAAAACACATATATTGGATTTTTTTTTTTTCTCCCCAGTGACCATAATCCTCTTTTATAACTCATACAGAACACTCACCACATACTCATAAAGAACTAAAAGGTTAATAAGTGGCTGTAACTGCTTCAGGGATTTTATAGACTGTATATATTTAGAATAATGCTGATTACGGGTTAAAAAATGCCAGGCTCCACCTACAACAACAGTCGGTTTAATGTGATGCATGACATTTTTATAATGGAAAAATTAACAATGACTTTGAGACATAAAAGCATATCTTTGAGAAAAGCTAGAAAGGATTGATTGAGTTTATTAATCCATATAGAAGAGACTTAAGTAAAGAAGTTTTAATGTTACTTTAATCCCCATAGGTCACTGTCACACACTGACTGAAATTATAGACTTGAAGATGTTTTCTTCCTGTACTACTTCTCTCTTTTTAAATGTTTTTCTTTATTCTGATGATTCTTATATATATATATATATATATATATATATATATATATATATATATATATATATATATATATTCTTTTATTTCTTCTTTTAAATGTGCAATAAGGGAGATGTAAAGTAAACAAAAAGTAATTAAAATATTTAATTCATCGTCAAATACAGTCATCTAGTGTTACAATATATGTAAAGACTGGACCCAAATACAGGAGTTTATTAAAAATGTGCATGAATAATGCGCTCCTCTCCCTCCTCTGTGGTCCGCTACGTATGAGTGAGTTCTGGTAATAGACGTCAGCTGAAGCACAATGAAATCTGGCGAAAATAGGTCATACACAAAAGTTCAATAATCAGTCCAAAGGTAAATCCAAAACACGTTACCAGGGTGCAGAAAGAGGTCCAAAGACAGATGAGGGGCAGGTAGAGACAAAGTCAAAAGCAGACAAAAGGTCAGAACAGGGGTGTGTAAGACCACAAAGACAGAACCAGAAGATAAACAGGGTCAAAGCAGGAAATCAAGACAAGAAAAAACACTCATCAGTTATTACCCGACGCTAATAACGAACTCGCACCCTTCTGTGAGAAACACGAAGTATATTTACGGTGCTGGGAATAACAGCGTTAGAGTAGAATGGTGTTACTAATGGAGCCACATTTGGAGTAACAGAGTCATTACTTCATTACTTTATCCATAAGTGGTGCAGTGGTTAGCACTTGTGCCTCACAGCAAGAAGGTCCCCAGTTCAAATCCCACACCAGACCTTTCTGTGTGGAGTTTACATGTTCTCCCGGTGTCTGCGTGGGTTTTCACCAGTCTCCTCCCACCATTCAAACACATGCACTGATAGGTTAACTGGTTAATCTAAACTGTCCATAGGTGTGATTGTTTGTCTATATATGTTCAGCCCTGAGATGAACTGGAGACTCATACAGGGTGTACCCCTGCCTTCACCCATTTTAGCTGGATTAGGCCCACAGTGACCCCAGTGACCCTAGTGAGGATAAAGTGGGTTCAGATGATGGGACGAGACTGTTACCGTTACTCTGGAAATAATGTGAGGTGTTACAATTTGATGAAGTGGAGCGTAAGGGTGCCCCGGGTACAGGCAACAACTGGGAGATTCACAACGCATATGTCTGCACCAAGCTCACATTCAGCTCGCTGTAGAACTCCACTCTCATGCATGACAACAAAATCGATCATGATTTGGTAATTAGTTAGATAGGTGAGGTGTTATGTTGGCAGGAGGGTGAATGCTGGGGCACATGTTTGTGCTCTTGCATGCGTGTGTCATTCCTGCCACGCCTCTTGTCACAGGTAGACCGTCACCAAACAGCTATAAAGGCTTTTTTTTTTTTTTACCATCAGCACAGTAGCATGTTTTGTGTTTGTTGTTTTTGCCGGCGTTTATCTGTTTGTCTGTTTGTGTTCAAGATAACTCGAAAACGTATGGACAGATTTTGATGAAATTTTCAGGCTATGTTGGATATGTGAACAGGAAGAAGTGATTTTATTTTGGTGGTGATCCGGGGGGTGGGGGGTTGTCTACCTTGGCGGAGGTCTGCGCTCTCAGAGTGCTTTGCTAGTTTTAGTCTGTTATTTTAGTTTGGGCTGGAGTATGGCGGTTTACAGCACTGTGGTAACATGCTTTATTTCTGTTAGCTTAACCTTTACCATTGACAATAGGTCATAAAGATGTTTGGTAGTGTTTTTAAATTATATCCACAGTAACGTCACAGAACAAGGATGAATACCCTATTTAACTGTTATGGTTATGTCAGGGGTCTCCAACCTATTCCACAAAGGGCCGGTGTGGCTGCAGGTTTTTGTTCCAACCAACCAAGAGTTCACAGTTTGACCAATTGACTCTCTGCAGACTGAGATCAGTTGATTAATTGATTGAAGTCTGGTGTGTTGCTGCTTGGTTTCAACAAAAACCTGCAGCCACACCGGCCCGTTGTGGAATAGGTTGGAGACCCCTGGGTTATGTTTTTGCTGGCGTTTATCTGATTATCTGTTTGTCTGTGTTCAAGATAACTCGAGAAATTATGGACGGATTTTGATGAAATTTTTAGGATATGTTGGAAATGTGAACAGGAAGAATTGATTCCATTTGGGGGGTGATCGGGGTGGGCGCGGCCTAGTTTAATTTCTTTGACATTTTTAAGCAAAAAAAAAAAAAGCAATGCAAAAATACTTTTCCTGGTGACTAATTACTTTGCTAGTGGAGTAACGCAATTAATTTTTTGGCGAAGTAACTAGTATTTGTATTTAATATGTTTTGGATATTTGATCATACTTTGTGGTTGGGTATTTTTGAAGAATTTTTAACATGCTTTTTTTCTTTTTTTTTAGATTTTAGCCTGTTTTGTCTATTTTTTTCCTCTGCATTTTTTGTTTCTAAGTGTATTTTGTGTGAAATTTAAGTAAAAACCAAACCTTGAGAATGAATTGATTAATCAATCATGATCATGATTAATCAATATTAATCCATAGGAACCCTGTGATTAATCTGATTAAAAATGTTAATTATTTGACAGCCTTGATATGAATACAAACTATTACTAAGAAAAATATATATTTACATAATGTTCAAGATGTAGGTATTGTGTATAAAGGTAAATGTGGAGTTATCTTTATGTCTTTTATTCATCTGTGATTTTTTATGCCTCTATAAACCACATGGAGTTACTCTGTGCATGAATATAGTGCTGTACAAATAAAGTGACAGGGTTGGTTTCTTCACATCCCACAGATAACACAAACCATTACAGCTGTAACTCTGTTCTTCTATTATTAATCCAAGGTATTGTAATGAAAAATCACTGTCTATGAACAAAAACATATCATACATGGCAAGTTGGAAGCTCGTTACTGGTAACAGATGACAGGTTTTCAAAAGTGGGAGGGAGTTGTCGAGAGAAAAAACCGCTAACAACTCTGTCACCTATCAGACATTATTACACTGTACTCCCATCTAGGTGCAGATTCTCCAATTTTATCAATATGCTGCAAGTCATAATTATCTTTTCCACTTCATGACACACTGATATCAGCGTCATCAATCTGTAGCGTTCCAGCAGAAGACTAGTTATTACTTCACATCAGTCGGTCTTTTCTCTTCCACCAATGGAACGTCAGTTGAATTGTCAACATGCGCACACACAGTGTTGGCGATAACCACCTTCACACTCCAGTAGTCACCCAAAGTGAGTGACATGTAAGGAGAGATGGGCTGTAATTGTTATCTCGGATTTGCATAGTGTTGGTGAACATGTCGGAGGAAAAAGAAAAGCTTCTTGGTAAACTTGGAGGACTCACAAAAGATAGAATTGAAAAGTAGGTTTATTTTTCCATGAACATTTTATTAAACCAAGCCAGAAATTTGGGTGTAATTATTAACTCATACCTGAAATTTAACAACCATTTAAAAGTTATAACCCAGTCTGTCTATTACCACCTGAAGAACATCAATAGAATCATGGGCGTCTCACCTGTGGGGGATGGGGGTGTTGCGACACCCCCACTTCTCCAACCAGATGATTTCATACCCTCCACTTTTTCCTGAGTTTCTATATTGTATCGTTACTGGATCCAGGAAACAAACAGAGTTGGTCTCACCTACTTTTTATTTCAGGATAAACAGTTACTGTCAGTCACAATCACACCAAACAAACATCAATAAGATTCTTTATTTTGTTATTTCTTGTCGCAAGTACCGAAGAAATAAAATATTGTACCCCTAGTTTAAAAACAGTGTGCAATTATAATCGCATAGATTAAGAAGAAAACAAAACCAATACAGTGTCATGAAAGAGATAGAATACATAAAATAAAAACAGCAGCAGCTATAACAACAGTGATACAATAAGATAAAATAGATAGTTTAAGTAAATGAGATAAATAATTAAAACAGCAGTAACGTTGGGTGTGCAGACAGTAATGAGAGTGTTAAGTTATAATATCTATGGTTTAAACTGTTTACCCGCCCGGGCGGCACAACAGCATATGTAACTGAAGCGCACCTCAGTTCAGCAGTAATGTAAACAGTTCTTCTTCGTGGTGTTAACAAACAGTCATTAACCAGGAAGTAATGAGAAATGTTACTGTTGTTAAACTAAGTTAACTAAACTATGTCTTGTTCTGTGACATTTACCCTAAGGCAGTGGTTCTAGAACTTTTTTCACTGATGTTCCCCCTGAGGAACATATTTTTAGTCATCTCCCCTGACATGGACAAAACATTTTTTGATGAAAAAAGAGGAACAGTGTCTGTAAAATCAGTGTCTGATTTTTTTAAATCCAAATTTATATCAGTTTTTTTATCTCAGAATTTTTACTTATGAATTGAATAAATGTTTAATTGAGGAATTGTTCCCAGGTTTTGTCTGTCTTGTCTTTATGTTGTGTTTTTGTTATTAAATTCTTTTCCCTTCAGCACTGTGCATTGGAGTCCTCATTCACCTCACCCCGATCCTGACAGAATGGTCCCGCCAAACATCAGGACTCCGCCAGTGCTGAAGGGACCTGTTTTGTTTTAATTTCCCCTGGTCTGTCCTGTCTAGAGTCTGTCCAGTCTTGTCTTCTGTCTCTTCCTGTTGCCTGTTCCCTGTTCCTGACTCTTGCCCGGTTCTGGCTTCTGTCCCTGCCTCTTGCCTGTTCCCTGTCTACGGCTAGTGTTCCCTGTCCCTGCCTGTTTCTGTTCTCTCGTTTTGCCCTGTTTCCACCCCTGTCCAGTCCTTTGTCTCTGTCCCGTCCTGTTCCTGTCTCAGCCAGAGTCCATGGTCTTCGGCCCAGTCATGTCCATCAGTCCCTGTCGGTTGCTCCGTTGTCTTGTACCTGACCAGCCAGATCCCACCAGTTCCACACCGCTCTGCCCAGGGGGTACTTTGCTCAGGGGGTTTCCACGCCGCCCTATCCAGAGGGATTGCACACCGCTCTGCCCAGAAGGTACTCCGACCAGGGGGTTTCCACACCGCTCTGCCCAGAAGGTACTCCGACCAGGGGGTGTCCATGTTGCCCTGCTGGCAGATACATTGCCATTTTTTGAGCTCCGGATTATGGGGGAGAGGTCTTTGTTTTTTGTTTTTTAGGGGCGTCACGAGCCGCCCCTTGGGGGGGGGGGGTACTGTCATGACCTCTGCTCCAGTGACCTTTTCCCCAGTACTCTCCCCACTCACCTGGCCCCGCACTGCGCAGCTGCCAGCCATTCCTCATCTGTGGCTATATAAGCAGAAAGGCTTGCAGTTGCCAGTGCGGGACCATTCATCAATTTCACCTCCATAACCCGGACACTTTCACCATCTCCTCAGTCACCATAACCCAGACTTTCATCATCACTTGGGACTCTGGCCATTTGTTCCCAGGTTTTGTCTGTCTTGCTTTTGTTATTAAATTCTTTTCCCTTCAGCACTGTGCATTGGAGTCCTCATTCACCTCACCCCGATCCTGACACACACATAAACACACGGCAGTGCAGACGACATCAACACGTCAAAGGCGAAAATATGGAACGTGCGTTCTGGACCAAGAAGATCCACATTCTTCCAAATGCAACATATGTCTAAAGACATTTACATGCGAATACTGGAATATGTATAATTTAATGAAGCACTTGATGACAGTGTCCACCTTAAAGCAGAAGCTGCATTGTCTAAAGCCTCTGTGAAGAGCTAAATAGCCTGGCACTAAGCTAACAGCACTAGC
Organism: Siphamia tubifer; assembly: GCA_020466265.1. Lineage (NCBI taxonomy): Eukaryota > Metazoa > Chordata > Actinopteri > Kurtiformes > Apogonidae > Siphamia > Siphamia tubifer. The sequence goes on along the minus strand of CM035802.1, from coordinate 11,641,099 downwards.
CTAGCACTGTGCTAATTGCACTAACCCAGCACTGAGATAACAGCACTAGCCTAGCACTGTGTTAATACCACTAGCCTAGCACTGTGCTTATAGCACTAGCCTAGCACTGAGCTAATAGCATAAGAAAAGGAAATACCCAGCATGGGAATGACAGACTAAAGTGATAAATCTTCAGATCCTCTACTGCAGAATCAGAATTCTGTATTTATCACATGTGGATGTGAATCCATAGTGAAAGGAAAGCAACACTCCCCTTAAGATCATACGTAGATGAAATACAACTATAGAAATCTACAACTATACAAATATAACACTATACAAAATATACAAGATGAGAGCGCCTAGAATAAGTACAAATATAAATAAGAATATAAAGAAAAAATAACTTTGCAAATACTGAACCATGACTGTGACAGTTTGAGTACTTTTAATGTCATTTAAATGTCCTTAAAAAAAATTAAGGATGGATTTGGCTGAAATTTTCTAGAAATGTTGATACTGGCACAAGGAACATGTGATTTAATTTGGGTGGTGATCATTGGGTTTATTGGGATAGACTGCGGAAGTGAAAGTGAAACCTATCACTCATTTAGATTATTTAAGGGGGGGGGGGTAATCTGCCTCCATCCCTTACTTTTTAGTTACTGATCTAGTGGATTTTAACAAAAAAGGGGATTATTTTATTATGATGTAAAAAAAAAAGTGACTTTTACAACAAATGCATCAGTTACTAAACTTACAGTAAATATTGGTAGTAGTAGAAGGAGTAGTTATTTATTCATTTGTTTAACAAAACATGTATATATACAAGTAATGCATACAGTTTGGATTTCTATATTAAACATGAGTGAAAAGGCAAAGACTGAAGAAACAGCTTGTTTTGTGTGTCGTACAGACACACATGTGACGTGTGTCTGTCACTGTCTTTTGATTTGTTGGCCCACAACTGTCTTATCTGGAGCAGCCATGTTTTGTTTAGGTCTGACTGTGTTTACGCACAGAGAGAGAGAGAGAGAGAGAGAGAGACAGAGAGAGAGAGAGAGAGAGAGAGAGAGACAGACAGAGAAAGAGAGACAGACAGACAGACAGACAGAGAGACAGAGAGACACAGACAGAGAAAGAGAGACAGAGAGACAGACAGAGAGACAGACAGACAGACAGACAGAGAGAGAGAGACACAGACAGAGAAAGAGAGAGAGACAGACAGACAGAGAGAGACACAGACAGAGAGAGACAGAGAGAGAGAGACGTCGACTGCTCTGAATTTAAGTTGACTTGTGCTACAGGAGTCGATGTCTCTGTTAATGCTCTATTTTACACCGTTGTTTACATGTTTTGATCTGACCAATGGATCAATAAGCATTAACAGTTTAGAACACTAAATACTTTTACTCACCGGTGGATATTTGGGATTTTACGGGTAAAAAAATTAAGTGATTTGGGCTTTTTTTTGCATAACGTTAAGCTTTAAACAATGTGAATCATTGGTATAAATCATTAACAAATACATATTATTATTTTTTTAAAGCAGAAATGGTGACTTATGCCTCTTTTTAAAATTCTTACAAATACACTGTGCAGGAAATACAGTAAGAGTCTGACTCAGTGCTTGACGTGCGAGATCAAAAAGCAAAACCTAGGTGTGCACTGAATGAGCAAATAGAACTCCAGAGAAGATAACTGAGTTTAAAATTCATTATCGCATCAGTTTTCAGTGACAGTTGACGTTAGAGCTGTTAGAAATGCAGAGAATTAATTCTGCTGAGCGGTAGATACTGCACTGTAATTTAATATGAACCTAAGCTTTGAAATACATTTTATTGATTGAATTGAGAATAGAATGAATAAGAGCCCAGAAAAGCAGATGAAATAATGTGTAATTATATCAGACGTAGTGATAGATATTCATCTTACATGCCTTATATTTTAACCCATAAAGACCCAAATATATATATATATATATATATATATATATATATATATATATATATATATATATATATATATATATATATATATAAATTAATCAATCAATAAATATAGATTCATTCATTGTATTAATATATGGGTGATTCTCATGATAGTAAAATATCAATGGTCTTGAGGTTTTGTTGATTAAATATAATAATAATAATGGATTAGATTTCTATAGCGCTTTTCAAGGCACCCAAAGCGCTTTACATTATTGATCCATTATTCAGTCACTCTCTCATGCTCCCTCTGGTGGTGTTAAACTACATATATAGTCACAGTTGCCCTGGGGCAGACTGACAGAAGCGTGGCTGCCATTTCGCGCCTACGGCCCCTCTGACCACCACTAAACATATATGAAATAAGTCTTATATACTGTAGAATAATATTTTACTGTCGAGGAAAATGTCTTTTTTTTTTTTCACACTAGGTCATTTTAAAACATTCTATTTTTATTTTTCACTTTATATATTTATTTTCTTTGCAAATTCTCAAAAATTCTGATCTTTGAATAAGGGGAAAAAATAACAATAAATAAATAAATTCATTCATTCATTCATTAAATAAATAAATACAACTACAAGTACAGTGGTACCTTTACTTATGAAATTAATGTGTTGCAAAGTAGTTTCGTACTGTGAATTTTTCGTTAACGGTCGTATTTTACATTTTACATGTAAATGGCCTGATTCATTCCATGGCCCCAAATACTAACCCATCAAACCTATCTATCTATCTATCTATCTATCTATCTATCTATCTATCTATCTATCTATCTATCTATCTATCTATCTATCTATCTATCTATCTATCTATCTATCTATCTATCTATCTATCTATCTATCTATCTATCTATCTATCTATCTATCTATCTATCTATCTATCTATCTATCTGTGACCTGATCAAACACAGTAAAAAAAAAAACTTTAAAAAAATATATATTTCATTTTAGATTGTTTTCTAACTTTTCTAATTGTTCCTGGATAAATAAGTATTATTTCATTCATAGCAAATACATTTTACTTATTTTTTTTTAAACTTTATTACAATTGAGAATTTCTACTTTTCCCAAAGTATTTTTCACACACTACGTAGCTGTCATTCTGATGAAGTAAAGAATGTCAGTACTTCTACTACCTCTGACTTTGAATGTTTTCTACATATTCAATATTACATCCCAACCTGAGGGATTTTAAACTCGGCACCAAAAGTCACTCTTTTTTTTTTTTTTTACATAATATATGATGTAACAGTGATGCAACATGCCTAAAGATATGCATCAGCTGTGCTTCTTCTCCATGTGTGTGCTCATCCACACATTGTACTCTTACTTTTTACAGACGACTTATTTTTTTTTTCTGCCATTTGTTTAAACTTTTTCACAGAAACAGGGTCTGTGTCTGTGTGTGTGTGTGTGTGTGTGTGTGTGTGTGACATGACACGACATCATCAAAGCCTCCCTGCGTCTCTAGCCAATAACATTTCAATATTCAGATCGCTTTCTGTCTCAGCTGAAGGTGGCGAGAAACAGTATGGGGAAAACTCATGGCATTAATAATAGACGATGTTTGGTATCAATGGATTAAAAAAGTGTGGTGTCTAATTAGTGTGATAAGTAGTGCATTGGAATAATTTATAGAGTTTCTGCTGAGAATATTTGCCCTTAAAGCTTTTACAACTTTTCAACAGCTGCTGGGTGACAGTCTTTTTAAAGATACATTTATTACATTTTTGTTTTTGTTTTTCCCGCCAACATGAACATCTTGAACATGTCAGAGTAAAAGAAAAGCCCAAAATAAATAGATACATGAAATAAAAAATAAAATAAACTAAAGGAGAGTAGAGGAGAAAGGAGCAGAGGCGCTGTGACATTTAAAAAATATTTAAAAAGCCTTTAATATAACATGGTAATTCTAAAAACACATGAGCCTACGCGTTGCCATAAGACCTTCATCAGGGCATATAGTGAAAAAGTAAATCACAGGTTAAAAAGGCACCCATAGGTGTCGAAGGGGGTGGAGTCTTCACATCATGTGACTGGTAAATGGAGAAGACAAGTCATTTAAAAAAACACCAATAATAATAATAATAATAATAATAATAATAATAATACTACTACTACTACTACTACTACTACTACTAATAATAATAATAATAATAATAATAATAATAATAATAATAATAATAATAATAATAATTAAATTAAATTAAAAGAAAAATGTAATGAATGAATGAATAAAAAAAATTGTAAATATAACATTACACAAGTAAATTTTGCGACATGTCACCTTTGACCTCCATAGATCTCAAAAACTATTGGTAGTAGGTGAAAACACCAATTATGAGAATTGTAGAAATCTTCATTTCACATCATTTGATACCAATTTGAAAGTTCTGTAACCCTATAAAATGGACTATAATGGACAAAACCATGGACATATTTTTAACAGTAAACCTTCAAAATGGCATGATGACCTTTGACCTTGAGTGACCTTAATAAGGTCAAAAACATGGTCAAATAATTGTACAAGGTTCTACCTCCATAAAAATGTGGTGGTAAGTACTCAGTTACTATTGATGACAGATAGGAAACTACATGTAGGCTGTAAAATGGCGTCATGATGTTGGACATTCAGTGACCTTGAAAGGTCAAACACACAGTTTCTCATTTTGAGAGTAAAAAAAAAAAAACGCCTTTACATAACAATTTAAAAATGCATTGTATTTCAGTTAAAGGATTTAATCTGTGGAATAACTGTGGTGACGAACTGAAAACCTGTGAATCAGTACAAAAGTTTAAACAGGTTTTTATAAAAAGTGGATACAGGAAACTAATGGAAATATGAATTTCTAACAAGGAACAGGTTTCACTTTTTCTGATGCACTTTTTCTTTTTGGTTGTTTATAAATGCTCTGACTGAGTAATACAAAGAGGTAGGACTAGATAAGTTTTGTTAACTTCATCCTACACCATATGCACACAATTTCAGTAGTGTGTACATATGTGTGTGTGCGTATGTGTGTATTTATATGTATATGTATGTGTAAATGTATGTGTAAATGTATGTGTGTGTATATACTGCGTATATACTGTGTATATACTGTGTATATATATATATATGTGTGTACACAGATTTTTATCCAGTTTTTATTCTATTTATATATTTTTTTATCTTTTAGTATACAGTTTTTATTTTTTCTGTATCTTTTTTTGTTGTTTTTTAACTATGCTTCCCATACTAATTCATTTTCTTTTCTGAATGTTACACTGTTTTAACGAGAGTTGCTCTATTTTAAATTTCGTTGTTCTCAAATGGGACAATGACAATAAAAGGATTCTTCTTCTTCTTCTTCTTCTTCTTCTTCTTCTTCTTCTTCTTCTTCTTCGAACAAGGTATAGTTATCTAAGATACTAAAGAGGTGTCGTTTTAATTTCTGTTTAAATTCTTTGTATGTTTTACTTATTTTTTTTTACCTGTTCGAATAAACAAATAAATCAAATGAAAAATATGGATCCCACATCTGCAGGCAAAGCACTTGACAAGTTGAATTTAAAAAGAAAATGCAATTTAAAAGACGTTCTCTGTGGTGGAAACCTGTGGTGTAACTATGACATATGTTTTGAGTTATTCACAAGTACGTCAAGATACAGAGCAACAGAGATGTCATCCTGATTATTTGATGCCCCAGCAGAAGCAACACTGATAATGTGTCTTTTTTTTGCAGTTTGCTTTGCACTTTAAATAAGACAGTGTTACCAGCCGAGCTGTCAGGCCTCCTCCCTCTGCTCTGCTTCATCAGTAACTTTGCCAGCTGGCATAGAAAATGAAATGAAAGAGGGGGGGGGGAGAAAAAAAAAATGGAAACAAATGAGATTCTTACAGAGGCTCGACACAGATCATTAGTGGCTTTGCAAAAATCAGTGCAGTGTTGAGTCACTTATCTTACCATATGTTAAGTATTTTTTTTACTGTCGAAACTGAAAAAAAACATAAGACTTTCCTCCTGATTTGTAAAACCAGAGCAGAAAAAAAAAACAAAAACATACCAACGGCTGCAGTTTTAAGACACTACGTTCTATTCACATTATCATGGAGATTTTTTTCCAACGTGGATGTTTTCTTCCTCTGTTTTTTGTTGACAAATTCTTCCCACATGACTTTTGTTTCGTGCCAAAACAATTGTATATCATATAAATGTGGAGATTGTGTTACTGCTGCATTTTATGATGAGTTGTGCTTATGGAGATCAGAGATGGAAAGTAACTCAGTAAAAGTACAGGATTTTTTAGGTATCTGTACTTTACTTGAGTATTTATTTTTCTGTAAACTTTTCCTCCCTACATTTTTACATAAATATCTGTCATTACTTTTCCAAATTAAATCTCAACTTCTGACATTTAATTTCATAATTTTGACTTTTTATTTCACAATTTTAACATTTTATCAGAGAACTTTTCTTTTTTTCTCTTAAAATTATGCATTTTTTATCTCATATTTAAAACTTTTTTTTAATCTCATGACTCCCCCCCCCCCCCATTTTTCCTAAATTTCCTACCTATATCCACAAAACGGAGTAATGTGACTTGATCAAACACATTATCTACACATTAATTCACTTTTAAATACTTTATTTTAGATACTTTTCAAACTTTTCCAATTTTTCTGGTTAAATAAACATTATTGCGTCAATGGCAAAACAAAAAAAAAATGCAGTTTTAATTTTACTTTATCCAGCTTTTTTTTTCACACAACTAGCTGTACTTCTACTTAAGTACAGAATGTGAGTACTCCACCTCTGATGGAGATACTGTACAAGGTTTCAGATGTTGCTTCTGTGTGAAAACAAATACTAAATTAAAAAAACACATTTCACAGACTCCTATCACTGACAGTCCCGTCAGTGTGGAGGAAGTCCTGTTTTGTTTAAAGGAATAACCAGATTGTGGGTGTGTATTATGTTCTGTGGAGGTATGAGGTATGTACTGTAGGTGGGAAATCTAAGGAAGGGAGAGAATTTGGCTTCTTTTAGCTTCAGCTTTTCTTTGTAACACCTCTCATGTGAATAAGAAGGTACCAAACAGCATGAGCTTACAGTAAAACGGAAGGAGAAACAACAACTATTGGCACAGAAGCATGTTTATATTGTATATTTAGTTTGGACTAAAGCAAATGTCCATGCTAGTTCAATACTTTTCATATATTATTCCAAAAACAATGGTTACGTTTCAATATTCAGATGAAGTGTATGGGGTGGGAATCTCTTTCTAGCAGACGCCATATTTATCGTTTATCTTTATTCCATAAAATTGTTCATGGCCTAACACGGAAGTACCTTACAGACCTGATCCACCTCGAAATTTCTCAAACCACCACCTATTCACATAGCACTCAGAAAATCCGGACTTTCGGACTTTCCAGGAAAGTTCGAACCTTATTGACGAGTCTTTGGTCCGAGCTGAGGAGGTAGTCTCAGTCCGGACCAAGGTTCGCTGGTGCACAGTGTGAAACGTCTGTTTAGGAATGTCCAGACTATCGGACCAATTACGTCACAGTCACGTGCGCGGAATCTAGTCAACGTCCAAGCATGAGTCGCGGCAATACATGGGGAGACGAGGAAACCAGGTATTTCATTTAAATTTGGTCGGATGATACTATAAAGACTGAATTGGAGACAAGCCGCTGGTGGGAACACTGGTACGACAGTTGGCAACATTGCCAAAATTGGGCAAAAATTATGAAACTAGTAACTGGGTCCATTATCTGGGAGCATTTCCTGCAACAGTGTAGCGCGCTCATCTACTAACCAATCAGGGTCGAGTATAGAGAGACGCATGCTGTACACCAGGCATGTCCAAACTATTCCACAAAGGGCCGGTGTGGCTGCAGGTTTTTGTTCCAACCAACCAAGAGTAAACAGTTTGACCAATCAACTCTCCGAAGACTGAGATCAGTTGATTAATTGAGTCCAGTCTGGTGTGCTGCTGCTTGGTTGGAACAAAGACCTGCAGCCACACCGGCCCTTTGGGAATGGTTTGGACATGTCTGCTGTACACGCATTGACGACATGACGTTCTAAAGTCCGTTGGTCCACTTGATTCAATACAGTGTGAATGAAGACTGTAAATAAAGTTCGGATTATAAGTACAGTGTGAAAAGGCAAAAAAAAGGTTCTGGTCCGAACCTTGGTCCGGACTTTACCATGTGAATACGCCCTAAGAAACAAGTTCGACCTTCGTCTTTCGATACATTCTACTAACAGATTTAGCAAGTCTTTCATTCCTTACTGCATTAATCACTGAAATGAACTTGATTATGAAGTTCGCTCCTTACGATATCCTATGTTTTGAAATCATCTAATCAAATTAGTGCGTCCCCTTCGCCCCCCACATTACGATTGTGGCCCCCGTTACACCTGCGCCCTTCTCGTCTGGCTTCGCATCAGCACCTGTGCTCTTAATCAAAGTTTGTTTACTCAAGGACTTTCCATCAGTGCCTCCTGTAGATGCGGGTGCCGGTGCAAATCTATTTTGCAATTCATGCTTCATTGTCCATTGTATAACAATCACAGATCGAACTTTTTCGGCAAACTTCGGCCATTTTGTTAACTTCAACAGTTTGTCTGACAATGCTAAGTTATATCTGATTCTCAGAGGCTCAACGTTGTCGCCCTCTGTGTACAACTTCAAACTGATGCAACTTCCTCAAACTTATATTCAAGACACCAAGCGCTTCTAGCTCTGCATGACTAAACATCTGTAACACTCAAGTAGATATAGAACTTTCAACACTCCACACTGCTAATTTAGTCTTACTATTTTCTTCCAGCTCTGATTGACGGTTACACTTCCGCCAATCAGATATAGAAGGTTAATTACTCTGTTTCTAGATCTGATTGACGCATGGACACTCTCGTCAAGCTGATATAGAAGCCTTAGCATTTTGTTAACTTTACTTATTTGTTTGTGTATGTGGCGCTGTTAAAATAAGTCTTTGACTTGAGTGCAGCGCCCCATTGTCCTTGTCTTTGGTTCAATGTATGAATAATAATAATAAAAAAAAAGTGTATGAACTAACAGAACCATATCAATATACTGTATAAGGGAAGGCACTGATTCCAAAATTCTGGACCAATTCCTACATGTAAAATGACCATTTGACTGAGAACCAATACCAGTGGTACTTTTGATTTGATTATTAGGTGAGGATATTGTTCTTACTTCTTTTTTTTGTCCAATTGGCAGCAACTTTTCACAAAAACTTTACAAAAAAGTTCCATTAACTTTTCAGGAAAGATACAACGTGGTCCAGAATAGATCCCATTACATTTTGTTGAATGTAGGTCAAAGGTCAAGATCACCAAAATGTGTTTTCAGAATGATCAGAGATAAATGGGAAACAGAAATGTCCCTTTCATTCCTGTTCACTCAGTTTTATGTATGGCTTCTTTTTGCTCTCACGGTTGATGTGTATTGACATCAGAACATTCAAGTACAAATGTAAAGACTCGAGGTCAAAGGTCAAAATTGACTATTCATCTTACAGAATGTGAAATTCTGTAAGTCCAAAGGAATAGATTCAGGTTCAGAATATTTATCGTCATTGTCATGAAAGAGCAGCAAAACTTTGTTAGAGCATCCATACATCCAAAATTATGAAGTGCAAACCCACGTAATAAAAATAATAAAATACCCATAAATTACCCAATGTAAATATTACCAGTATGGACAAGGTACCACACCGCCCTACAAATCAAAAAGGCAGTAACTGCATTTTTGGGGAATATGTGTTATTGTGTTTTTTGCAATATTCAAATCATTCTTTGTCATGTAATAAAATATCTCATCTCATATGTCTTGTTTTGGAGAAAATTGGTGAGTGTTTGTACAGTAACTGTAAAAAGTACTAGTAAAACAAAGTAAAAAGGCAGTAAACACCATTACTGTGTTCTGACCAATGTCCATTTAGGACCCTGCACCAATAGTTTACAGTCAATCACTGTATTAGACTGAAACACAAGATGGAATTATGTTAAATTATCAAGTTCATTTCAGTTACATAAGAGACTGAAAATGTACTTAAACAACAATTTTGAAGATCAAGTTGTTTTTCAATGCATTGAAGTTAATACTACTGTGTATGTACTACTGTTATGTATATATATAAAACCGCTACATAAGTGCAGACCATTTACCATTTATATACTGTACTGTACTACTGCATATGGAATATGCATATGCATTTAAGATGAATAAATACACACTAAGAGTACATACTAAGTACTAAGTTTTTTTCGATTACCGCCCGCTGCGTCATTAAGGCCCGTTGCCAATTGCAACGAATTTTGTCACTTCAGAGTCACGTTACCATATCACTCCGCAGGTAGTTCAGCCACTTTCAAAGTAAATATTCACTACGTTGTAATGGCTATTTTATCCAATCTGTTAGAGTAGTAGCAGTAATAAGCTGTAATAACCATAGAATAAGCGGGATAATGGATTGCCCACACGTGACTATCGAAACATATTTACCTTAGGGGCGGAACAACACCTGCTGTTCGGCCCCGTCCGGAAATTTTTTTCTGATAGTGACGCGTGTGCTATATATTATCCCTTACAAATGACATTAGTTTCCTGTTACCCCTGTCTGACAGGAAACTAATGGTTCCAGTTACTCCAACTCACATAGAACAAAAACCTAGCTAGGACAAAAAAGGTTTTTGAATAATATTCAGTGAATGTCTTCTTACTTTGTCTGGAACTGTCAAAGGTAGGAGTAATACAAAGCAAAAATACAGTAACTGTAAAAAGGGGGTAAAATAAAAAGTGTATTCAAATTATTGATATCTGCAAATAACTAGGTAATATGCAGTAACAAGAACTGCCTCATGTCCAATAATTTACCTACAACTACTGGGGCTGAACAATAAGAGAACTTTCATTTCTTTCAAGGTCATTTGCTCAGTTTGGTGTCTGTGCAGTTACTGCCTTTTTACTTTGTAGGACAGAATTGTTCTTAGATCTACTTCAAAACACTGTCTGCACATTATGATCCATTCACTTTACAGGTTCTAGTGGAATATTTACTAATCCATTGTATACATGTACAAAAACCAGCATATATGTGGAATAACACACTATCATATATATTAAAAACATGAACTAACCAACACTAAAGTCATTTATTTTATGATTCATCTCATTTACAGACAGAGAAAGGATTGTCATTATACAAAACAATGTACAACAAGACTTTTCTGGTAAGAGGTGAAAGGTCATGACCTCAAGATCCCTCACATCATATATAAGAATAGTGGTGGATGTAGACGGCTATTTTTAGACGGGCCTAAGTGAAGTCGGGGTGGGCAAGACCCCAACGTATAACAACAACGTAATAGCATTTCCGGAATTGAAACAGATTTTTTTTTTAAATAAACACAAAAAAATAACTATACATAGTTTATTTCCATTGACATTTACAAATAAGTAACTATATTAAGGATACTGATCAACATTTCAGTTTGATGAAGCAACGAAAATCAGTCTAGAATTCTGTTTCTGAGCTTGTCATTGGGTGGGCACAGCTGTCAATCAGGGTAGGGCCCGCCCATAGATCCGTCCCTGTATAAGAAATAATGTAATGAGATCAGAGAAGGTTGATAAATTAGTAACTAGTAATGTCGATAAATTAGACACATAATATGAAGAGTTTCATTAAAATCTGGGTTACGATGCAGAAACATCAAAGAATAAGGTAAGGTACTTTATTAGTCATTATACAATGACATTTGTCCTCTGCATTTAACCCATCCTTCATGCCATTGGGGCACCTTTATGGAGAAGTGGGCACCCATGGGCGGCACCCGGGGAACCATCTCCAGCTGTAGAGCCAGGCTCATGGTCAGAATCACCTGGAGGATTTTACCCTAACAGACATATTTTTGGAATATCAATAATATCAGGATATGTGGGACAACTAGTCTCACCTTGTCCTTTGATTAGGATATTTGGGGTGGTACCTGATCATTTGGGTAGAACTAGGGGGCGATTAAATAGTGTTGCCTTCTTAACACTTCTGGGCAGGCGGGTGATTCTGATGAAATGGAACGACTGTAGACCACCAAGAGGAACCCATTGGATTAAGGACGTGCTCTACTTCCTCAGGTTGGAAAAATTAAGACATTCTCTGAAGTGTAGAGAAAAAAATACGTACATTAAGACTTGGGGACCTTTTCTGGACTATATAAAGACACACTACACTCACTGTAGATTGAGGTAGAGCATTCAATTTGACATTAACATATTGTGTTGTGGCCTTAGTGGGGGTTTTTTTTGGTTGTTTGTTGATCTGCTTTTTGTTGTTGTTATTGTTTTATGTCCTGTAAAATAAAAAAAATAAAAAAATAAACGTCAAAGAAAAGTAAAACACAACAAATAAATGACATTTGCTCAATAAAGTCAGAAAGCTAAATGGACAGGATCTAAAGTAAAAAATAAAAATTCAAAAAATATGCTTTTAACTTCAAATACAACAAACGTAGTGATTCTAAAATTAGGAGTATGTGACAGCGGTAGTGGTAAAAGCCTTTTTTCCCTGCGGTTTGCATAAGACGAGATGTGACAGGGGAACTTTTGATGACAGATATAAAGACTTGAGCGTGTAAGGGGAGATAAAAGTATGCTTGGACTTATTGCATATTGCTTGAAGGGTGGAAAAAAAATCTTCACTTTTACAGATGTGTCAGTAAAGTCAACCTAAGACCAAAAGTGTAATACTGTACATTTCTGACCAAGCACTTTGCATTTGCAATATGTCAGCATGTGTTCTTGTAAAACTGGCAGTCTGGGAAAAAGTAAATTGGATTACTTTCATTATTAGTTTTTTTTTTTTTTTTTTTTGTTATAAAATACAGCTTTGCAGGATTTGATGGAACCCATTTCTAAAGTCGGAACAGCTTTTTATCACTGCCTGAAAATGAGTCTTTTTTAGAGATAAAGCAAACAGTGCTCTCTCCCCCTCCCTTCTCTTGTCCCCCTTTGGCTGTGATATCTCCTATCATGGTGTTTTAATGGCTCAGCAGTTCACATGTATGATATGGATGAGAAATCGCATCACAGTGTCATCTATACTGTAACAGTGATGGATTGCGCTCGGGAAACCATCTACTAAACGAGGGGTTAAATTAAACAGTGTTCTCAGCAAGATGAATAGCCACTGGCTGCTGAAGACTTGTTACCACGGTGACCACTTTATTGGCAAATAATAATGAGGAACCTGAATATGCATCTCTTGGTTTAACATGTTAATATGAAGACACTGGAGGAGAGATAGCCCAAAGAAACATTCATAACGCAAGCTAGCAAACAGAAAATTAAACGTCAAAAGGCAGCAGTAATACGCATTAACTGTAACTCCAGAATCCCAGAGGATATTTCCTATAAAGATGCTTCTTGTTTCCTGTTGTTTTTTTAACTAGATATATATCTCATATGTTGCAATGCAAGAAATATAGGATATTTCTATGACTGTCAAAATTAACAGGATATTATACCCAAGTGAACACAGTTCCCTGGTGTCTCTGTGACCTGTCTTTGGTGTTACACCCCAGGCTAGAGGAACTAGAACTCCTCCTTCTTCCTCACAACAATAACAAATTACAACCAAATTCCAAATCAAATATTTATTTTAACCCGTTAAACTTCCAAGGGTCCACATACAGTTCTGGAAGTCACTCATATACATGAATTAAACCAACCAAACCTGTCCCAAAAGTCACATGACCTAATAAAATAACCACAGCAGGTACAATCACTCATTTGTTCAAAATATAAAATGACAAACAGCTGATCTGAACCATATTCTAACAAACACACTCATAGTCCGACAAAGTAACAAAAAATGTCCATATATATATATATATATATATATATAGTCCAAAACACTTCAAAACATCAATAAATATCCACAAATGTTTTATCTATTCTGGCCTTTGACTCAGCAGCTCATTGATTTTTGTGTTTTATTATTGTATGGTCATTTTAATTATTTTTTTTATCTGTGTAGTTTTAGCAATTTTTATTGTAGTTTTAGATTTATTTTATTGCCTTGTTCTCCTTCTCTGTTTTGTGGTATGGTATGGTATGGTATGGTATGGTATGGTATGGTATGGTATGGTATGGTATGCTATGCTATGCTATGCTATGGTATGGTGTGCTATGCTATGCTATGCTATGCTATGCTATGCTATGCTATGCTATGCTATGCTATGGTATGGTATGGTATGGTGTGCTATGCTATGCTATGCTATGCTATGCTATGCTATGCTATGGTATGGTGTGCTATGCTATGCTATGCTATGCTATGCTATGCTATGCTATGGTATGGTATAGTATGCTATGCTATGCTATGCTATGCTATGCTATGCTATGCTATGCTATGCTATGCTATGGTATATGGTATGGTAGGGTATGGTATGGTATGGTATGGTATGGTATGGTATGGTATGGTGTGCTATGCTATGCTATGCTATGGTATGGTATGGTATGGTATGGTGTGCTATGCTATGCTATGCTATGCTATGCTATGCTATGCTATGCTATGCTATGGTATGCTATGCTATGCTATGCTATGGTATGCTATGCTATGGTATGGTATTGCATAATTTAACAGGATCTGCCTCCAACGTCCCAGTTTTCATCTTAATATTTTCATTTATAATATAATCAAACACCAATTGCATGTTACTAAAATGGTTCAAGAACAGCATTCAATTTACTTTATTAAGAAATGTAGGCAAAATTGAGCTGAAGTTTAAAGGGTTAATTTAAAAATGACATTTGAACATAAAATTCTAAGTAAAACAAAATAACAATCTCTAAAACTCAACCAAAACAAAACAAAGGAATGAAAACAAAAATGTTTTTCCTCCCCTACAAAAACTACTTAATTTGACAAATTAATCCAATTCTCTATGTACAATATTTATAAAATGTCCCACTAGCTCATGGACGACACATGGTCATCACACACAGCTGGAGGAAGACTGCCTCCAGTTGTCTTCCTTTAAAGAAGCTTCAGCCAATCACAAACTGTCACCTGGAACACAGGAAATACACAAAACACACACAGTGGACAACACCACCCTGAGTCCAGGAGGATACATCACATACCACATAAATATACTAAATATACTAAAGAAGGTAGTCAGAGACAGCAGACCTCTGCCAAGGCTTGATATGGCGTCAAAACGTAATGTGATGGAGCCATAGGTGAAACGATATGAATGGAAAAAAAAACAAAAAAAAAAACCGCGAGATTCTATCTTGTCTGAATCCTGAGATATTACCACTGATGTGTTTTAGCTGTTGACCTTTAGTGTGACCTTGACCTTTGACCTTCACTGGGCTCTTCCTTGAGCCTTTACCTATTATTACTGAATGTTTCATCAAAATCCGTTCAGAATTTATTGGGTAACCCTCCTGAAAAACAGACAGACAGACAGACAGACGCGAATTTAATACCTCCTTGGTGGAGGTAATAACCAGGGGTTATAACATGGGCCAAAAATACCACATTGATGCAGAGACACAACAGCCTCTGTAACATGGAGAAACAGCCATTTTTAAATCACTTGGTTTTCATGCAAATGAGCCACAGCTGACTCCGCCCCTCTCTTCTACATTCTACCAATAAAGCAAGAGATAGATGGAAAATAAGAGGTAAAAAAAAAAAAAAAAAAAAGAGAGAGAAAGAGAAAGAAATGGAACCTGAAAAAGTTGAGGAAGAGAAAAATAGATAAAGACACTGATGAAATAAAAAAAGATAGTGCCAATGTCCCAGTGCTCATCTGGACGTCACAGCTGTTATGTCTTACTATCAACAAAAGGGATATATTACAGAGAATACCACTGGAAAAATGACTGTCACTGTGGACCGGTACTATTAAAATACTGAATATTTAATACTGATATGGGGGTGGGGGGGTTCTAGTTTTGAATTTCTTCTTTTTATGACTGTATTTTTATCTGTATTGTATTTGTATTTATTTGTATGTTTGACTCTTTATGCTGTATAAATAAACTTAATAAATAAATGTGTGTCTTTCAGAAGGGGGGGCAGGGTCTGACATGTATCCTTTTCTAGTTTTAAGTGTAATGAGATGTTTCAACTAGAAATGAGAAAAATATACTTTTATAATTTTAAACAAATTATATTTAATCGTGATTATTTCAAATGAATCCACAGCAACCCTTTAATTAATCTGATTTGAAATTGTAATCATTTGACAGCCTGAGATATTTCATATTTGTAGCTGAAGAGAAATTATTCCAACACATACTAGTTTATTTTCTCAGCAGATTAGAGTAGCTTTATTGCTTTTCCATACACCCACATGGAAACTTTTCATGACCCATTTGGAAGTTCTGTAAAACACTGAAGAGGATTTCCCAGTGTCAGCTTAATATCATTACTGCAGTGCCTGTGGAATTTAATCACCCACTTACATGTTTTCTGATTTTATTGCTTTTACAAAATAGGATTATGCTCATAATTTGGCTTTTTGGTTACACTGGGGAAAAAAAATCCAAAAAGTCGAAATCTTATCAAGTGTATTTGTCTCATTTCTTGTCAAACAAAAATTGGTATTGGTATTAATTATCCAAAACATATCTGAAACAAAAAATAAGCACTGTTAATATTGCATTATTAATTCTATTATTAATTATTCTATGAATATTTAGCTCAATGATGTCCTTTACCTCTAACAGGAAATGGTTCAATTAGGTTAATTCACTTGTTTTTCATAAAAAAAAAAAACTTATATTTCAAATAGTCATCTAATATCATCAGCATCTAATATGAAAATGTTTCATCTCACATATTAGTGATCACCTTCTTCATGTTCACATTCATGCCTCAACATAATGTGTCTCACAATTGTAAAGAAAGAAATAGTCTGACATTTCTGACATCCTTTTACCTCCAGTTTGACTGTTGGGTCAAATTAACCTGAACAGTATCGATGTGATATAAACATAAAGAGGCTGATCACTAAAATATGAGATCAAACATTTTCATATTACACTCATTATCATCACTAGGGCTGCACGATATTAGAAAAAACTGACATTGTGATGTTTTTTTTTTTTTTAACCCTGCGATATCTATTGCAATATGAAAAAAATCCTCAGGAGAATGTAACAGCTGTGTGGTGTCGATGCAAACAGTCAAATGTTCTGCACTAATATAGTTCCTTTCCACCTTCAGGGTGCTCAAAGTGCTTTACATTAGCCTCAAATTCACCCATTCACTCATACACCAGTAGGTTTCTAAGGTTCTGTCAGTCCTACTGGGAGACTACGGGTCAATTCCAATTCCTTCATTAACCCTCAATCAGTCGCCCTCAAAACTAAGTGTTATGGGCTATTTGTGACTTAGAAATGGGGCACCCCTTAAATGTTGGCCCTGAAATTAATCAGGGCCCTTGTTGACTCTGTAGTCCCTGAAATGAAACATACCTTTATTATTTTTTAAATATTTGCACTGTTAACTCTGCCTCTTTAATCATCAGCCACAAACACAGCTATCATCCACTGGTCCATCAGGTCTGCGTTCTTTAACTTGTTATGGACTATCTGTAAATTATTCCTTCAGTTAGAGCAAATAATCTGTATAAATACCTCATACCACGGTTCAATGAAAGGTAAACACCAGCTATAACTATCGTTAGCTAACTCTGCGGCTACAGGAGATGACATTAGCCTGGTCATTTTACACCATTATCAGCACAAACATGTTATATAGACTGTTATCTGGATGAAACAACTACATTACCACCGCGAAAAATGAACATTTTTGTAATGTTAGCTAACTTAAATGATAGCTAGCTTGTTCGCACCAGCCGCTATTGACAAAAGATCGTAAAATAAAAAAATACATGTTGTGCAACAATGAGGAACATAATCCATAAAATGGACCTAAACTAAGATAATATCATGACTTTTGTAATTTTTATATCTACATTAACAAAGAAAATACTGCATTCTGGGTAACTCTTGCTCCCAAAGGTGGTGTCGGAGAATCTCAGAATGGAGGGATATACCGTCCTCAAACATGTCCCTCAACTTAAACGTTCTTAGAATTGGGACAGTACTTACATTATTTTGAGATTGAGGGTTAAGGGGGGGATTAGAATTCCCCCTAAATCAGGGTTTAGTGTCTTTGTCCAAGGACACTTCGACATGTGGACAGCTAGAGCCTGGACATGAACCGCTAACCCTTCAGTCATTGGACGACCCACTCTACCAACTGAAGCACAGCCAACCATAAAATTAGGGATCGTGGAAAAGTGACACCTTTAAACTGTTGCACATAGATTTAACATAAGTATAAGATTAAACAAATAGAATCATATTATTCAGAATTTTGAATATTGTTTTACTTGGTTGAAATGTGAACTATGTTAGTGGGAAAAAATGAGCCACGTTAATGGTGGGGTTGTGTGGATGGTGGTAGGGGTGATGAATGATCATTTTGTTTGTCTTGTATTTGTTAAAAAAGGGGCAGAAAAATATATAATAATTTTATTCCTCTATTTGCTCCCTTCTATTCATGTAAAAATGTAAAAGTGTTTTTCAAACAAGGTTTTCATGAATGGAACAAATAAATAAATGAATGAATGAATGAATTAACATATTGTAACTTATGGAAGTAATTTCTACAACTTATGACATGACCGAAAGACATCACAATAACATAATGTGGATTAGGGCTGGATGATATTAGAAAAAACTGACTTTTTTTTTTAACCCTGTGATATGGGAAAATGATTCATCATGAGTAAATAACAGCTGTGTGGTGCCAATGCAAACGGTTAAACATATTAGTGGTAGAAACAGAACAAATATTTAATATAATAATATTTCATGTAGCTGAAAAAATTCAAGAAAACAAATAATTAAAAATAAATAAAAATAATAATAATTTAAAAATGGAACAAAGATTAATAAATAAGACAAATAAAAAAAAATTAAATACAAATAAATAAAAAAATTTAAATTAAAATTATAAAAATAAAAACGCACAAATAATTTTTAAAAATCTATTAAACTAATTACACAACCTGTGATGTGACTATTGTGCACACGTACTATACATTGCAATGTCAATGGTCAAACTATATATTGTGCAGCTCTAATTAACACTATTTCTCTTTGATTTTCAAAGTATAAAATGTCTCAATTTAACCCATAACAGAACAGGGGGAGTTAGATATTTGACATATATTAATGATGTATTTTAGATATATTTATGCTTTAAACATGCTCTTAAAAGCGATACATAAATAAATGCTTCCCGTGCTTAAAATGATTAAAAAGCATCATGTAATGAGCTTTTATTTTTATACATACATAGAAAATCTGACGCCGTTCCGCTTATGAGGTTTTCAGACTCGACAATATGTCTGACTTAACGCAGCAGGTGATGTTGTTCCCTTAACATAATATAACAGCCTGATGATCACCTTCCCCAGGACTGTTCGTGTGTTTCCTACATATATATATATATATATATATATATATATATATATATATATATATATATATATATATATATATATATATATATATATATATATATATATATATAATATGCTTTTTTGTTTTTTTTTAGGTCTGCCACAGAGAACCCACACATCCCCATGAATATATTCCATTTGATATTCTCTCTCGGCTGCTTGATCTTGATCCTCTGCCTGTTTTCCTGTGCTATGAATATATTACAAGGACACAAAAGAAAATAATTTTATTTGGGGAAAACAGTGCAACGATGGTAAAGGAGGAGAGGATAAGAATGGCTGACGAAGGCCGTACTATTATCAAATGGTTCTTTTCTTAAGTAGTTTTAGAGGTGGGGGGGGGGGATAAAAATAGGACACCATTTTATCACTTTGTCCCAAAGCTGGCAGCTGTGATAATGGTTACCAGTAGTTATCAAGCCAAAGGCAATGAATATACACTGTTCACAACATTCCACTGTTTTTTTGTTTTTTCTCCCACTGCCAACAGCTCTGTATGGAAGATGATATTGTCTTTGATCACATGTCCACAAGGAGGTGTATGAGGTATTTGTGTAAACATTTTATTTAAGCACCCACATGCCAATTCAGAGACATCTCGCACCCAAAAATATGTTATGTAGAACAGAGTTTCCCATACCCCTGCCCACAGCTGCACCATAATCCTATCAAAGTGACTGTGACAGAAGCGGTTTCCACGGTGATTGAGGCCATATGAGCGCTGAAGCTGTGTACAGAGAGGAAGTACCGAGTCTGAAGTTGTCAAACAAAGGACAAAACATTAGTGATGTACAAATGGTAAATAGACTGGACTTATATAGTGTGTTTTATACACCAGTGGGTGCACAAAGCATTTTAAAATTCTTCACATTCACCCATTCACACACACACTCATAAACCAATAAGACAATTGAATCAGTCTGACTTTTAAAATTGGTCCCGATCTATGATTTATATTTCCCCCGAGAAAAAAAAGTGAATGGAATCATTTTTCAAACTTGACTTATTAGTTCATCCGGACGAAGTCGCAAAACAAGCTATTGACATCATGCTTTGTTCATCCACAATTCACTAAAAACGCTTCTCCTCCCTCAATTCTCAACTGATTTAAATTCGGGTTGACTCATTAGATAGATCGAAGCATTAGGCACAAAACTTATCAGTTTGTCAAAATGTAAATTTGTTTACAACTTTGTTTATTTTTCCAGTCTGTCGCTATAATCTCTTCTTCTCCCTCAATTCTTAACGGATTTCAATTCTTATTTTATGATCTATTGAATGACTTCTTTTTGTTGATAGATCCAAATGAGCACAGGGACATTGGTCCTATCTTTATTATTACAAATGTCACTATAATGAGTGAAAGAAACTGTTCTTTTAAAAACCCCGGCTTGGGTTTTCAAGGATAAATTGACACGAGACAATCAGGATATCTGTAACATGACGGTCTATTTAATGAAAACACATGTAAAACACACAATTGATCAGCACTGATCAACAGCCTACAGTTTAATGTCCATTTGCTTACAATTCATTTGGTAATATTTGGTGGTGGAACTCGAGGCGGTTCTGTTCGTGTTAATTTCTGATTGTTTATTTCTTTTTCTTACGTGTATTAATTTGTGCCAGCCTTCAGTTCTACTTGTTTACATACATTCTCAGACATGTTGGCTCTGGCTAGATTCTGATTTAGAGTCACCGATTAATTTGCACCCAAACACTGTAGTTTTCTTTTGGTTTATTTATTGTCCCTTAATGCCATAGTCTGGTGTCTGACTTGGGTGGACAGGTCAGTTGACCTATGTTGACCCTTGACCATTAACTATTCCTAACATGAGCTTTGAGAATTGATTAAATTAGCAGAAAAAATGGAAGGAAAAAGGAAAAAATTAGATGTTCAGATCTGCTGTTTAAGTTTATGAGTAAGAAATAAAGAAAAAAAAAAAGGAAGATATTTGTTCATTATGTGTCCAGAACATCTTAGGGTTGATACTGGAGAATGAAAGCCTCAAAGTTGACTCAATATCTTCCAAAAATATTTTGGTTGAAGATATGTTGACTCTAGATCAGGGGTGTCAAACTGTGGTCCTCGAGGGCCGGTGTCCTGCATGTTTTAGATGTTCCCCTCTTCCATTACACCTGGAGGCCATTGCATCATTATCAGTCTGATGAGGAGCTGATTATTAACTCATTGTGAATGGATGATTTAGTTTAAATATTCGGAAAAATTTTATCATTTTTCCTTTTAGTTTTGTGGATGGAAAATGTGTCAAAAAGCATTTTTTTAATTTAAAAATATATATATTTAAAGTTAAAATTAAAACTGCTGGGACCAAATTTTAATACTAGTTTTCTGTTTGTTTTTTTTCAAAATTTTCAACATTATTTTTTCATTTTGTAAATATGTATTAGTTTTTTGTTCATTTTGTTGCTGATTTTGTTTATTTTTCTACATTTAAAAAAAAAATCATTATTTTGCTTTGATTTTCTGCCATTTGTGTCTTACTTTGCTCATGTTACCAATTACTTTGTTAGCTTATTATTAATTTTTGTTTTTTGTTGTTGCTCATTTTATTTTATTTTTTTCTTTTTTACTGATTGCTAAAATCTCAGGAGTTAAAGGGTTAAACTGAATCACATGGAAGAGGGAAATCTCTAAAACATGCAGGACACCGGCCCTCGAGGACTGGAGTTTGACACCCCTGCTCTAGTCAGTGTTTGATTTATATCATTTTCACACCAGATAGTGAGGTGAAGCTTAATGTTTATTTTTAACTAAAATTTTATTGGTATATTTGACAGGGAAAGTGCACATTAATCATGCCAGAATCAGCAAAAGGGCTATTTAAAAAAAAAAAAAAAAAAAAAATCTGTTGTCACCTAAAAAATAATAATAACGCGATTGTGTTGTTAATCTATAAGCACACATTAGCAATGATAATAATAATAATAAAGATATTGATTGTAATTAAAACATTGTTTAAACATCAGTGCTTCATTATTTATTCTTTATGCTATGTGTTATTTAAAACACATTGGCTATGTTTACGTGATGTTTTTAAATTCAGAATTATTTATTCTGAATTAAATAAGTTAGAACTAAAACTATTTCCTACATGTTTACATGGAAATGCTGATACTGAATAAAGGTTACCATGGAAACGTGTGTACTCTAGTTAATTGGACTTTCAGATGTGGAGGTACAGAAGTTTCTGATTGGACAGAACATTAACGTCTGGATGAGTACTAGAAGGAAATGATCACGTCCACTTCCTATCAACATGTTAGACTAGATACTACATGTGATTGGTGAATTTATTTTTGTAATAATTACGAAGCAACAGCTCGACTGAAATAACATAATAATAGCGACAGCACGGAATATGTGCGTCATCGCAGTAAGACCAGGAGCATGTGCAGAACAACAGGAATAAGGTTAAAGAGGAACTAACTGTTTCCATGTGAGAGGAATTATCACATTCAGAATTAAGAGTGGAATAAACCAGTGACTTTTTTTTTTATTCAGTTTAATGGGAATAGTCATTTACAACTGGAATTAAGTCTTTACATGGTTCATTTTAAAGAGGAATTAACCTTTGTTCTGAATTAAACAGGAATACTTACTTTAATGTGAATAGGCCCACAGTCTACATGCAATATATACACCAGACTTTTTAACAACACAGTTATGGATAGGGGTCACGAACCAGGCTCTGGCACCAACCACTGACCCTGATCCACTATTGTTAACAACTGACACCGACTTCTTCTGTTCTAAGTTTTAAGCCGTTTAAAGCAAGTTTTTTAGCACTTTAGTTCACTTTTATCCATAACCTTTTTACGGATTTATTTATTCTTCTATTGTATGTTTACTATGTGGTGTGAGCTATGTGGCAACTGAATTTCCCTGAGGGGATGAATAAAGTATCCATCCATCCATCCATCCATCCATCCATCCATCCATCCATCCATCCATCCATCCATCCATCCATCCATCCATCCATCCATCCATCCATCCATCCATCCATCCATCCATCCATCCATCCATCCATCTTTCCACCCACCCACCCACCCATCCATCTTTCCATCCATCCATCCACCCATCCATCCATCCATCCATCCATCCATCCATCCATCCATCCATCCATCCATCCATCCATCCATCCATCCATCCATCCATCCATCTTTCCACCCACCCACCCACCCATCCATCTTTCCATCCATCCATCCACCCATCCATCCATCCATCCATCCACCCACCCACCCATCCATCCATCCATCCATCCATCTTTCCATCCACCCATCCATCCATCCATCCATCTTTCCATCCACCCATCCATCCATCCATCCATCTTTCCATCCACCCATCCATCCATCCATCCATCTATATGCAGGATAAACAAAAAAAAAGCAAAAAACAAAACATGTAAATATAACCATATTTACAGCTTGTAATTTACTTAGTTTATACCAATATATGCAGTGAAAACTTCTCCCCCCCTGAATTGAAGATCACCTTGAAGAAAGTTTTTTGTTTTGTTTTTTTTAGCTTTGCCTTCAGACTAGATGCTATGTTTGGCAGACACCAAACCCTGCTTGTTACCACAAACATACCGCTCCCACTGTGAAGCTGGTGGCAGCATCAGGCTGTGGGATGCGTCTTGGCAGAAAACCCTGGAAGGCTTTTACAGGTAGGAAAAAAAAAAAAAAAAAAGAAAAAAGAAATCCAAGAGAGAAATCCGATTTGATCTGAAGGAGGACTACAACCTGGGAGAATAATTATGTGAAGAGTATAAGGAAAGCTACAGGAACATGATGAAATACAACAGGGTGAATGTTCTTATGCTGCACATGAAGTGGATGCACTCATCTATTACATATTGTGTTTTCTTAATTGACTGATATGGACCCACACAGACCTACTGTTACTTTAATGGCAGATGAATGTTTTTATATTTCCAGTAGGACAATGCTTTTCAAATGGTGGGATACCGAGCCTCCCCTTCAAGAACCCAAAAACAGCTGCAGCCTCAGAAAAGGACTAAAGGCTAAAGGCTAAGTGCTAAAGGCTAAAGGTCTGTGCATTTCAACATTAGTCCTTCAGTTACGCCCCATATATTAACTTCGCACCAGTATACACTAGTCAAGCAGCACTTTATTTCGGGAGCATTTAAAACCATCAAGTATGTATTCAACAACTACGATTAGGAAACTAATTACAGATATTGTCAAAAATAAAAAGGTGATTTAATTAAAGATACTAAACAAAATGCCACCAAAATAACACTGTGTGATCTTAAACAAGTCTGTGTAATAAATTGCACAATGTCACTGTTTCATATAAGACACTAACCAGACAATAACAAAACAAACAAACGTCAGTTTTGGTAACTTTACCAGCTTCTGCTTTTTAATGCACTTAGACACAAATTACACAATCACATGGATGGAGGGAGATGAAAAAAAAAAAAAAGAAGAGGTGTATGTACGTCTGTATATGTGTTTATGTATGTGTGGATGTATATGTATATATGTATTTATATATACAATTTTGGGATAACACTACACAATAACTTTATGTTTTGCCAAGGACATAACCGCAAAGTAAATTATTATTATTATTATTATTATTTTTTACATTGGTACTACAAAAAGTGCTACATATTCCTTTCTCTCTCACTTTGAATGAAGGTATGTATGTAAAATAATGCAATCGACTGTTTCAAGTTACGCACAATAATCTATTTAATCTGTAAATACTGAGACACTCGGGTGGGGATTAAACATTAAACACTTATATCTTTGTATAATAGAGTATGTAAAAATGGTATGGTTATGTGATAATGGAAATTTAAATCATCAGAATGTGTTGTAGGTGGAGGCCTTGTATAAACATGTTGAGGGTTTCTTGCTTCTTCCTGGCAAAGATGTACTGTGGGTCTCTTTTTTTTCTGACTTCTGTGATTGTATGCTTTAGTATGCCGAAATAAATACATGAAATTAAATAAACTATACTTTGAAAATAAAGTTAAGAGATAATTTGCATTTTTGAGAATAGGATATACAACAACAATTAACTGAAAATGTTGTAATGACAAGAAGAAATTAAAAATAAAATGCACTTACTCACTAACATAGTTCTCCATAGTATCTGCTTATTTGAAATTAAAGTGGAGCCTCCTTTCTTTTCTCTAGAACACTTCAGTAGCTGTTGTACAGTTTATCTGTGTGTTTCAGCTCCATCACTCAGTTCCTTTTCTATGGACATGGAGGCTAATGCTAAAGATGTTTTTGTCCAGTCGTGTTTCTGTCATAAATTTGAATAAACGTTAACGCTGAAAATGACCATTGGACAGAACAGCCAAAACAGTAACAGTCAAACAGACCAGTTTGTAAAGTTGTCTCAAACTCTCACTCAGATTTTTGCTCCGAAGAAAATTCTCCTTCGTCCATTATGAGTTAAAATACAGCTGGCTCTTGACTTTCCGTGTTCAGTTTGTTTAGATATTCTCCAGATTGCCTCTTATCAGCTCCTAACAAGTGCTAATCCAATCACTGAACACATACATGTGACATTTAGCGTAAGATCTGCTAGCTTGGCTTGGTTCGCAGAATCGCGATCTAATTGGCTATTGTAACTGAACTGTTCCTGTTCACTTACAGTGCACTGGGACCTGCGATGTCTGTTCTGAAGGTCT
Source organism: Siphamia tubifer (assembly GCA_020466265.1). NCBI lineage: Eukaryota > Metazoa > Chordata > Actinopteri > Kurtiformes > Apogonidae > Siphamia > Siphamia tubifer. The sequence goes on along the minus strand of CM035802.1, from coordinate 11,614,852 downwards.
CAAACAAATGTAATTTACCCGACAACACAAGCTAGCTGAAATATAATTGGTTAAAAACTCTACTATAAAAACACCATTGGAAGCCACTCGACTAAGAATACAGAGAATAGAGAATCATTTAGTTTACAATAAAATAACATACATTTACTTTTCTGAGCATATTTAGGCCAACAGAGAAGGCCTTACTGGACCTGACGACCCACCACTGATTAAATGTCAGTTTTGGGTCAAAGCTGTTTGTCCACTGTACTGTATGGGGTGTATTTGTGTGTGTGTGTGTGTGTGTGTGTGTGTGTGTGTGTGTAGGGGGTGGGGTGTTGGGACAAAACTAACCCTTCCAAGCCTATGGTCTGTGCTTCAGTTTTGGCTGATATGTTCGCCTCTTCTGGGTGCTTCTCATTGGTTGGTTCGTGGCCTCATATACCCTGGCATGAGCTTTGGTTTTGAGCAGCCAATCAGTATTAAGAAAACACCGACACTGATCCAAGCCTGGGCACAAGAACCACAGAAGACAAGTTCTGATATGATTTGTGACACTTCAACACATGTAACTGAAAAGCCCCAGAAAAGATAATGGACTGTACACACAGCTGCAGTACTACTACTACTACTAATAATAATAAAATAACTAGAAAAGCACTCTGTGTACAAACTCCGCCAAGGCAGACCAACACCTGGTTCTGTCAAAATGGGCTCCCAAGTGCTTCTGAGCATGCACATAAGCACCAAACATATTCACAGAGAAACAACCCGTCAATTAACTTGGATGCTGGACATAAGTAATACTTTCAAAGTATGTTTATTTTACCATGCCTTTGACTAGTAAGTATATATAAGCAATCACATGAGTACGATCTGTATCTGGGGTAACTATGGGGGTGGGGATTGTACAGTGCCTTATAAGAAGACTAGTTTGGGTCAACTAGTCTTCACTTACAAGGCAGCTGGTGAGTCCACTTCATACAGATCATTTAAAACACAACTCAAAAAATGACTGCTACAAAATCAAATTTGTCAGCACTAGTGATGTTCACATGTCAGGTTTTATACACAGAATTTTATACTATATGTTTTTTTACTGCAGGTTTTACATATTGAATTTTATGTTTTTACTGTTATGTTTTATATACTGAATTTTATGTTTTTACCGTTATGTTTTATATACTGAATTTTATGTTTTTACTGTTATGTTTTATATACTGAATTTTATGTTTTTACCGTTATGTTTTATATACTGAATTTTATGTTGTATGCTTTTATTGTTATGTTTTAATTTATTGCCAGGATACTTCTGGTAGGGGGACTATCATTTGAAATTAGCTTTTTAGCTCAAAATGGGTGCATTTACATTTTTCTTCTCTATAAAATGTGTATTAATGTATTAATTGTCCCTCTATAACAAATAAAGGTTAAATAAAAAAAAAATTAATTAAATAAATTGGATATTGATGTTTTATTGTTTTTGTATGATATGAACGCTATGCACATGAGTTATCTGGACGTTATTATTCACATTTATTTTATGATTCATTTGATTCAAATATGTAAAGATTTCACACATTTATACTAATCCACGGCTGCACCGGTACTTCCTGAACTTCAGGTGGCTCCTTTATTTCCTCTCTTTCAATGTTGGACATATTAATCCAGGTGCGTCTGCCACTTCTTGTTGTGACTACTGATTAATTAGACACACCTGGATTAATCAGTGTCTGATAATGAAAAACAGGAAATAAAGGAACCACCTGTGCATAAATTCCACCGAGACAGTGAATGTTTGTCAGTACTAAGAATACAGAACGCTTTCAGAGATTGCAAATGGTCTATTTATTTATTTGTCTATTTATTTATCCACTTGGGTCTGTCCTTTCTTTATATTTTATTTCTCTATCTTCCTCTCTTCTTTCCTCCTCCTCCCTTTTTTTCTTCTTGCTCTATGAATGCTAAAGTATTTTTAGATTAGAAGCTGTTCTAGACAGACGTTTCCAAATCGATCATTTTTCATCGGTTTTCCTCCAGTATATTAGCACTTTGGAATCTAAGTGACGTTTGTCGCGGTCGTTCGTCCAGGGCAACAGATGGAAATTAGCTTATGTGCTAAATCTGGCGTATGGATCTTGTTCTTTGTAACTAATGCTAATATTTATTAGTGGCCATGGCTCAGTTGGTAGAGTGGCTCATCCAATATCTCAAGGGTTGGCAGTTCGAATCAGTCAATCCTTCAATCATTGGATGACTGAGCTGAGTCACAGCCACCCAAATCAAATTTTACTTATGTAGCGCCAGATGATAACAGAAGCCATCTCAGTCGAAAGCACTCTGAAGACAATTTACAGAATCAAGGAGATAGAGCAGGTCATCCAAAACTGAAGAGTTGGCAGTTTGAATCCAGCTCTGTCCTAGTCTGTCAGTCGTGTCCTTGGGCAAGACACATGACCAGCCTTTCCTCTGGTGCCGCACTGGTGGTGATGGAAGCCATCAGTCTGACCCAGGGCAGCTGTGGGTACAGATGTAGTTTGGAAAGTAACTCAGTAAAAGTACTTTGTTACTGTACTTAAGTAGATTTTTTTTTAGGTATCTGTACTTGAGTATTTTTTTTCTGGAAAATTTTTACTTTTACTTCCTACATTTTCACATAAATATCTGTACTTTATACTCTTTACATTTATATAAATATCTGTACTTTATACTCTTTACATTTATATAAATATCTGTACTTTATATTCTTTACATTTATATAAATATATGTACTTTATATTCTTTACATTTATATAAATATATGTACTTTATACTCTTTACATTTATATAAATATATGTACTTTATATTCTTTACGTTTATATAAATATCTGTACTTTATATTCTTTACATTTATATAAATATATGTACTTTATACTCTTTACATTCTCAGAATAGAGTCATTACTTGTCCAATTTAAATCTCATAATTTTGATGTTTTATTTCACAATTTTCCCATTTTACCAGAACTTTGACCTTTTCTCTTAAAATTATGCATTTTTATGTCACATTTATAACCTTTTTTAATCTCATCACTATCTTAAATGTAACTTTTCTTTCCCCATTTTTCCTAAATTTCTTACCCATATCCACAAAATTTTGTAATGTAACTTGATCAAACACATTATTTACCCAGTAACTCAGTTTTAAATATTTTATTTTAGATACTTTTGAAACTTTTTTTGTATTTTATTACAATTGAGAAATTGTATTGTTTTACTTTAATTGAATCAGTACTTCTACTTTTACCTGATCAATTTTTCACACAAATAGCTGTACTTCTACTTAAGTACAGAATGTGAGTACTTTTAACACCACTGGTTTACGACCACCAGAGGGAGAATGTGAGAGTAAATGAAGAATGGGTCAGTAATGTAAAGTGCTTAGTAGGGTTGAGAAATTTAGTTGTAAGGTCAATATGCATTTCCATGGAACATCTACGATCCATTATATATGATAGATATTCGAATGGCACCTCACGATGCAACAGGATTCAAACCTAAATCATGATACAGAACAATTAAGCCAGTGCTTCTCAAATCTGGTCCTTGTGGCCCAGTGTCCTGCATGTTTTACGCATTTCCCTCTTCTTCTTCTTTGTTTTTTAATATAAACTAATTAGGACATTTTTTTTACTAAAAACATTTAAATGAAAACAAACAAAACATTTTTTTAAAACGTTAAAAAAAATTCAAATAAAAAAAGGGAAAAAATTTATTGAAAAAATATTGAAAAAAACAATTGAAAGACTTTTAAAATTTAAGACATTTAAATTAACAAATATATAAAAATAAAACATTAAAAAAATTCAAAAATTAAAGAATACATTTAATTAATGAAATAAAATGAATGAAAAACAATAAATAAAAAACAATAAATAAAACAAATCTCTCTCTGTTCCTTCACACATGGAATCCATTACACCATAATTAGGCTTCTGAAGAGCTGATCAATAATTGAACTAGGGGTGATAGAAGAGGGAAATAACTAAAACATACAGGACACTGGACCACGAGGAACGGATTTGAGATGCACTGAATTAAGCCAATTCTATTAATAAAAATGTGCAATTCAATGAGCTGAATATTTATGTATGAAATAATTCAATAAAAGTGTCTTTAGTTCAGTTTCAGAACATGTACCTCACATACAGTCAGTGAAAAAGTTAGGACTGTTTACAAAGTCATTTCTCTACGTGTATACAGATAATATCTTGTATTTGTCATGTAGATAAAACAGAGAGACATATGTGAAGTATTCTGGGATGCAATGTTGGGTATGTATGTCACTGTTTAAAATCCTTGAACTCCTGAGACTTTAGCAGTTCCACAGTAAAAAAAAAATAAAAAATACAAATAAGCAACAAAATGAACAAAAAAAGCCAAAGTGATCAATAAAAATGAAACAAAAAAATGAATAAACCAAACAAAATAATAAGTAACACAAACAATGTAAGACACAAACAACAAAATTTAAGAAAAATCCTAAAATACAAAATGTAGAAAAATAAACAAAACAAGCAACAAAATGAAAAAAAAAAACCAATACATATTGACATAATAACAAATAGTATGAAACAATTTGCAAAACAATTCAGTAAAAACTATTAAAAAGAAAGAACTTGTATTGTAATTTGGTTCCAATAGTTTTAATTTGGGATTTTTCTTTTTTTATAAATCAGTTGCTTTTTGACATCTGTTTATTTCCATTGTTCAGTTCCATCAACAAAACCCAGTAAAAAAACAGATTTAAAAAATTTTTAATTTATTTAAACTAAACAATTCATTCAAAATGCATCAGCGCTGACACATCAGTGGTTAAAGGGTTAGAATTCAGTCCAGCTGATCAAAAGTACATGTTCAGACTTCATAGTTTTCACCTGCAGTGTTCTTGCCACAGTATCTTTTCAAACTTTTCATTCACTTGCAGCTTCTCTACCGTTGCATTCAGATTGTGTACATGCGTGTCCATACATATCAGATAATCTTCCCATCCCTAATGTCTAGAATAGTGCTTATAGAAATGTAATCCATTATACACACTGACCTGTAACTTAAAAAATAAATTAAATAAACATTGCAAATCTATCTTTGACTGCTACATACACATTGTCAAATATATATTATTTTATTTTACATTTGCTGCTTTGACAGAAGACATGGACCAGGTAAACATTTATTTTTAGATTTTGTGAAGTCATTAAAATATACTCAACGAAAACCCATGCAGTATAAATACTAAAGTACTATCACCATGAATCTACAAGTTTAATACTACTAATAATATCTAGACATCGATCCATTAACTGAAGAAAATGTAACCTGTGTGCTTATCTCTTGCTGGTGTGACGTAAAAGGAATATGTCCTGTTCATGTCATGTGTGGAATCTGTTTGTCAGTGTTTGTGGATAAACGTCAATACAGATTTTTGTAGACCTGTATTCAGATGAGAAGCCCCTCCCACAGTCTGTCACATCTGTTAAAGGCCCCTCCCACAGTCTGTCACATCTGTTAAAGGCCCCTCCCACAGTCTGTGTCAGTCATGTTAATGCCCCTCCCACATTCAGCATCACTTCTGTTAAGGCCCCTCCCACAGTCTGTGTCACTTCTGTTAAAGCCCCTCCCACATTCTGCATCACTTCTGTTAAAGCCCCTCCCACAGTCTGTGTCCATCATGTTAAAGCCCCTCCCACATTCAGCATCAATTCTGTTAAAGCCCCTCCCACAGTCTGGCACTTCTGTTAAAGCCCCTCCCACAGTCTGTGTCCATCATGTTAAAGCCCCTCCCACATCAGCATCACTTCTGTTAAGGCCCCTCCCACAGTCTGTGTCAGTCATGTTAAAACCCCTCCCACAGTCTGTGTCACTTCCGTTAACGCCCCTCCCACAGTCACGTCACTTCCGTTAACGCCCCTCCCACACTTCTGTTAAGGCCCCTCCCACAGTCTGTGTCAGTCATGCTAAAGCCCCTCCCACATTCAGCATCACTTCTGTTAAAGCTCCTCCCACATTCTGCATTACTTCTATTAAAGCCCCTCCCACAGTCTGTGTCAGTCATGTTAAAGCCCCTCCCACAGTCTGTGTCCATCATGTTAAAGCCCCTCCCACATTCAGCATCACTTCTATTAAAGCCCCTCCCACAGTCTGTGTCAGTCATGTTAAAGCCCCTCCCACAGTCTGTGTCCATCATGTTAAAGCTCCTCCCACATTCTGCATTACTTCTATTAAAGCCCCTCCCACAGTCTGTGTCAGTCATGTTAAAGCCCCTCCCACAGTCTGTGTCCATCATGTTAAAGCCCCTCCCACATTCAGCATCACTTCTATTAAAGCCCCTCCCACAGTCTGTGTCAGTCATGTTAAAGCCTCCAGGTGTCTCATAGACACTGCAGCTCCGTTTCCACGGCGATCAGCAGTGGAAGGAACATCAAAGGGCAGAAATAAACACACACTATATTTCATGTAAAAATAGGTGTGAACATGCTGCCAAACTCTTGCAATTTCTGGGAAAACTGTAAATAACTGTTAAAAAAAATGATCATAAGTAGCAGATATCACCATGAATCTACAAGTTTACTACTACTAATTATTATTATTAGTAGTAGTAGTAGTAGTATAATAAAAACACAGGGTCATATGAAGACTATCTTGTATAAATTAAAACTATTTGAGTATAAAATGACACTTCTATTTCAAACAGTAAATGGCAACGCTTCGCCACTTTTTTTAATACATCATATTCCACCTTCATTTTGCAGATTTAATGTTATCTAAACGAGTGTAGATGGGAATAAAAAGCGGGTCCTAATTAGCCCACCTGGGAGCCCATTGATTTGTCTACAGAGACTTCCATCAATAACATGCTTCACAGAGGAAACTACGCCAATACACATCTAAATGCCAATTAAGCTTTTGTCTCCACATTTAGATGCTCCGCTACTCTTGTATGTTAAGAGAAAAGGGAAACCTGTCATCACCTGCATTAATTACATTACATTACACTCACTTAGGCTCCTACTCATCAGTTATAAGTGATTTATTTCCCTTTTTTTTTTTTTTTAAATCTGGATGGATGCCCAGTGCTCTTACTCTCCTCCAAATAGATCAATTGACAACATATTGACTGTTTGTGTCTACTTTCTTTTAATTTTTTTTTTTTCTCACAATGGCGCGTAAAATAGCAACGCTCTGCAAATCGCTTGATTAGTAGTGACAAGAACGTTCTAAAAATAGAAGTCTTAACTATGGTGGGCCAAAGTTGAGTTCTCACAGTAGAGCAGATTTAAGGGGAATATAAAAAAAAAAAAAAAAAAAAAGAGGATCATTTACAGCACTGCCTTTGAACTTTATGCCTATGAATTCTTTTCAAGTTTTTTTTTTTTTTTCCCTAAAAATTTGTGCGCACTCCAGTTCTTTGTGGGTCTTTGATATGGTGTATCTTTGACTCTCAGATCTGTAAGGGTAGAAGGTGTGAACCTCAGAGATACTTGTTTACTGCAGGCCATTTTTACTGAAGGTGAGACTAGATGTGCAAAAATATCAACCAAAATATGGCCATGAAAATACATCAACGTTCCTGTGCGTTTGTCGATCCTGGGGTCTAACATGGAGGCTTGTTTATCGCATAGTACGTAATGTGATTTAGGCTGAATGTTCGGCACAGATGAGTAGAATCCCACCTAATCGTGTTTCATAAATGTCAAGGAAATTTATAAGACAGGAATTATGTGACCGAAGGACTTTAGAGAGAAAAGGAAAAAAAATAAAAATAAAAAATTAACAGGGTAAGAACAGAGAACGCACTGCAAAAAGGTTACAGGTTTTACATGGATTGTTTCTTCTCCCAATTTGACATTTCCTTGTGATGATGATGATGATGATGATGATGATGATGATGATGATGATGATGGCATTAATGTGAGTGATGTGATAATGTCAAGGATCTTCGGCTCAGGAAGTGATGTGGCATTTAAGAGCCAGTACAGTGTCAAAGAACATCCACTTCCTACATATAGAGCCTGTTTACATGACATCATTCAGAATAAAGGTTAGCTCCATGTAAACATATCATTCCAGTTGAAAATGGCTGAACATGTCTAACCTCAGCCCTGGCTTAAAACTGCTTTTTAAAATAGTCTTGTAAACAGTAAATTGAGTCTAATATAATTTTGTGGCTTCAGTTGTAAAATAAGACAATCTTAGAAATGATGAATAAAGGTTTCCCTGACTATATTTGACATGAATCATCATTATTTTTTCTGTATTTCTTCTGATTGTTTCTTTTGATATCTAGTTTCTATCATTATTTACTGTTTCAGAGTTACAACATCCATCCTTATTTGCTTTTCATGTGCTTGTTAATCAACCCATCAAAAATGTATTATTCGTCGCCCATTGCCACAGGTGGTCATAGTACTCACATTCTGTACTTAAGTAGAAGTTACTTATGTGAAAAAATACTCTGGTAAACATAGAAGTACTGATTTTGATTTTTTTTTTTTAATGATTTATTTCGAACATGTGCAGAATGCAACAATAATCAATACAACAATAATAATAATAATAATAATAATAATAATAATAATAATAATAATAATAATAATAATAATAATAATAATAATAATAATAATAATAATAATAATAATAATAATAATAATAATAATAACTCCTCTACTTAAGTAAAAGTAAAATAGTACAATTTCTCAATTGTAATAAAGTACAAAAGTAAAACCTTTTTTTTGCCATGAATGCAATAATACTTATTTAACCAGGAAAGTTTCAAAACTATCAAAATTAAAGCCTTTAAAAGTGAGTTAATGTGTTGAAATTGGGTTTGGTCACAGTACTCAGTTTTGTGGGTATGTGCAGGAAATGTAGGGAGAAAAAAGTCACAATTGAGATGAAAAGTGCTGAGATCTTTTTTTTTAAGTTACAAATATCAGCTAAAAATATGCATAATTTTAAGATAAAATGTTAAAATTGTGAAATTAAAAGTCAAAATGATGAGATAAATATCCCAAAATGTGAATTAGTAGTCAATATAACTATAATATATAAAGTCACAGTTTCTCTCCTCCACTGATTTTCCCTTTGAAGTGACTTATTTTTCATACTGTCACATCTGTTTAGTTTGAAAAAGTGATGCATCTATTCTGAGAATGTAAAGACTATAAAGTACATATATTTGTATAAATGTAAAGAGTATAAATTACATATATTTGTATAAATGTAAAGAGTATAAATTACATATATTTGTATAAATGTAAAGAGTATAAAGTACATATATTTGTATAAATGTAAAGAGTATAAAGTACATATATATATATATATATAAATGTAAAGAGTATAAAGTACATATATTTATATAAATGTAATGAGTATAAAGTACATATATTTGTATAAATGTAAAGAGTATAAAGTACATATATTTATATAAATGTAATGAGTATAAAGTACATATATTTGTATAAATGTAAAGAGTATAAAGTACATATATTTATATAAATGTAAAGGGTATAAAGTACATATATTTGTATAAATGTAAAGAGTATAAAGTACATATATTTGTATAAATGTAAAGAGTATAAAGTACATATATCTATGCAAAAATGAAGGGAGTAAAAGTAAAAAGTTGCCAAAAAAATAAATACTCAAGTAAAGTACAAATACCTAAATAAATCTACTTAAGTACAGTAAAGTAATGTAGTATTTTTACTTAGTTACTTACCATCACTGATCCTCCATTTGAAGACACCACATGTGATTTAAATATTTCAGCTGCCGAATAATCATAAACTTAATGTTCATGGTGACATTTAATGACCCAGTTACCGTCAATTTACATCACAGTCGATGTTAATTTTGCAACATGTCACCTTTGACCTCCAGAGATCTCAAAATCTCTTAGTCGTAGGCAATAACACCAATTATGAGAATTGTAGAAATCTTCATTCCACATCATTTGATACTAATCTGTAAATTCCTGGTCTTGTCACGATGATGCACATATTCTGTTAATATGTTAAATTGGTCGAGTTGCTATTTAATAATTATTACAAAAATAAACACAAAAATCACATGTAGTATCTGACCTAACATGTTGCTACACAGTGAAACCACCAGTGTTAATATAACACTTAAAGAGTTCATTTTAACACTACCACAGTGAACATATGATCCCTATCTACAGAGTGTAAAATTTACACTGAACCTACAGTTTTCCAGAGTCAACTTCACACTAATATTTTACATTACACTAATTAGTATCAATCAAGTTTTACACTATGTGAGAAGTAACACCTATAGTTTTACTGACATTCAACACTGAAGGTTTTTATGTTCAGATATACTATTTCCAGTGTTAAACCTACTTTAACACTACATGTTCATCAAGAAAATTACTCCAAAGTGTGTTGATTTTTAACTGTTTGAAAACATACTTTCGATCTTCTGGAAGGAAAGCTCTATAACCTCATGGATTTAGATTGCACCTTGTTGAAAAGTACTCAGTGCAATTTTAAGGTTACATTCTCCTCCTTTCTGATTTCCCCTGGAGAGTTTTCACCTCTCTTGATAGTCCTTGAGTGCCTCCCTGGTGTATTGATCAAAGCTTTGCCCATATTCCCAAAGGAGTACAGCAGACAAAAAAATCATCCAAGGCAACCTTTTTGTATCTGCCACCAGTGCAGTGAGAGTGTACGCTTTCAATGAAAAAACATGCCTCTTCTGTGCCCAGTCTCTTTAACAGTGTCTTCTCTGCGTCTACTGTAAACTGTGTGTCCTACAGAGGATTATAATACACATCTGAAAACTAGAAAAGCACTGTGAGAGGGTAGACCTCCACCAAGTGCGACAGTCCCCCTGAAATTGCAATGAAATCCGTCTTCTGGATCATATCCAGATCAGTATGTGGAATATGATAGTGCAGGGGTGTCAAACTGCAGTCCACGAGGGCCGGTGTCCTGCATGTTTTAGATGTTTCCCTCTTCCATTACACCTGGAGGCCATTGCATCATTATCAGTCTGATGAGGAGGTGATTATTAACTCTTTAAATGTCAGCGCTGATGTATTCTGAATGGATGATTTAGTTTAAATATTCAGAAAAAATCAACAGTTTTACTTTATTTTGTGCATGGAAAAGGTGCCAAAAAGCAAGAGGTGTTTTTTTTCTTCTTTTTATTATTATTATTATTATTATTATTATTATTATTATTATTATTATTATTATTATTATTATTATTATTATTATTATTATTATTATTATTATTATTATTATTATTATATTTCACCATTTTTTTAAATTGCTGTGACCAAATGTCAATACTTGTTTTCTTCTTTAGTAATTTTTTTTTCAAAATTTTCCATATTATTTGTATTTTGTGAATATTTATTAGTTCATTTTCTTTATTTTTCTTCATTTTGGTTCTTTAAATTTTTTTTAATTTTCTTTAATTTTCTGCCATTTGTGTCTTACTTTGCTCATGTTACCAGTTATTTTGTTAGTTCTCAGGAGTTAAAGGGTTAAACTGAATCACATGGAAAAGGGAAATATCTAAAACATTCAGGACACCGGCCCTCGAGGACTGGACTTTGACACCTGTGTAATAGAGGATCCCATTGTCCATCTATGAGTCAAATTTCATGAGGTTTGATCAATAATTAACCAAGATATTGAGAAACAAAATTTTTCGCCCCATTTTCCACCACGTTAATGAAAATTTCAAAGTGATCCAGAATTAAGGATTTCTTTCGGATCACCCCCAAAATGAAGTCACTTCTTCCTGTTCACATTTCCAACATATCCTGAAAATTTCATCAAAATCCGTCTATACATTTTTGAGTTATCTTGAACAGACAGACAGACAAACAGACAAACCTCCTTAGATGGTGTTCTGAGAAGATTGAGATAACTAATGGTACGGCCACACCCAACGCAAATTTTCACATTCGCGCGTCGAAATTACAAACAAAGTCAATGGAGAGATACGTTTGGACACAGATTCACCCAGGGTGGTGCATTGGAGGAGTTTCTGCGGAGCGTTAGAGCTCCACGTCTTGCCGCAAATCCGTGTAAACGCTGGAGTCGAAAATATTGAACTTTTCAGGCGAATTTGCGTGACGCCGTGCTATGAAAACCAATCAGCGCTGAGATGCTGCCATGACGTCATGACAGAATGATGTTTGACCCAGAAGGAGGCAGAAAGAAAAACTGAGCCTGAAATACCAGTGAAAGTGGACCCTGTGCTGTAGGCTCTTCTGCAGGATCAGGTGAACCCAAAAGTGACGCCGTCTGGGACCCAGACGTATGGGACCCCCAGAGCAGGTACAGAGCAGGAACCCAAGTGAACTGAGCCATAGTTAAGGACAGACTCACATGGACAGATTTTGTTTATCTGTGTTTATCCAGCATCCAGACTCGGGCATTGCGCATTAATTTTTATTTGATTTGAATGATTTATTTCGAACATGTGCAAAGTGCAACAATAATAATAATAATAATAACAATGACATGTCCGAAAAGGAGTAGGATGAAGCATAAGCTTATTTAATTCTACCCCTTCTTCACTTTCCCAATAACCTGAATTCATCTTATAGCAATATAGTGCATAGTACAAAAATTATGATAATAATAAAAATAATAACAATAACAATAATAAATAACTGAAATATGAAACATATACATATATACAAAAACAAAACAAAAACTAAGTGAGCAGATAGGAAAGTAGGTAACAAATAGAGTTTGTTTGTTTGTTTGTTTTCTTTTTTTCTTCCCTTCCTTCTTTTTCTTTTCCCTTTCTTTTTTCTTCCTTTTTTTTCCCTTTTTCTAATTTGTCTGCATTTTGTTCTTATTTTTTATTTTATTTTATTTTATTTTTCTATTCATTCACTTATTTTATTCATTTATTTATTTATTAATCAAAATCAATCAAATCAAAATCAACCCTGTGATTAAAAATTGGAGTCATTCGACAGCCGTAGTAATAATTACATGTTAATTTGGCTAAAAACTGACAAAATATCTCATTTACACTGAAATATGATAAACATTCCCAACAGCAGAAAGTGACTCACATTCATATTTCCTGGATTGAAGATTTGCAATCCATTTTTTAAAGCGCACGCTGGGAGAAAGCAAGCATTTTATTCATTTGTCACTGTGGGTTTGGGATTAAAACCTCAAAAGTTGCAGCAGAATTCATGCTCGTACTTAAATCTAGGTTACTGTCCCCAATGAAACCAAAGAACGCTGCTGTATAAATGAATAATGCAAAAAAAAAAAATGTAATAAAAAAAAAAAAAAAATCCACATTTCCACATGGAGAAGCAGCAGAAGGAGACCAAAAGATCTGGAGAATAGATTAAAACCTTCGCCTTTATATTTACCCACTTGTAAGGTGAAAGTCATTAGCATTAATAGTCTCAAATAGGCTAACAATTCACCCCCGTTACCCACCTATTTGAAATACATTGAGACAACTGAGCCTCTGTCAGTGTAATTGATGTTCTTCACTTACTGCTGTTCAAGGTGAGTAATGGCAATCTTCCTCTCTATTGCTGTTTCTCTCTCCATCCCCTAATGGCTCTTCAGAGAGCTCTAATGGCATCTGAGACGGGCAGTGGAATGCTAATACTCTCATCTCTTTGTGGAAAACTGGAGTGACATTCCAGCATTTCAAGCCCCGTGCAGACGTCTGCTATGTGAACGAAGCCTCTGCAGAGAAAACGAAACCCAACACATGAATGCCAAACATTTTAAGTTAATTTGTCAGGGACAGGAAAGGTGTTTCCTGGGTCAATTTAACCCCAGGACATCTTTAATTATCCAAAATATAATATATAATCCTAACAAGTACTTAATATTTCATTACTAATTCCATGACTAATGTCAATCCATTATATCAATATTTAATAAAAACTGTTACATTACGCAATTTTCAATCAAGCCAATGATTAAATGTAAATAAATAAATACAACTTTGACTATGCTGGGTCTCAGGAGGATATGCCTCAACATAAAATGTCTCATAGTTGTAAAGAAAGAAATAGTCTGACATGTCCCACAGCTGGGTCAAATGGACCTGTGATCACTAATATGTGAGATATTAGATGTTGAATACACTAATTAAAACTAGCAGAAGAAGGTTCATACAGAAAAAAATACATTGGCCTATTTATCCTAAATGTTCAAACTTTAAAACGGGTCCAAAAGGCAGTTATGAAAGCTAAGGAGACAGGTACTAATCTGAACTGGGTGACGTCAAAGTCCAGAAAACTGTTTGCTAACTGTAACACGACTTTTGTATTTTACAGACTGGAGTGTGAGTGTTTTTATATTGAAAAGAAGACTGAAGGACAGAGTAGCAGAACACAAGTACACCATCAGGGTAAAAAATGGTGGGTAACTATCACCAGGTTGGTCATTCCTCTGCTTCCTCACTTAGAGTGATGGTTATAGAAGTGGTCCACAAACCCCTCAGAGGTAGAGACCACCTTCAGATCCTTCTTCAGAGAGACTTTTTAGATTTGCAAGTGGAGGGCAACCTCCTATCCAGGCCTGAATGAAGACTGTGGTTTTTCCCCCTATTTATGATGCATGTATATGTATATATATATATATATATATATATATATATATATATATATATATATATATATATATATATATATATGTGTGTGTGTGTGTGTGTGTGTGTGTGTGTGTGTGTGTGTGTGTGTGTGTGTGTGTGTGTGTGTGTGTGTGTGTGCTTCTGATGTTTTTTAAATTTTTATGTTTTTATTTTATTTATTTATTTTTTAGTATTTTAAAGGGATTTTTACATTTTAAATATTTTTTTTTTTAATTTTAATTTTTGGAAGGTATTTGAAAATAAATAAATAAATATATATATATATATATATATATATATATATATATATATATATATATATATATATATATATATATATATATATATATATATATATATGTGTGTGACCCACCACCACGAAACCAGGCATAAGTGTCTTAAATCCAAACTGAGTTATTTGTGTAGCTTGGTAGAGTGGAAACTAAGGTTTAAGATGGTGAAAAATTATGTTTCTATCACAAGTAGAACCAAAGTTATGGTAATTTTAATATCCACATTTGGACATATTTTGCAATTTGCACAGTTTTAGATATTGTCCGTTAAAGTTTTGGACTGTTTTGGGGTAGGAAGTCCTTAGCAACGCATAATAATTTGTATCTGATTGACACAAATTTTCCACAGATGTTAAAGGACACTCTGATGGACATGTCACAGAAGTTTTATATATTATAATAATAGGACAGAAGTGCGACGTATTATAATCATTTGGCTTACACCATTGGACAAGAACATTCAATATAAGCTTTTACCTCGTACCGAACACTTGGGTGTTTACCCACGGAACGGAGATCGGTTTGTTCGGTGAAAAGAGGTGGAAGTCGTCTTTGTCTTTGCTCCGCAATCCCTGAACTTTTGTCGCCGCTTAAATAATTGACTCAATAAACACCTTTATTGATTGGATTTCAATGTAATGACCACAGGAACTGAAAATAGAGGTGTTAAGGTACCATTTTTTGATAAGGTGTAAACACAAATAAGAAATCACCTTCCAGCCTAAATTTGGCTGTAGCTCTGAACGGGTCAGCGCAACTTATGCCTGGTTTCATGGTGGCGGGTCACATATATGTTTTTTTAAATTATTTTAATAAAAAAAAAAATGTAATATGTGTATGTGTATTTTTTAGTGTGTATGTTTATTTTAATATGTAGCTTTTCTTATTTTTATTTAATTAGTTAATTGCCTGCTCCACTAGTATAATTAATGACTCCACCCCCTTTCGTCAGCCTTCGGTGCCTATTTAACCTTTCACCTATGGTTAGTTTCTGTGTATGCCCTGATGCAGGCTGATGTCCGCAACGTCTCGGCTGATGTGTTTTTAGCTTTTACATTGTTTCATTAAATCCACTTTTAAAACGGGTCAGTTTGACCTGTAACATAACAGGAGGGTTAAATCTGCCCACTGATGTTACTACTACAGTATCACCATTTTTTAAGCAGCAGACTTTATCAAGACTTATGATCAAAACTTTTCTTTTTTAAACTTTGTTCCAGTTGCAATCGAACATTCTAACAAGAAGAACAATGGTTTTCTTCTTATTTTTTGTCATGGGTATAACCTCTGCTCAGACCACCCACCCCCACTAGGAAAACAGGCTCTTGGAAGGTAGACATGTTTGAAGTGTAAATATTCTACAGGTCAAACACTGCAGTTGAGAAGTCAGATAGCAGCATATTTTTATCCATGCAAAACAACTTTGATTTATTTCACACACTTTATTCTTCCCCGACAGGAGACAATGTTAAGGATCTGCCAGCGCTCAGTAGAATTTTGTCTTATTGTCTTTATTTTATGGTGTCAGTTTGATGCTATATTTGGACCAGTCAGTCTGGTAAATAAAACGCCTGAAGCAAAGGTGTCAAAAATACAAGCAGCTCAACAAACAATGTGATCTGACCTGTGGGATGAACCTCCCAAGTGAAGATATTAATTATCAGTTTAGTTCAGGGTGTCACATACAGACCAATTTGATCTCAAGTGGTCAGATTAGTAAAATACTATTATAATAACCTAGAAATAATGACAAGTACATATTTTGTCTTTAATTTAGGGCAAAAAAAAACCCTTACATTTTTACATTTATACACTATTATTTCACAAAAAAATGTGAATAACCTGAAGACAATATGAACAAGGTCCACCTACGAGTCTGATCTGGACTGTGGGATGAATTTCAATAGCGCAAAAATGACGCTAAATATATTAGGAATCAGTTTCGTTCAGGGGCCACATACAGACCAATATGAACTCAAGTTGTCAGATCAGTAAAATGCTATGATAATAACTTATAAACAATTACAAGTACATTTTCTCTTTAATTTAGGACAAAAAATGGCATTTGTATGGAAATTTAAAAATAAATAAATAAATAAAAAATTATATATATATATATATATATATATATATATATATATATATATATATATATATATATAAATAACCTGAATAAAATATGTGTGTTACTGATTAAGAAAACTCTAGTCTTAAATGCTGGTTGGTTCAAGTTTCCAAGATAATTCTGTGGTCAAAATGTAAAATTCTTAGCATTAAGAAGAGAATAGGTTTTAGTCTAAAGCAGGGGTGTCCAAATCCAGTCCTCGAGGGCCAGTGTCCTACATGTTCAAGTCATCAATAAAATGAACAAAAATGAAAAATAAACTGACAAAATAATTTGTAACATGAAGAAAGTAAGACACAAATGGTGCAAAATTAAAGAAAAAATTATAAAATAAACAGTATAATGTAGAAAAATAAACCATGAGCGACAAAAGGAACAAAAACTTTGTGTCTTTATTATTATTATTTTGTCAATTTATTCATTTTTGTTGGATTTATTGATTAAATTTGGCCATTTTTGTTCATTTTGTTGGTTATTTTAATTCTTTTTACTGTGGAACTGCTAAAGTCTCAGGAGTTAAAGGGTTAAACTGAATCATGTGGAAGAGGGAAATATCTAAAACATGCAGGACACTGGCCCTCGCGGACTGGATTTAGACACCCCTGGTCTAAAGGGATATATATTTAGAGCACAGGTGTCAAACTCCAGTCCTCGAGGGCCGGTGTCCTACATGTTTTAGATATTTCCTTCTTCCATGTGATTCAGTTTAACCCTTTAACTCCTGAGAACTAACAAAATAACTGGTAACATGAGCAAAGTAAGACACAAATGGTAGAAAATCAAAGAAAAATACTAAAATTAAAAAATAAAAAATGTAGAAAAATAAACAAAATGAGCAACAAAAACTAATAAATATTTACAAAATGACAAATAATGTGGAAAATTTTGGGGGAAAAAATTACGAAAGAAGAATTTTTTTTAAATTTGGTCCCAGCAATTTTAATTTTGCCTTTCAAAAATGTTTAAAATACCCAAAAAAAATCTTGCTTTTTGGCACCCTTTCCATGCACAAAACTAAAAGGAAAATAGTTGAATTTTTCGGAATATTTAAACTAAATCATCCATTCAGAATGAGTTAATAATCAGCTCCTCATCAGACTGATAATGATGCAATGGCCTCCAGGTGTAATGGAAGAGGGAAACATCTAAAACATGCAGGACACCGGCCCTCGAGGACCGCACTTTGACACCCCTGATTTAGAGTCTTTCACAGACTCGGAGGCTGTTTGCAACCATCAAGTATTTCAGCTAACTGTAAATATCTATGCAAAAGTGTCACATATTCTGAAAAGCCGAACAAAAAAAGACAAGTGTTGGCTGCATAAAAGTAAAAAGAGAATTAAAAATATTTTGTTTCTATGGAAAATAGTGATTGTATGTCAAGCCAACAGAGTTCACCGAGCCTCTGTTAGTTGAATACCAACATGATGTACCTCTAATGACCCCCACCCCCTGTCACTTTCCATGTGCTTTGACAGACTATTGTGGTTGAATGGGGCATACTCTCACCTCTGAATACACACTTAAGCACTGGGTATTTTAACTGTGAATAGCGATAGGTGTGACTGCAGATGACAGACAGTACAGAAAATCCAAAGATGTTCACATTCACTCTCTTTAAAAAGGGCCAGCTATTATAAATTATATATATTTGAAAACTAGGAGTTTCAAGGGTTTTAATGGTGTCACTTATATGTTTGAATGACAAAAATTATGTCAAAATTGGTTCAAATTGACAGCCGGTGAGCACTTTGACTCCAGAGTGTAATCTATGATTATTTGAAAAAATGATGCTCCTCTGAGGTTGAAGGCTCATGTTTTTACCGTGGTTGACGTATGGCAGAATCAGAGCGATGGGGCCCATATATACAGTATGACTAATGCACACTGTACAGTAGACCTCAGGGGGTGCAGGCCAATCATCCTCTCCTCAGTGTGTAGGTATACTTATTTTCTCAGGGATGCTAGTTCTATTACAGAGTTTAGCTGAGGGGTTAGGGGCTGGAACACTACCGCTACCACGGAAACCTTCCGAGAAAATGTTATGTTCTTGAAACCCCAAAGCTACTTTCCTATGTGGGCAGATAATATAGTTATAATCCAGGGTATTCAAGAGGGAGAAAAAATGATCTAAGAGTACATAGTGTCCCTTGCTGCAAGCGATTTGAAATGTCTCACAGCTGCTTGATCTCGTCAGGATTGCTTTTGCTCTTTGACTTTTCATTTCTTTATTTTTAGTTCAGTCGTGTCAACACTTGGATTATGAAATAAATTCAAAATCTAGTTTTATTTGAGGGAGAAATACAGCTAAATTCAGAAATGTGGTTTTCCATGTGCAGATGCCTGAATAATCAGCCTGTAACTTAATTTATTCATTCATTTATTGATTTAATTGTTTAATTTAGGACTAGTCTGATATTAGAGCTGCACAATATATTGTTTGAGGATCAACATCGCAATGTACGTGTGTGCAATAGTCACACTACAGGTCCTGCAATTTATTTATTTTTTTATCATTTTTTTCCCTTTATTTGTATACATTTTTATTTTATTTATTTTTTTATTCATTCATTTAATTGTATTTAATGTATTAATTTTCATGCATCTTTTATTATTTTATTTATTTTACTTTTTTTTTTACATTTTGATTGGTTGATTTATTTTTAACTACTAATTTTACGTCATTATTTCAGCTACAAGAAGGATGATACTGAAACATATGTTGTAATCTGTTTGACAGTTTGTGTCGGCAACACACAGCTGATATTTACTCCCGAGTATTTTTTTTCATATCACAATGTATATTGCAGTGTTAAAAAAAACGGTAATGTCAATGTTTGTATCGTGCAGCCTTAATTGACATATTCGGTAAATCATGAAATGTATAATTGTATGTCCTTGTTAAGTGTCATCTGATAATTTGCATCATTATGTGATGCCATATAAAGACATTTAATTAGTTTATTGATTGACCCTTTCAATACAGAGGAGTTTGTGTTGTGTAGGAAATACATATTTGAAATACTTGGTCTTATGAGTCCTTTAAATCTCAGCAGTGAATGAATAGAGAAAATAAAACCATGGAGAAAAATACAATTAAAATAGCAAAGATTGTTGGAATATTTGGTCTGATATTACAAAGGGTGTCCTTGAAGAGAGTAGTGACAGTAGAGAAAAAGAAAGACATTCATTTTTACTGTGACCTTTGACCTACATTCACCAAAATGTAATGAGATCTATTCTGGACCACCTCGCACCTTTATTACCTCCGCCAAGGAAGTTATGTTTTTGTCGGCGTTTATCTGTTTGTTTGTGTTCAAGATAACTCGAAAACTTATGGACGGATTTTGATGAAATTTTCAGGATATGTTGGAAATGTGAACAGGAAAAAGTGATTTCATTTTAGGGGTGATCGGGGTGGGGGGGGGGGGTCTACCTTGGTGGAGGTCTGCGCTCTCAGAGTGCTTTTCTACTTGTAGATTTAATTTAAATTGTTCAAGTAGTTAGTGGATGAATGGATGAATGGATGGGTGGACAGATGGATGGACAGATAGATGAAGGATGGACGATGGACAAACGGATGGATGGACAGATGGATGGATGGACGGATGGACAGGCGGATGGGTGGATGGACGGACAGATAGATGGAATGGATGGATGGATGGACAGATGGATGGAATGGATGGATGGATGGACAGATGGATAGATGGACGGATGGATGGACAGATGGATGGAATGGATGGATGGATGGACAGATGGATAGATGGACGGATGGATGGACAGATGGATGGACAGATAGATGAAGGATGGACGATGGACAAACGGATGGATGGACAGATGGATGGATGGACGGATGGACAGGCGGATGGGTGGATGGACGGACAGATAGATGGAATGGATGGATGGATGGACAGATGGATGGAATGGATGGATGGATGGACAGATGGATAGATGGACGGATGGATGGACAGATGGATGGAATGGATGGATGGATGGACAGATGGATAGATGGACGGATGGATGGACAGATGGATGGACAGATAGATGAAGGATGGACGATGGACAAACGGATGGATGGACGGATGGACAGGCGGATGGATGGATGGACAGATGGATGGAATGGATGGAATGGATGGATGGATGGACAGATGGATAGATGGACGGATGGATGGACAGATTGATGGACAGATAGATGAAGGATGGACGATGGACAAACGGATGGATGGACGGATGGACAGGCGGATGGGTGGATGGACGGACGGACTTCATTGTACTCTATGGGAAATTTGTTTTGGTCATCTTCGCCACACACTGCTAACCTAAATGTCGCTAGATGCTATCTCACAATACCATCTGGGACCCTTCCAGAACCAATCCATTTTCAAAGGAGGGACCTTATCTAAAATCCTTGCATGTGATTAGATGAAAAACCTGTCCATCATCTTGACTGACGCGCCGCTTCAGCTGCTCAAGTTGAACTCAAGCTGTGACGCTTTACGTCACTCCGCCCAGTCATGGGGTAGTTCGGCCCAGTCATGGGGTAGTCCCACCCGGCGACACTGATTGACTCCTTCCTTTTTCAAGAAAACCTGAACCTCACGATACTCAGATGGTTGTGTGAGCGTAGCGAAATGCAGCCAGATTACGAGGTTACGAGGTTAACACATTGTTAGATTCTCATTCAAAGACATTCAATCTCAAACCAAATCAATCACATTGTTGTAAAGGAGTCATTCCATCGTTATTTCATTAGTATTGCTGTGTTCATCATTGTTATTGAATACATTGTGCATTGGTTCTATTTAAAAAAAATGTCCGGGTTGTTTTTTTTGGTTTTTTTTTGTCTGCATTTGTTCTCATTGTCTAACACCACAGAGAGGGTGTCAACATTGTTTGAGATCAATGCATTTTTTAGTCTTACAGCCAAATATTATGTCCGGGTTGCTTTGTTTCCAGCTGTTTTTGGAGCATAGAAAAATAACTTGAGGTCGAACAGCAGAGTTTTCCAGTACTTCCTCATACATGTCCATGACACAGTGATGAGGCATCTGATTGGCTCAGAGAATGAATGCGGAAGGAACACTCCCCCCTCCCCTCTCGCTCTGTGTGTGGTTACTATACCAGAGTAGCAGCTAGGTTTTGTGTCGTCACTTGCTTTGAAAACTTGCAGGTAAAAAAAAATACCAACAATGCTTTATTTCCACAGAGAGCACATGAACCAGTTTGCTCCACCATTTGGGAAGTTCCCAAGTGCCATAGGAAGAGGAGAAAGAAAAGTCGAGTTTAAAATTTTTCTAATTGCCCGCAACAAAAATTAATTGATAAAAATTACATATCACTCAGGCCTAAAAAAAGCTAATATTCATGCTAACATGTATTGCCATTTCCTGTCATGAGAATTTGTAAATTTTGATCCAAATCCCTGGTCGTGGGGCCCCAGTATGACCAGCTGACATGAGGAGGCATTATCATTGGACATTTCTTGTTCTAATGTGATTGGATAGTTTCCGTTTCTATGTTGCTTTGAGTGAAATATAAACACTTTCAGGTCTCTAGAATGAACACAAAGCAGAAGATTACTCTGCTCCCAATGTCACAGGTGGCAAAGTTCAGCCCATTCAGCCTCCATTTAGTCGCCTTCACCCTTGGGTTTTAGACACGGAGTCGAGTTTAATGGGGTATGAGGCAAAACAACGCTGGGTTATTCAGCTACGTGGGAATGCAAGGCTCCATTTAAGCTGCTGATTCGTGGTCATGAGGTTAGCTTGTGGGGCTAGTAAGTAATTTAAAAAAGTTGAATTCTCCTGATGTTGTAGAAGGTTTTTTATTTCGCTGTTGACATTTCAGTGTATTACTTCATACAACAAAATACCCACATTCAACTGTGATATAACACACTATCATTCGTTTTGTGATTAAAATGAATGTGGAATATTTTATTTGTAGGAAAATCATCTTCCTTTAGGCCAGGGGTGTCAAACTTACTTTACTTCAGTCAGTATGATCTGAACTAAAGGCCCAACCAGTAAAATAGTTAAAGCTTCCTTTAAAAATATTAACAACATGAACAGCAAAAAATGTCTGACAAACAATAACTGCAATTTATGCATGTGGATCAAAACTTACAGATCACAGTGGATCTAAAGGTATATGACATTTCAGGTTGGAAATGTACTTTTTTTGCTCTAAATGAAGGAGACATTTTTGTCATTTACAGGTTAATAGGACAGCTTTTATATTTTGTTCATGTTATTCACATTTTTTGTGAAAGGATAGTTTATAAATATAAACATTTCTAAGCCAATTTCCTTTTATTGACACTAAGATAAATGTTAACAGGAAAATGTTAACACTTGGTTTCTTTGAACAAATGTGTTCCTGTGGGTATGTTATTCACACTGCTCTAAATTTAAATAGGTTTTTAAGTTTGACTAACAGCCTCTGGACGGAATTAAGCATGTAAATGTGAGCTCCATTAAATAAATCTTGTTTCTAATCATGCAAACAATTATTTTTACTGGTAAACAACAACATAATGAAGGTTTAGATTGGCCTGCAAAGAGCTAACATTATAAAAAATAATCAATGTATTATTAATGTAATATTATAGATTACATTAATATATTATTATATTTTTTCAACAGTTTTAAATTGTATATATAACTTATTTTTCATTTAAATTAGGCACACTGTACACATGGAATTACTCATTATTTATTAGAGGAAAATATGATTTTATATTATGTTTCACTGAAGGAGATGCTTAAATGTCATTAGACATGTGTTTATATAATGATAAGGCCATCCATCCATCCATCCATCCATCCTCTTAAATAATTCAAATAAAATTAAGCTTTTTCATTTTTCATCAGCATCACTTGGAAACATCACATGGAAACATCTTATATTCTGTTCTATTTTTAATCGTTTACTTGGTACTCTTATCCATTTTACTTGCACAGCTGGTGTTTTTATTGTTTTGTTTTGTTTTTTTTATCTATTTTTTCATTTCATTCAATCACTGTGCTTTGTCTTCCTTGTTTTTAATTGCACTGCAGTTTTGTTTTTTTGCAGTTTTTGTGTGGTTTTAATTCATTCTTGTGTTTTATTCTTCAGAAAGCTTGATTGCTCACTTTCCCCTGTAAGTCACTTAAATAGGCCTATGCAGTCGTCTCTGACTGCTGAAGGTATATCCCCTAAACACCATGCTTCCAGTCACCCATCATTTCCACCACTCCCATCCACACTGTAAAAAAATATTTTGGTAGTTGCTAATTATAAACTATGGAAATCAGTAAAATTTTAATTAACGGTAATAGTTGCCAGTGAAATGTATTATAACTTCTTAAAACCTACCTATTTTTAAGCAGTAACAGTTGCTACTTAAATTAATAGAGTCAAATCCATCCCATAATATTGTCACATGTTGGAGGAGCAGCTTGGGGAATCTCCCAGCATGCACTGGGACAAACTAATTGTGACAGTTTTGATGTGTTTTACAGTTTTCTGAGTTGATAAGAAGTGTTGTTCTTTATATATAGCAGAGTTATGGAGTGTTTTAGCCTTTTTCATTCATGTATTTATTTATATTCTACTACTTTTGCACCATGACTAAAGTTGCACCTTTGTCTCATCACCCTCTGTAGTGGCATTTTATATTGGAGGGAAGTAAACTTAATTCCAAATTTGAAATCGTTCTTCACATGTTTAATAATAGCTACGTTTCCATTACCCTTGGAAATGGAAACACCGGAATTTTGAAAAAACACTCATATATCAATAAAAAATTCAGATGTTTCAATATTATAATTTCTTGCAAAAGTGCAATGGAAACACTTTTTCCACAATTATATGTCACAGGATGTGACATACATGGTCACATGATCATCTGCAGTCACTGTAACCATGACAACCGTGTTTGGCGTCAATTCAAATCCAGATGAACAGTCTACACTTTACTTTGATGGGTGCCATACTGATGTAGTCTTGTGTACTATTCATACAGGATAAGTATTACCTATGGACCAGTGGTAATTCGTAGTTACGTCCGTACCTCTGTGTTATTGTGTGGCGCATTGGGACGTGATAAACAAAAGTCTGTAATTCAGGGAAATTCCAGACATTATGACGGGATATGTCGTAGGTTCACAACATCCTGTTTGGTCTGAAAACACATTAATAAGGTATGAAAACAAAGTATGCATAAGAACATACTCCCATTGATAAGGATACAGTCTGTAAATTTACTCCACACCTTCAAAATAAGAGCGGGGTCAGTGCAGATGAAAGCAGTCTGGAGGTTACAATGGAAGTGAATGGACAGTTCTTAACATAGACTTTCCCTCTGGCAAACAGCGACTGAATCTATAGAGACAACCTCAGATAGCTATAAATGTTAGCGTACATGTGGGTTGGTGTGACCATATCTGACTTATCGCTGCACAATTACTGGACGCTTCCTGCATTATTAACTCCAGAAAAAGACAAGAGGTGCGCAATTGAAATCAAACACAGACATTCACACAGACTTGAATTACCTCTGGACATCTGTTTTTCGCCCAAACACAGTAGGTAATTTGTGGCGGAATATTACTGAGAAAATCACGGACATGGTGTATTCGTACGGAACAAAGAACTAAGACATTCTCCGTAATTATTCCGAATTACCAGTGGTCCATAGATAATACTTATCCCGTGTGAATAGGGCATTAGAGTCTTTTATTATAGTAGATAATATATAATTTATATTATATTAATATATAATATATATATCCCCCCCCTGGATCACTACTAAATGTTCTGCACTTATACAGTTCTTTTCGACCTTCATGGTGCTCAAAGCGCTTTACATTAGCCTCACATTCACCCATTCACACACATTCATACTACACCAGTAGGTTTCTAAGGTCTAAGGTCAGTCTTACTAGGGGTCTAAGTCAGGGTTCAGTGTCTTGCCCATGGACACTTCGACATGTGGACAGCCAGAGCTGGGATGCGAACTGTCAACCTCTTGGTCATTGGGCGACTCATTGGGCGACTGAGCCACAGCCGCACTAAAATCTAATCATTTCCAGATCTCCCCATTACCAAACTACCCTGTAAATTTCATCAAGATCTGTCCATAACTTTGACAGACAGACAGACAGACTCTGACAAAAACATAACTTCCTTGGCCGAGGTAATAAATACATTTTTGCAACATTGATTCAACAACAAAACCCATGACAGTCTGATAAATGGCAGTGGTTTGGGATTGTTCATTTTACATTCATGTAATGGAATATTTTGCTGAAAAGGTCAGTTTTTCTTCAGCATTTTCTGTTCGGACACAATTACTGTAGGATTTACACTGAAAACCTCCATGGTTATTAAACTGAATGTAGGAATATATTGAACAAAGAAGAGGATGTCAGTGTCAATAGAGTTACAATAAATGGAAATAAAGGTTTTAAAAATGTAAGATGTAGAAATAAGACAAAAGCACAATATTCTGACAGAAATATTTCTTTGTCCTTTCAGGGTTGAAGCTGCGTTGATTGATCGTATTTTTCAGCATCATTTGGCAACAGTTTCATATTTCCTGTTCGGGATACAGTGAATCAAGTCAAGTCTGAGACGATCCGAGACATCTGTATTGATTTTCTTTGTCTAAAATATATGATTGAAAGTTGAATTTATCAATCACTGTATTAATATTCTATCAGATGTGACCTGGAAGTGCTTCTGCTTCTAAAATCACTGTTTCAACATGGAAGTTTGGAAAAATGACATCACTTTTCCATCACAACATGAAGTGAAAGTTTTAGCTTTTTTGTCTTGACTGGGAATTGCATATTATAATGGTTATTTAAATAATATTTTCTTATTTTTTAATGGAATTTTCAAAGTAAAACAGTGAAACGTGTGTGATTGGTGACTCTCAGGTGGGTTTACTTTCATTTGGACTGAGAAGAGAGAGCTGCAAGAAATGCTATAATCCAGCAGTTTTATATTAAAGCATAACAAAACCACAAATAATTGTTGGAAAATGATATTTAAAGTTGCAGATAAGAAAAAACCATGATGCCAATGATGATGTATCAGGTGATCATGTATGTAGCCAATGTAGTTGGCTACAAATTAACAACACGCACTGGATAACTATGGTAGAACAACAAATGAAAGGACCAAAGAGAAAAAAATACCATATTAACATACCTGAAATTCTACATTACAATGCTAATTAGCAGGCCAAAAAATTATGAAAGATTTGTGAATATATATGTATATGTAAATATAAAACCAACTGTGACTTTAACTATGACTCTTTCTATACATTTTAAATAAGTCTCAAAGTTCACCTCCTACCATTAACAAAAATAATATCAAATAACATTCCTTCCTCACTGAACCTTTGAATGTATTCTAATCTGCTGTTTTCCTTAGTCTGTTTTTATTATTTTGTCTTTTACCCTGTACTGTACAGCCACGGTTCTCAAACTGGGGTCCGCGGACCCCTAGGGGGACGTGGCGCATGTCCAGGGGGTACGCGAAATTATTCACGGTTTTGTTTTGGTTTTTTTGCTGTTTTATTTTGAAATGCGGAAGTTTTATTTTGTAGCGAGCGGGCGGAAGTAACAGCGCTGTTTGACGCTCGCTTGACTAAATTGAGACGGAGCGAGTCACAGGCTATTTTTAGCCACCCTGCAGCGAACATGGATCGATTTTTGTGTCCGCCAAGTTCCTCAAGAAGTGGTAAAAGAAATGACAATGAAAATGACAATGACAAAAACAAATGTCCTAACCCTAAAAAGAGAAAGTACATTGATAGTTATATTGAGTTTGACAAGCTCATCCCTCTCATTAAGTCTCTGTCTGTCTGTCTGTCACACACACACGGTTTTGTGTGTCTTTTGTTCTGTTTATTATTTTAAAATTATTTAAAATTGTTGTTTCTGAAGTGCTCATTTATATTATAATACCTGAAAATTTCGCTGGTTTGCACAAAAGCACTATTAAAAAAGGTTATCATTGTTTCATAATAATCATTGAAGTGTTTTTTTTAATCATTTTCAGTATCGCGAGGATGAGGGGGGACATGGAAAAATTTCACCCCTCCAAGGGGGACCTGAGCCAAAAAAGTTTGAGAACCCCTGCTGTACAGCATCCTTGAGTGATTTGAAAGGTGCTTATGAATAAAATGTATTATTATTATTATTATTATTTATTAATGTTCCCAAAATCTAATGAAATCTACAGCATTTTTGTTCATTGACCATCTATAAATCAAACGAATTCAACCAATAGGTTTTCTGCTAAAGTATTTACAATCAAACAAAGAAACAAAACCCTTTGAAATGACAGGAACATTTGATTCCATTTAGTTTTAATACCCAGTGTTCAACCTGTAAAGGGTCGACCGACTGGAGATTCACAACAACATTCAAGGATTTACTTTTTGAAAAGCATTTGGCTTAAAGTGTGTGAACCTAAAGGGATTTCTAACTACAAAAAATATTCTGGCATCAAGAGGAGGAGGAGGAAGAGGAGGTGAAATCAAGGCCATATAGACAATGGGGGCAAAAGACAGAGAAAACAAAAAGAAATGATAAATAATCCACTGAAAACTCTGCATATACAACACAATGCAAAAGTCCAGGCCAACATTCAGTTCCTTGGTTTTGTCTCAATCTTTATATTAATGTATATCTTCTATAAACTTAAGCGGTAGTCTTAGTGTGACCTTTGACCCCATGACAAGAAACAGCACAAAGAAATCAAAACATCTGAAATGTGTCGAATGAAACCTGCTCTAAAATGCCAAAAAAATAAATAAATCATATTGTCTTAAACAAAAGAGTAGAGAATATGTTAAGTGCAAAAGGGAGGTCACAGTGACTTTAACCTTTACAACTTATGCAGTTGAGTTTTTGTGCTTCTTTAGGCTGTGCATGTATTGACTGTATTTTCTTCACAAATCTGACAGAAAGAGGAAAGAGAAAAAAATGAATATGTATGTGGTACTGTCCTACAAAGTAAAAAGGCAGTAACTGCACAGACGCCAAACTAAGAAAAATCACCTTAAAGTTCTGTTGTTGTTCAGCCACAGTAGATTAATGGACATGAGGCAGTTATTGTTACTGTATATTAACTAGATCTACAAAAACCACAGTGTGACTTATATATGGATTAATTGTGGTAGTGCTTAGTGACTGGGAATTTTGACTTTTTATCTCATGATTTAAATTTTTTATCTCAGAATTTTGACTTTTTATCTCATAATTGTAACTTTTTATCTGAAGATTTTGACTTTTTATCACAGTATGTTGACTTTTTAACTCATAATGTTGGCTTTTTATCTCATAATTTTGACTCTCTATCTCATGATTTTGATGTCACTTAATGTGCCTTACCTTCATAAAAACCATTCATTAACAGTTCACCTTATAGTGTGTTAAATACATTAATTCCATAATCTGTTTCAGTCTAATACAGTACAATACATTTTCATCTTTTTACAGTTACTATATTTTGCATTGTATTACACCTACTTACTAAAGTTCCAAACCAAGTAAGAAAGCAATAACTGCATATTATTCAAAAAACCTTTTTTGTCACAGTGAGGGTTTTGTTGTATTTGAGTTGGACTAACTGGAACCGTTAGTTTCTTATCAGACAGGGGTGCCAAAGTTAATGTCATTTAACCCTTTAAAGGTGTCATTCCACTGAAAACCATTTTTCCACGCTCCTTTTGGAATCTGATGGGTCACCCCTAGTTACCAACACATGCTCCTTTGACAGTGGTTCATCACCTCCACTGGCTGCATACTGCATTCACACAAAACAACAAGACGAACCAGCGACCCAGAAAAAGCTGGTCCGTCTGACGTCAGATGGACTTTAGCGTCACCCACGTGGGGTTAAACCCGTCCCCCATTGCAGAGAATCTGAAGTAGCATTAGCATTAGCATCTACAAGAGAAGACGGAGCCACAGTACCTGCTGCACAAACTGGTAAAAAATGGTGGGTCAAACTGGTTCATGTGCTCTCTGTGGAAATAAAGCCTAGTTTTTTTTCCCTGCACGTTTTCATAACAAGCAACAGCACGAAACCTAGCTGGATGCTACTCTGGTAAAGGTAAACACACATAGAGAGCAAGAGGGGAGGGGGAGTGTTCCTTCATGCATTCTGAGCCAATCAGTGACGCCTCATCACTGCGTCATGGACATGTATGAAGCGGTAAACTTTTCTACTGTGAAAAAACAGCTGGAAACAAAACAATCCTGATGTTTTTTTTTTTGTTTTTTTTTTTAAACAGAACCAACACACAATATATTCAATAACAATGGAGAACACAGTAATATTAATTAAATAACCATGGAATGACAGCTTTAAAGTGACACACATGCGACGTGTCTGTTAACGCCTTATTTCATACCCACCCCTTTTTCCTGAGGTTATATATTGTATCGTTACTGGATCCAGGAAACGGACACAGAGTTGGTCTCATCTACTTTTTATTGCAGGATAAACTGTTACTGTCGGTCGCAATCAATCGGCGTTCACTGACGGTAGGAAACTGGAACACTGAACAGCAATAACATTTCGGGGTCGTAACTATATCTATGGTTTAAACTGTTTATACACCAGCAAATGAAGCACACCTTAGTTCCTGGGCCAAATATAAACTGCTCTTTTTTTTTGCAGTGTTAGCAAACAGTCATTAACCAGTAAGTAATGAGACATTTTGCTGTAGTTAAACTAAGTTAACTAAACTATTTCTTGCTTTGTGACATATACCTTAAGCTAATTTTGCTGACGGTAGGTGGAGAACTTTTGTTTGTTTTTTAAGTAGGGGTAGGGAGGGGCAGGTTTTCATTATTTTTATTCATTGTATTTATGTCAAAAGTTTTGTTCTTTCTGAAATAAATGTTTAATTGAGCAAAAGCACATTTTTGTATTAATTTAAAAATGTAACCGTTAATGGATAATTGTTGGTTAATTTTCTCGATGATAGATTCAGAACATTTTGCTCATGTCACAACCTACAGTCGAACGCCCCCACATTTTAAATGGCTCTGTCGCCCCTGTAGTTTATGCTATATGTGAAGAGAAGAGAATGACAATTAAACATGCATGCATCATTTCAACCCTGAAAAAACAACAAAGCTAAAAGGACGTCGACATAATACTGTCCATTAACACATTTTGCAGCTTTTTAGTAAATATGAACCCAGACAAGACTAATCGTACTGCAACAAACAACAAATCACAACAACAGAAAAACACAAAAGCAAATTGTTAATAGGGCACCATAAACTAAACAGACCAGATTAATTGTACTGCAACAAACAACAAATCAAAATAACAGAGAACAAAAAAAATATACTAATGTTATAAATATTAAACTGTCCAATAGTGATGTCTGCAAACTAATTTATATCAAAACACTGAAGTTTATTAACATTTATGAACCTTTAAAGACAAAGTAGACTAGATTAATCCTGCTGCAATGAACAATAAATCCAAATAGTAGAAAACAAGAAAAAAAAAAACATGAAAATGCTGCAGATATTAACTGTCCTATAATGATATTTGAAAAGTCTTATTGATATAAACTCTATGCATGAAAACACTGCAATGTTCTTTAACAACATGGGAGTAATTATGATGTTGACATTGGTGGGGACATAATTTGACGACTTCCTCACAAGAGACAGCAACAATAAATTAATTAATTAAAAAGTAAATAAATATGATCATGGCTAAAATAATTAAAATAATGGGTCGTTTTGTTTTAGGAATTTTTTTTTTTTTATTTCTTAAGCCACATTTTGTCTGTTTTTTTATTGGTCATCTATAACTGCATTATATATTTAATTATAGTTATCGTCACAAGATCCACATTTACGCCTAGTTGTCACATGATAAAGATTCGTTGATGACAATATTTAGTCATTATAAGGCGCACTGTCAATGAATGATTTATTTTTTAGATTCTTCATATATAAGGTGAACTGGATTATAAAGAGCATTAAGTGAAGTCAAAATCATTAGATAAAAAGTGAAAATTTTGAGATAAAAAAGTCTAAATTATTTGATTAAAAAGTCCAAATTATGAGATAAAAAGTGAAAATTATTAGATAAAAGTCTTTTAAGTATCACCTTATAGTCTGGAAAATACAGTAACCTCTTGTTTCCTAAATGTCCTATAATTTCCTATCCAAAAATTAGTATGAACATTTTAGAAACATCCAGATATTGGATGTTTTGGTCCATAGTGTCCATCAAACTATACAGAAATTAAAACTAGCAGAAAAAAACCCAAAAATACTAATGGTACAAAATCAACTTTCCAACAATAATGTCTCTAAACTCTAATTAATATCAACTATATACATGAAAACACTGCAGTTTATTAGCAAATATAAACCCTTATTAACTAAATAACTACATTAATCCTGCTGCAACAAATGATAAATCAAAGTAAAAGTAGAATATAACAAAAAAAAACTGCAAATGCTGCAGAAATGATCTGTTCTATAGTGAAGTCTGCATACTTTAACTTACATAAACTGTTGTTACCATTCCTCCCACATACAGTCGAGGATGAAACTGCATTGTACAATGACCAAGCTAAATGTGTTTGAAGTTACAGTAGCAGTATATTGCCTTAGGTTGCTCAACACAGCTCTGTGGAAGGAGAAATAACAGAGTTAGAATTACAGGAAACAGAAGGTGCATTGCGTGTGTTGTCCAAATTCTTAAAAAAAAAAAAAAAAAGCCCTCCTATGGCGAACACA
The DNA here is from genome assembly GCA_020466265.1 of Siphamia tubifer. Taxonomy (NCBI): domain Eukaryota; kingdom Metazoa; phylum Chordata; class Actinopteri; order Kurtiformes; family Apogonidae; genus Siphamia; species Siphamia tubifer. The sequence goes on along the minus strand of CM035802.1, from coordinate 11,582,030 downwards.
TCATTTTATTTGTAACAGAAATGATACAGTGAGGAAATCAAGGAGGCTTCTGTAACATATTATCAAAGCAAATTTAATCTTATGGCATGCAGCGAATGAGCAGATAGTTGCTTCACAGACTGCAGTTTACCCAGCAGTATCTTCAGTGCAGGTTGAAAGGATCCAAATTTACATATAAGAGGAAAAAAAGTGTCGAGTTCATGCTGTTTTTATGCGTCAAAATACATATGAATGGCCTTCATTTAAATGCACAACAACACTGAGCTTTGGAGGAAGGTTCGCATCATTCTGTGAATCAGTTTGAAAGAACAAATAGCATTTTCGGGTTAGATTAAAACTATCTTACTTCAAACGGTTGAAAATTAAGCTGCTCTCAATCAATCTTTATTTGGAAATCAAATTAATGTGAAAATATTCAAAATGACCTTAATCAAAGTCTTTTCTCCAGTTATGGGCAGATTTTCCCTAAACTTCATGTTCATCAAATGAATATTTCATTCATGGCTTGTAGCTGTTATTTTGCAGAGTATTGCAATAGTTTGGATAACTGTACACACATATGTACCATGCAGCTAGTGGCATCATCCTTTTATTGGAGGGAAAACAGATGTTATTTTTTTTTTATGTGAGGTAAGAGAGCTGGAGTTTACAGCTGTATGTTTTACACAGTCCAACCAAATGTTTGTGACTCTTATATGAAATCCTATGAGTTAGTGATGAATTCTACGTATATACTGGACTGAAAACCTTCCATAGAGATAAAGGAATTAAATGTGTTGTATATAATGTAGTTGTAAAAGGTGTGTAAATCTAATAGAAAAGTACTTTTATCTGTGTTTCTGCTGAAAACGACTTTCCTGTTCAGGGCAGATACAGAGCTGATATACAGGAAATATCTTTTATGTTGCTCCTTTGTGTCTTGTTGCTGTACGTCTGCCTTTACATTGTAGTTTAAGATGTTCAGTGAATCAGTGTATCATTCGTTCATTCATTTTTCAAAAGGAAACCAAAAATAAGACAATGAAAAAACAACTCGTTTTTTTGTTAATTGTTTCCAAAACTAAAAAAATGAAAAAACAGATAACGATCCGTTTTTTATTTTTCATTTTTGTGTTTAAATGAATAATGGAAAAAACAGATAATGGCTGTTTCCCATTTTAACCAATTTGGACCTTAAGTAAGTTGAGTAAACCAGAAATGAATGAGAAACATGTCCATCGGACTTGAAGATCATTGTGGTATATTTAAACAACTGTTTGACGATGGAAAAACATGCTGAGATTTCTAACATGCTAACACAGTTATGTATTCAGAGATCCTCGGAAATGAGAATTCTGTGTTCAACACAAACTCAGGTGTAAATGACATATGTAAGAGACAGAACTGGAAACTGTTATCCTGTCATTAATACATAAGGTAAGTACAAGCTGTACACATATGAAAGATATACATATACACTTGTCATATAAATATTTTTTTGTGTTATTATAAAAAGAACATACCTGGAATATGACGCTAATTTTCTCCATGGTCATATCTTCAGGTCTTAGGGTGACCCTCTCAGTTTCCCGAAATACGACATAGGTTTCTGTCTTTGTCACTGCGGGTCAAAGGTCATTTGTGATTTACTCAACTTGCTTCAGGTTTAAATTGGATAAAACAGGAAACGGCCATAATCCTTTTCCATTATTCATTTAAAAACAAAAATGAAAAAAGAAAAACAGATCGTTATCCGTTTTTTCATTTTGGTTTTGGAAACAAATAATGAAGAAACGAGTTGTTTTTTTCGTTGTCTTATTTTTGGTTTCATTTTGAAAAAACGAGTGAACGAATAATACATGGATTTCAGTGGCCATATTCTATGTTCAATTACAACCAGTCGATTGTCGTTGCTTCACTGTACACCAGGGGTCCCCAAACTTGCCACGTAACTTTTCCCTTCTCTGATGAGGGGCCGGGGTCAGTTTGTAACAGAAAAAGTGTGACGATTGCAGGAGTGCCTAAATGTAAAAATGTATTGTTTTCCAGAAAGACACAATCAAATAACCCTCTCTGGATTCATCACAGAAACCAGGGGACATAAAATTCTTCGTCTTAACGGGTCCAAGTTCAGTCAGAATCTCTGTCCTAAATGACTCATATGAGCAGTCTCTCAAAGTTATTGTGTTAACCTAGTCACTAACAAATAGTTAATAATGAAAATAGTTCATAACTAAGCAACATTTTATTGCAAAAGTCCAACTTTATTATCAAATACAAATATACACATTAAAAAAATAAATAAAAATGCTCTCTGGTATTGTTCAGGGGGCTGGACCAAATGTGGAGGTAGGTCATATCTGGCCCGCAGGCCGTAGTTTGGGGACCACTGGTGTACAGATTTTTATGCCATACAGTGTCCAGTCAAATCTTCAGTTCACTTCAATTAAGCCTGGGTGATAAACCGAAAATGTACAGACATTTACGACGATAACAGGTGCCATTTTGCCCATGTTGGTGAATTCAGTATTTAAATACAAAGGAAAATAAAAGTCTTTTTTTGTCTGTTTTTACTGTGTGTGCTGGTATGTTATCATTCACCTTTAAGACGGTGAAGAGCATGCGTAGTCATGTGACTTCATCTATCCAGTCTGAGCAGAAGGGAAAGCCATGATAAAGAAATGACTGATGGTTCAAATGAAGAAGCAGCTGTAACCATAGCAACATTAGAGGAAGTTGATCCTGTTGTGTTTGTTCCAAAAACAAATTTGACATCTGTTGTTTGGAAATATTTTGGTTCCACAAAGACGATGTTGGGCAAACGGACACAAAATGCCAAAGGTCACACAGCAGCTCATGTCAGTTAGGGCTTCCACCAACAAACATGTTATATAAAACAATTATCTCTGTAACACTAGACATATACACATATAGACTAATTATATATATTAGGGCATTAACTGAAATGTCGACAAGTCGACTCAAATTTGGAGGAGTCGACAAGTCACATGTTACCCCCCCCCCCCCCCCCCCCTCTCTCTCTCTCTCTGCACGTAAACACAGTTAGACCTCAACCAGACATGGCTGCTGGAGGTAAGACAGTTGTGGTGGTCTGACAAAACACAACAGTGACAGACACACATCGCATGTGTGGAAATACTTCACCTTAGATTAAACCAAATGGCACCGCCATCTAAAGAGCCATCCGCTAGCTAACCTGAGTGATATGAGCAACATCCGCTAGCTAACCTGAGTGATATGAGCAGCATCCGCTAGCTAACCTGAGTAATATGAGTAACATCCGCTAGCTAACCTGAGTGATATGAGCAGCATCCGCTAGCTAACCTGAGTGATATGAGCAACATCCGCTAGCTAACCTGAGTGATATGAGCAACATCCGCTAGCTAACCTGAGTGATATGAGCAGCATCCGCTAGCTAACCTGAGTGATATGAGCAGCATCCACTAGCTAACCTGAGTGATATGAGCAGCGTCCACTAGCTAACCTGAGTGATATGAGCAGCATCCACTAGCTAACCTGAGTGATGTGAGCAGCGTCCGCTAGCTAACCTGAGTGATATGAGCAGCATCCGCTAGCTAACCTGAGTGATATGAGCAGCATCTGCTCGCTAACCTAAGTGATATGAGCAACATCCACTAGCTAACCTGAGTGATATGAGCAGCATCCGCTAGCTAACCTGAGTGATATGAGCAGCATCTACCAGCTAACCTGAGTGATATGAGCAACATCCGCTAGCTAAACTGAGTGATATGAGCAGCATCCGCTAGCTAACCTGAGTGATATGAGCAGCATCCGCTAGCTAACCTGAGTGATATGAGCAGCATCCACTAGCTAACCTGAGTGATAGGAGCAGCATCCGCTAGCTAACCTGAGTGATAGGAGCAGCAGTGCAACAATAGACAGACAATATGCTCTTTTTTTCCCCAAATATGATGTGGACAGTGTGGTGTGCATCTTGGCGGCCGCTGACTTAAACTTTTTGGACTTAATATAAAACGTGAGGACACGTGACAGACGTGTGGACAGTCCAGTTTTAGAGCTGTGGGTCCAGAAAAAATCTGGACATATTGTTCACGGTACTGATGTTGTTGAGTTAAATTTAAAAGAAAACTCAAGGCTAACGTTAGCCTTTGTTTTATTGGGGTTGACATCAGAAGGACTGGCTTTTTCTAGGTCCCTCGTTCTACTTTTCCTGGACAAAAGGTGTCAATTATTTACCCATAGGAAATTTTTCAGTTAATTATTAGCAAAACAAACAGAATTTCGCACCAATTATTTACATGTATTGATAGGATTAATGGATCAACAGGTATATCAGTAAATGATTGGGTCATTTGACAGCACTAATTAATGCACATCATGTCCAACAGTACAAAAATCAACACTCATGAGCTCAGTTTTTTCTTTACGGCTGAGACGTCACATGACACATACACAGTCAGGGTGCATTAAATAGCAATGAAGAAGATCAGAAATTGGCAACTTCACACAAATACATGTACAAGCTTTAATTTACATTAGCCATAATCTTATATCACATCTTTAAAGTCTTATTATTACATAACATTTTATATTTTCTTGCACTTTTGTATCTTATAATCATGTATAATCACTTATTGCATATACACATTTAGGGGCATTTTCTTTTCCTGTACTTTTATTTCTGGTTTTACCTCCATCTTAAGCCTTTTATGAACTTATATTTTATTTCTTTTTATGTCAAGCACTTTGAGCTACAATCCTTGTATGAAAGGTGCTATACAAATAAAGCTTATTATTATTAGCCCTGAGCTCAGACATGCATGTCGGCAAAGGCCTATTTTATTATTATTACTATTATTATTATGTCATTGCTTTCACCTGAATTTTCACCCATTCAATGTTTAAAAAAAAAGTGAATTTAATTTGTTCCAAATTTCAAGCCTGGTGAAAAATGTCATGATTTGAAGGCGCCAAAAAAAAGATATTATTCTCATCTTTTTTACATTGTGCTGTCATTTGTACCATGGAGTAGCCTTTCAACTTAAGATAAAATCACCTTCCTTAATCCATTTTAAAGTCTTAATTGTGGCTATTCCTTTAAGGCAGGAAAATATAACTGTAAAAATCAGAAACACCCCTTAACACGCCCTTAACTTGACTAAAAATGATGATGTGACAGCGATGAGAGGATCTTGCTTCATCCTCCGAGCATCTGAAGATCACATGTTGACATGTGAATAATGCATTACATCGATGTAAGATAAGTTTTGCACGAGACCGCAGAAACCTCTATTAATGTTGCTGTCGTACCCAGAGCTGTGAGCCTGCAGCCGCATACTTTATTTAAAAGAAAAGAAGAATCCCATCAAAGCCAAGGATAATTGTGGTCACAGTAATTAAATGGTGGTAGCTTGATGTATTGGAAAAAAAAAATCCTCAGTTTTTATGCAACCGGGCCCTGGTCATTTACTAATCCATACCACAGGAAATGCAAATGTTGTCTCCTGTCTCAATGCTGCTGTGGAAAATTGAACACTGCAGTAGAAACCGGAGCCAGAAGAGCAGCAATTACATTACTCACATTATTGTAAACTGATCATGTGTGAAAAAAGAGGGGAGTTCAGCAGGGGAGCAGACTTTATTTCAATGTTTTTCATTTTCTCTTCTCTGTAAAAGAACTGGGACTGCTGGATCTATTTCAGCTACAACTGCTTTCCGATAAGAGCTGGTCTGACTTCTTCATAGCACAGATGGCTTCATTGGTACATTTGTATTCATGAAACCATCGTGAAAAGAATTCTTTGGCTCTTGTATAATGTCTGTTATAATCATATAGCAATACATCAGCCCAATATTTCCATGTTTTTACTTGTACCGACCTGTTGCGTTAGCCGATGTGCTCTTTTTTTCCTTGCCATGATTTACTAACAGGTCAAGTTTACAGAACCTCTGTGTTCTTGGAGATACTGCTGATGATTGTTTGGGTTTATTAATATTTAATAGGTTAACTGTCACTATTTTTATTCGGTAATTTTAAGTATCAGTCAGGACATTTGCATGCACTTGGAAAAATTTTAATTAGTGCCTTACTTCGATTAAAATCAAAAGTTTTCAAAGCCATGTAAACACTTTAATCAGACTATAATGGAATCAAACTGGAGTTTGAGACGTAGGAGAAACCAAGTTAGATAATACGATTGTAATTGAATTTCTCTGTAGATGTAAATGCCACCCAAACTTAACTTGATTAAGGGGTCATTTACATGAGGATGATTGCAGCTATTAATGACAAAATATTTTATTGAAAGTGCATTTTATTTAGACCTGAGTTTTCACAGGTTGAAAACACAAAAATCTGAAGACGCATTCCAGAGTGGCAACCTTCAAAACTATCAACTGTTGTGTTTACATTTCATGGTCAACACAAAAATATTGCCGTTACTCATGCGCATTGACAATACAGTTCTATCAGAGCATCATCTATAGCCTGGCATGCATATCCAATCTAATTAGAGGGTTCTCGACAGCTCATTTCAACGTAACATAATGTTACCCTGTCACCTTAAAATGTTACACTGTGATCAGGGCTGCTACAGGTTGTGGGAATGTGTTTTGAGCATATTAGCTTATGTAATATTTCCATATGTATGTGAGAAAACTTCTTTATTGGGGCAGTTGGCGCTGTGAAAGAAAGTTATTTTGACAGATAACACCATGTGTTTGTTTTTATCGACTGGGTGTCTCCTCACCTCAGCCGTCCTTTCCTGTCGATTGACCATTTCCCGTCTAAAATTAAGAGTCACTTCCAACCACTGGAAAAAACTGGACAACCTGAAGGTGGATCTAAACGCCAAACATGATCCACCAGACTGCTGCATTATCATTCTCCCCCAGATGTGGCTCAACTCTTCTGTCCTGGACACCGACATTAGCCTGGATGTGCTAATAATATTCAGCTCTGACAGAATCCATGCTCTCACAGGTAAAACCCGGTGTGATGGTGTTTGTATCTACACTAACAACAGCTGGTGTTAGCCTGGATAGGCTAAAATCTAAATCTATATTTTCTGTTAACACATATTTCATACAGAATCTGTAATTTTTTTAATTTTAAAGGGTTTGAGGGGTCGTATTGGGGGGCCTTGGAATGAATTAGGCATTTTACATGTAAAACGTGACTATTTACAAAATTGAAGTATGAAAATACTTCTGGAAAAAATGAATTTCATAAACAGAGGTACCACTGTACTTTGACACTGAGAGGTTTTTTTTTTAGACTGGCAATTTTACTGTGTACTAATGGTTGTGGTCCATAACTTCTCTGGGTGTTGTCCTCCTACGACCACGTCTGCTTCAAATCCTTTGTTTAGTTTTTGTTCTTGGTCTATGGTGCCAACTGAAATCATGCTAACACGAAAGAGTGTGTCGTGTCACCTAGTGTTTGTAAGCAAGGTGTCCAATGTACCTCACTCCATTATTCAAAACTCTCTGGAACATTTAAACTCAGATGTCTGGGAAACTCCTTTATCATCCTTCATCGGAGTAATTGACATTCCTAAATGTACTGAGTGAAAACTGGAATTAAATATACTACATAACTGGAACTAAATATATCCATCATGTAATGAATAAACTGTGTGAAAAGAGTCAGTTGTCCAGTATTACGTATTTCCACATAATATTCAAAGGCATTCACCTTGTGACCTTACCTTTAAAAAATTTTTTTACCTTTTAGCTCAATAAATGTGTCATTAAAAAATTATTTTCTGACATTTGTTGTTAATTGACAGAAAAAAAAAATCAGGATGGGCTCCAAATATCGACTTAGAAATACTGCATCGGACTGTATTGGTACAAGGAGGCGTGAACAGCATAGCATCTCTGAAGTAAACAACACTCAACTAATTTTCCAAGATGGCTGACAGGATATGACGTTGCATGTAAACAAATGTCAAAATAAAAGTTAACCTTTCCTAACAAGAATACCTGTTAATTCTTGTACTATTAACTGAATATTATTACCTCCACCAAGGATGTTATGTTTTTGCCGGGGTTTATTTGTCTGTCCGTTAGTTACCAAGATAACTCAAAACGTTATGGACAGATCGTGATGAAAATTTCAGGACGTGTTGGGGGTGTCACAATGAACAAAGGATTAGATTTTGGTGATGATCCAGAAGAGATCCTTGATTCTGGATCACTTTGAAATTTATTCTCCATTTACCGCAATGTAAAAATTTCAAATGTTTGGAAGTGGTCATAGGTCGACATACGACAGCAATATTTGAAGGAGTCTTTTGTATCAGGCTACATCCTTCAGATACCAGACATTACATGTGTCATTTTGTATCATTTTAATTGTTTTATTTTGTGTCTGTAAATTCTAAAATAGTACCAGCATTCTCATTGTTGTTCCATTAACCATACTTTTTTTTTTTTTTTCGCAGGCAAGTGACCACAATGCCAAGAGGAATGAATATAAAAGTGGTGAGTATGTTAAATTATACGATCTATTTCAGTCCATAAATCCCATGAAAATGTCACCATTAATTTGTATTCAGGAAACAGCACATTAGAATTAGAGGCAGACAAATGAGGAAACAGGTGCGTCTTCAGGATTTCAAGGTGAACTTTTCATTAGTCTGTGCATGTTCACTGGATTTAACCTAAACATATTTAACCCATAAAAACCCGGTGTTACTTCTCTGACAGTTCGAAAATATTTATTTTTCTTTCATATTAAAATTTTCTTAAGTGATTTATCACAATTTATTATGATTCACTGATCATGTAGATGTTCATTAAAGCTCACATTTAAGATAAATAAAACTGGGGACAAAAAAAGAGTTGTGGAATAAGACCGTTTCCATGGTAACAATGAAGCCTCTGAATGTTCAAACGGATCATATCTGATGACCATAAAAAGATGACAAACTCCATGTTGCACCAATTATTACACCACCACTCCAAGAGGAGAGGGCTATTGTGTTCCAAGTCCGTTTGTTCATTTGTCTGTCTGTCTGTCTGCAGATTTTTACAAAAACTACTGGACACATTTCCATTAAATTTAAATCAGGAAAGGTACAAGGTGGTCCAGAATAGATCCCATTAAATGCGGTGAATGTAGGTCAAAGGTCACAGTCACCAAAAATGCGAACTTTTTTTCAGGACGTGTGGACAGTCTGGTTTTAGAGCTGTGGGTTCAGATAAAATCCAGACCAAATGTTCACCTACTGATGTTCAGTTAAATTTAACAGAAAACTCTGTGCTAACGTTAGCCTTTGTTTTGTTGGGGTTAAAATGTTGATGCCTGTGTCTTATCAGTGGACATTGTTACGTTGCAGTGAACTTTAATACAAGTTTCTCATTGCTGACATGTGTCCGTGTGTTTTGTTTTGTTTTTTTTTTGGGGGGGGGGTTAGCCGTGTGTCTGTGTTGTTCCTTAGCTGACAATGTAATGACGTCATCATGGCACGTCGATTCAACTCTGACTTTATTGACAGATAAGTCGACTTGAAAAAAACTGAAGTCGTTAATGCCCCAATATGCTCTTAACACAACTTTTAGTCAAGTGATAATAGTATAATTTGGAAGGGTTAAGATGTAAGTATTTTGAGGCTGATGACTTTTTGCATTTCGGTTGTCCAGAGCTGGGCCAAGTCAATGTTTTTTAGTCTTGGTCCACCCCTGTTGGGTACAATCAGAGTGTGAAGGGGATTTTAAGCAACATAGTAAAAACTCTTCCAGGAAAACATCTCCTACCCCACCTTTAAAACCATAATAATCCTTGCTCTTGCAAATGACTTGGTTAATAACAAGAATCTCAAATTAATTGTGTATCCATGCATTTTTTCCAGTTTCTTATGACACAATATGTCTTATACTTTTTTAATTAAGCCATTTCATTACCAGGAAATATGTTTTTCCTCCAAGTATGTAGCTTTTCAAACAGTAGAGTCTGTCCTTTAGCCTATCTTTTTTTTTTTCTAAGTCATTTGAGCTCTGACTCCACATCTACATCCCGCCACAAACAACGGTGTCACAAATGAGCATAATCACATCCGTTCCTTAATATGATCATCATCATCTGAATGGACCTTATTGTCACTGCAGGTGCAGTTGTTCATATTTTTGCTTTATTAATTCTGAGAATAAAATAGGAAACAGCGCAGAAATGTTCATTATCATGCTCATTATCTGTGCCACTAGCGCTGCAGAAGCTCCACTTCTTTTTTTTTTTCTTCAAGCTGTTGTCGTCTGTCTTTTTGCCCTCTGGTTCTAGCAACTTCTGAGCTTCTAGCACTGATTGTGCAAAGGCTGTCCTCATGAATTACACATTTAAAAACTTTAATGTCATTCAAGAGACCTTGTCCCCATTTTGGGTATGATGTAAATTCATTTCTAACATTATCGACCTATTTATCATTCCAGTGCAAGCAAAAGTGGTTTGTTTGGTCAAATATTAGTTCAAACTGTGAACTCTTGTTTGCTGTCAGACTCTGCTGAGCCAATTTGGAACCAAGCACTGTTTTTTTTTTTTTTTCTTTCACACACATAATGAGGCCTGTGATTACCATCTTAATAGGCATTAATAAGAAATGACTGATGGCACAAGGCACATTTGCAAACAGCACACAGAGAATAGAGTATCAAGAAATTAAGCACACTTGGGAAGGGAGCTATAATCTCATGAAAATTCAATTAGCCCACTTTAGAAATGGATTATGCACAAGAAATAAAATTAGCAAGATATGGATGAAAACAAGAGTGTACTGTGGAATCAGTGCAGCGGCTTCTTTGACCTTCCGTCTCGTTTCATTTAGAAAGGCCAATACGAAGCCCTCTAGCAGTTAAAAATGCATGTCCCTTCGTTGCCAATTTGCAGCAGAAAATGGACCCACCCGACATGCCTCCATCACTAACTTTTCACTGATTAAAAATTAATTTAAATGCAGCCAATAAACTTCTACATGGGAAACTTAAAATTAGAAGAAACTTCACAGATGCTGACGACTGTAGCATAAGCGCTGTAAACATTTCATTTAATACCGTCATGTTGTTGAATTTTTAATAAACGAATGCCCCTCGGTCCTTAATCATTTGCATTCTGTGTGGAATTCTATCCTAGAATGTGATCCTAGAGATCAGACATTATCCACGCCTATTTAATCTCAAGTGTGGATCCCAGGGGGGTCATTAGCAATCCATCTCTGTCACTGCTGGAAATGGTGTCATCAGGCCACATACTTAGCATCTTTGAGAGTCCGAGTAATAAAAAAGTTCTATCGAAAAGGCGAGGAATATGTTACCTGTTCGAAAATGTGTGGAAATCATCAGTAATTAAAATGCCAGAATCAGAGCTGTGGGAAGTAGTTTCAACAGGGGGTGCTGTAAAATAAATAAATAAATAAATAATGGGGAGGGGGTCTCAAACTGTGGGTTGTGTTCCGCGGCAGAGGAAGTACTCTTATGTCTGATGCAAGGAAGTCACATAAAGAAGGGTTTATTTGTACATCCAGATATTTAAGTTATTTCTGTTTGATCAAGGTGGTTAAAAAACAGGGTGTGACTTAAATGTTAGGTCGTAAATTATGCAATGGCTTCGTATCGGACACATGTAATAGTTAACAATAACAGCTAGCGCAAAAACGCACAAAATAAACCAATAAAAGCACCTCAGTGGTCAGTGTTAGGGGTAACTGTACAATAATTTCAATACTTTTATCAGTGACTTAGGAATTTCAGCTCTAATTTTGGTAACGTCATTAGTTATTAGACTACACTAAGGCTTGTTACACGTTACTGTTGAAACACCGATAGACTGACATTAAAAACACAGTATGAGAGCTGCGTCTGTTTTTTTAACCTCGCTGCTGAGTTCAGAGAGAAAGCGCGTGCATGTGAGTGGGTGTGCGTGCACATGTGCTATCACCGCAGTGACAGTTGTAGATGTGGCAGTGTTAGCTAAAAGCAACGTCCATAAAGACGTCCTTGAACATTTGTAGTTGAGCCTTGTTGCCACGGTAACAGAAACCAAATCAGCCTGAATGAAGAATAAGAAAAATCTATAACGGAGTTTTCATTTCAATTCCTTAACTTGCTCTCTCTCGCTCTCGTTTTTTTTGTTTGTTAGTTTGTTTTTGTTGTTGTTGGGTTTTTTTTGATCAGGCGGCCGCATCCCCAACACCCCCACTTCCCACGGCTATGACCAGAATGCAATGCTACACACCAGTACAATGGTGTACATTCTCTATTTGGCTGTGGTTTGTGTTTGAAAAGTATTTTTGGAGAAGATTCAAGCATGTTCAGCAGAGAATAAAATTGATAGCGTGATCAACTCGTTCCCTGAAAGCCTCACTTTGTGTTTCATCAGGTGAAGGGATTTAATATGGGGAAATTGTTGTCAGAACAGTCAGGGAGAAGAAAAGTGACAGCTTTTTGCATTTTAACAAAAGTTTTTAACAGAGTATATGAAGAGATAGAACTCAAAAAGGGGGCTATTGAACACTTTAATTATAATTTGAGGAATTCTTTAAAATATTTGAGTGTTTACTTTCAGAGATGGTTAATAATGCGTCAAGAAAGAAGCCATTACATTTTGAGTTATAAAGGTCAAAGGTCACAGTGAAGGTCAACAGCTAAAATACATGGGTGGTGACATCTCAGAAGCCAGACACGATATAATTACACAGTTTTTTGGATTCACTTCATCTTACCTTCAGACATCAGATGAGATAACACCGATAGGTTTGATGATGTCACGTTTTGTTGTCATGTGACATCACGTAAATGGTATATTTGCAAAATTTATTACCTTTAGCTTAAAGCAGGGTTATTGACATATTTTGTTAAATCTGACAATATATTGTGCTTCATATTTAACGTTAGATCTAACATGTGATATTTACATAACATCAGAGTGACGTCATACGTGGTCGAATATTGAAATGGACATATCTCAAAAACAGGACTGAGGAATTCTTTGAATTGTTTTAAACCATCTAAATCAGGGGTGTCAAACTGCGGTCCTCGAGGGCCGGTGTCCTGCATGTTTTAGATGTTTCCCCTCTTCCATTACACCTGGAGGCCATTGCATCATTATCAGTCTGATGAGGAGCCGATTATTAACTCTTTATGTGTCAGTGCTGATGCATTCTGAATGGATGATTTAGTTTAAATATTCCGAAAAATTAAACAGTTTTCCTTTTAGTTTTGTGCATGGAAAGAGTGCCAAAAAGCAAGATTTTTTTTTTCATTTTATTTAAACATTTTTTAAAGGCAAAATTAAAATTGCTGGGACCAAATTTCAATAGTAGTTTTCTTCTTTCATAATTTTTCCCCCCTAAATTTTCCACATTATTTGTCATTTTATAAATATTTCTTAGTTTTTCTTGCTCATTTTGTTTATTTTTCAACATTATTTTATTTTAGTATTTTTCTTTGATTTTTCTACCATTTGTGTCTTACTTTGCTCATGTTACCAATTATTTTGTTAGTTCTCAAGAGTTAAAGGGTTAAAGTGAATCACATAGAAGAGGGAAATATCTAAAACATGCAGGACACCGGCCCTCGAGGACTGGAGTTCGACACCTGTGATCGAAAGGATTGTTAATGACTGATAAAACAAATCATTCGCGAACATGGAACATTAGTTTAGAAATAAGTTACGAAAATCCAGATCCAAACCTTGGCAGACTTGTGCTGCTTCGTGGAGGTCTGCGCTCTCAGAGTGATCTAGTTTTTACTGTTATTTTACAAACTTATTTTGAAGGAAAACAAATTAAAAATAACAGACAATGAGATATTTGTTCAAGAGGTGGGAAGAAGTCGAAAAGTATTTAATCCCATTTCTTACACAAGTAATTTATGAAACCTATGTTTATTCCAATTCATTAAAAATCCTGCAATTTATAACAATCACAATATATTACTATTAATACTAATACCTTCACAATACTAGTGACAACAACAATAATAAACCAATACTGAAAAAGACAATGCGGCATAACAACAACACAACGTAAAATGAGAAGGAACAAAAAACAAAAACAACAAACAGATAAGTAAATACCTTAAGCACATATTCTTGATGTTTTGTTTTAAACTGTTGCACATAAATGTAACATATTATAACTTATGGAAGTAATTTCTAAAACTTATGAAATTAGTTATGTTTTGACCTAAGGATATCACAATACCATAAAGTGGATTAGAGCTGCATGATATTACAAAAAAACTGATATTGTGATTTTTAATTTTTTTTTAACCCTATGATATGGGAAAAAAATATTCATCATGAGTAAATAACAGCTGTGTTGGTGCCAATGCAAACGATCAAACAGATTAGTGGTCGAGACAGAACATATGTTTAAGTGTCATTTTTCTTGTAGCAGAAATAATTAAACAAAATGAATAATTACAAATAAATTAAAAAAAAAAAAATGAATAAAGAAGAAAAAATAGCTAATTAAAAAATAAAATAAAAATAATTACAGGATCTGTGATGTGAATATTGCACACATGTACTTTGTGATATCGATGCTTGAACAATATATTGTGCAGCTCAGGGGCGTCACAGTCATTTAAAATGTGGGGGTGTTTTATGTTGTGACATGAGCAAAGTTTTCTGAATATATCATTGGCAAAATTAACCAACAATTATCCATTAATGGCTACATTTTCATATTAAAAAAGTAATATATGGCCGAAAAGAACAATGTGTTTTTCCTTAATTAAACATTTGTTCAAAGACAAACAAAACTTTTGACAGAAATACAGTAAGTACAAACACCTGCCCCTCCCTACCCCTACCCAAAACATCCTAAAGTGCTCCTCCTACTGTCAGCTAATTATCTTAGAGCAGGGGTGCCCAATCCTGGTCCTCGAGAGCTACTATCCTACATGTTTTAGATGTATCCTCCTTCCAACACACCTGATTCAAATAATAAACCTCTCATCACGTTCTGCAGAAGCTTGATAATGACTATCAGGTGTGTTGGAAGAGGGATACATCTAAAACATACAGGATAGTAGCTCTTGAGGACCAGGATTGGGCACCCCTGTCTTAGGGTATATGTCACAGAACAACACATAGTTTAGTTAACTTAGTTTTAACTCATTATTTACTGGTTGATGATTGTTTGCTAACACTGCAAAGACGAATTGTTTACATTTGGCCCAGGAACTGAGGTGCGCTTCATTTCCTTATGCTGGTGTACCGCCAGGGCAGGTAAATAGATTCAACCATAGATATTGTAATGACCCTGCAATATTATTGCTGTTTGTTTGGCGTGATTGTGACCGACAGTAACCGTTTATCCTGCAGTAAAAAGTAGGTGTGACCAACTCTCCATCCGTTTCCTGGATCCAGTGGAACGATACAATATATAACCTCAGGAAAAAGTGGGGGTTATGAAATCACCTGGTTGTACAACACTTCCATCCCTCACGGGTGCAACGCCCATGGTGCAGCTCTAATGTGAAGGTTTGCCAACAGGGATTTTTATATTTTATTCAGTGAGTGATACAGTCTGTGGACACATAGCGTTGAATCATTGGCGGTTTTGGAGGAACTAAATGTGTTCTGGTAGGTGATTTCCTCCTGCTGTAGAGTGTTTGGAAAATCAATACTACACATAACCTCTAATCGTTCTTTTATGTCGACCGGTCAACAGCATAAAATGAAGGATTTGTTGTGGTTGATGAATAAGTAAAATGGAAGGTGGTCTACATACAGCAGGTTAGAAACCACTAGGACTCACTTTAATAAAATAGTTGTTTAATTAAGTATCTGCAGAGTACTTTTTTTTTTTTTTTTTTTTTTTTTTACAGAATGTTTATTGGTTTGTTTATGAGAGTCGGCTGGTAATTAGCCCTCACGTGGGTCGACCTTTTCAACTGGCATTCTGAAATCAAAACAGAAAGTCTCTGGGAGTGAGAATTAAAACTGTACTTCAAAGTAAAAAGTCTATATTTGTGAGATGATGGGGCAGAATTTACCAAATTAAAGTAGAGCAAAGAGGAAGAAAGTGAAAATATTATCTTTGGAGCTGAGGTACGGGAGTAAAGGAAGGGGATGGGGGATGTTTGGGGGGGACACAGGGGATTTCAAGTTTATCCCCCTTTCATTTATACTTTCTCTTTACAGTAGGGCTGTGTAAAGCTATAGTGAACTTTATAAACTAGTTTTTATAAATGTCCTTTTCCTTTCAGTTGCTTCTTAAATGGCAGACACAACCATGTAGAGGAAAGAAGTGCACAAAGACATCGATAGAAAACATTAGACAATCATATAACACTGTATATTACCAAGGGTTACAAAATGTCACTGCTAAATTAATATGTTTTTTTTTTTTTTCTAATTTCTTTGAGTTTCTGCAGATAATGGAACAGAAAACATTCATTCCACTTAGTGACAAAGACAAATTTGTATTAATGTAAGTTTGAATGAGATATTTTCCTCTTTTTCGTGAATAGTTGATGTAGCTGATATATGACTTGAGGCCATGTTTGACATTTTGTTCGACCGTACAAGGTTAAACTTTGTATTTCTTGATGTATACATATTGTAGTGTGTATAGATGTTGATCAGGAGGTTATATCTGGGTACTTTGCCAATAGAAGACATATTTTTTGGATTTTGGCAAGTGAAAAGAATTTACTATCAGTTAAAAACAGCTAAAAACACAGGATCAAAGGTGGTCAAAGTACTCATATTCTGTACTTAAGTAGAAGTACAGCTACTTGTGTGAAACAATACTCTAGTAAAAGTGGAAGTACTGATTCAACTCCTCTACTTAAGTAAAAGTAAAAAAATAAAATAAAATGTGAATAAAGTGCAATAAAGTACAAAAGTAAAACGTTTTTTTTTGTCATGAATGCTATAATGTTTTATTTAACCAGGAATAAGATGAAAAGTTTAAAAAGTATCAAAATTAAAGCCTTTAAAAGTGAGTTACTGTGTTGAAAAAGTGTTTGATTTAAAAAAAAATGCAACATTTTAAAATAAAATTGTCAAATTAAAAGTCAGAATTATTAGATAACAAGTCAAAATGGTGAGATAATAGTCATATAACTATAATATATAAACTCAGTTTCTCTCCACTGATTTTCTCTTTGAAGTGACTTATTTTTCATACTGTCACATCTGTGTAGTTTGAAAAAGTAATGAGTCTATTCTGAGAATGTAAGGAGTATAAAGTACATGTATTTATATAAATGTAAGGAGTATAAAGTACATGTATTTATATAAATGTAAGGAGTATAAAGTACAGATATTTATATAAATGTAAAGAGTATAAAGTACAGATATTTATATAAATGTAAAGAGTATAAAGTACATATATTTATATAAATGTAAAGAGTATAAAGTACAGATATTTATATAAATGTAAAGAGTATAAAGTACATATATTTATATAAATGTAAAGAGTATAAAGTACAGATATTTATATAAATGTAAAGAGTATAAAGTACAGATATTTATATAAATGTAAAGAGTATAAAGTACATATATTTATATAAATGTAAGAAGTATAAAGTACATATATTTATATAAATGTAAGGAGTATAAAGTACATATATTTATATAAATGTAAGGAGTATAAAGTACATATATTTATATAAATGTAAAGAGTATAAAGTACCTGGCTCACTGTGTCCACTTCCGTACCTTTCATATTATGCCATAAATATAAGAAACTCTTCATTTACAATCCATGGACCATTCATTCATTCCTTTTTTAAAATGAAACCGAAAATAAGACAACGAAAAAAACAAGTCGTTCCTTCATAATTTGTTTCTAAAACCAAAATGAAAAAATGAATAATGATCTATTTTTAATTTTTCTGTTTAAATGAATAATGGAGAAAACGGATAACAGTCTCGTTTTATCGAATTTTTGTTGAGTAAACCAGAAATGAATCTTAACAACCAAAAGAAACATGTCCACTGGAAACAAATAATGAAGAAACAACTGTTTGTTTTGTTGTCTTATTTTTGGTTTCCATTTTGAAAAACGAATGAACGGATGATACACAGATTATTTACAATACAAAGTGAGGTTTTTAATTTAAAAACACTATATTTCTTTTAACTGTTTAAGCAGAACTGGGTGAAACAGCTGATTTCAGTTACAATGTCGAATGGATTTAACAACAATAGCCACATGAATCTCAGAGGTGTAAAGTAACGAAGTAAAAGTACTTTGTTACTGTACTTAAGTAGAGTTTTTAGGTATCTGTACTTTACTTGAGTATTTATTTTTCTGGCAACTTTTTACTTTTATTCCCTACATTTTTGTAGAAATATCTGTACTTTATACTCTTTATATTCTCAGAATAGACTCATTATTTTTACAAACTGAACAGATGTGACAGTATGAAGAGTAAGTCACTTCATATATTATAGTTATATGACTATTATCTCATAATTTTGACTTTTTATTTCAGAATTGTGACTTTTAATTTTACAATTTTGACTTTTTATTTCATAATTGTGACTTTTTTATCATAATTTTGACTTTTTCTCTTAAAATGATGCATTTATATCTCATATTTGTAACTTTTCTTTTCTTTTTTTTAAAAAAAAATCTCAGGACTTTTTATCTCAATTGTGACTTTTCTTCCCCCATTTTTCCTACATTTCCTGCTCATACCCACAAAACTGAGTCACCGTGACTCGATCAAACACATTATCTAAACAGTAACTCACTTTTAAAGGCTTTATTTTAAATACTTTTGAAACTTTTCTGATTTTATTTTCTGAAGTTTTACTTTCGTACCGACAATTGACAAGTTGTACTTTTTAACTTTTACTTAAGGGCGTATTCACATAGCACTCATAAAATCCGGACTTTCGGACTTTCCAGGAAAGTTCGAACCTTATTGACAAGTGTGAAACCTCCCCTGAACCTTGGTCCGGACTAAAGACCGAGTCTTTGGTCCGAGCTGAGGAGGTAGTCTGGGTCCGGACCAAGGTTCGCTGGTGCACAGTGTGAAACGTCTGTTTAGGAAAGTCCGGACTATCGGACCAATTACGTCACAGTCACGTGCGCGGAATCTAGTCAACGTCCAAGCATGAGTCGCGGCAATACATGCGGAGATAAGGAAACCAGGTATTTCATTTAAATTTGGTCGGATGATACTATAAAGACTGAATTGGAGACAAGCCGCTGGTGGGAACACTGGTACGAGAGTTGGCAACATTGCCAAAATAGGGCAAAAATTATTAAACTAGTAACTGGGTCCATTATCTGGGAGCATTTCCTGCAACAGTGTAGCGCGCTCATCTACTAACCAATCAGGGTCGAGTATAGAGAGACGCACGCTGTACACGCATTGATGACATGACGTTCTAAAGTCCGTTGGTCCACTTGATTCAATACAGTGTGAATGAAGACTGTAAATAAAGTCCGGATTATAAGTACAGTGTGAAAAGGCAAAAAAAAGGTTCTGGTCCGAACCTTGGTCCGGACTTTACCGTGTGAATACGCCCTAAGTCGTAGAGTTGAATCAGTACTTCTATTTTTTCACACAAGTAGCTGTACTTCTACTTAAGTACAGAATGTGAGTACTTTAACCAGCTCTGGTGAATCTACACCAGGTATTTTTATTGAAAAAAAAAACCCCAACAAAAACATGTCCACAGGGTCGGGGTGCAGGCGTATGCGGGTATTCACAATTAACCCAACTGAAGAGAACACACACGGCACATACTTTACGGTCTGTTATTACCTGCGTCAATGAAGTTGTGTTTTTTTCCGCAGTCGTCTGTCTGTTAGTTAGCAAGATAACTCATAAAATTATGGACGGATCTTGGTGAAAATTTCATGTCGTGTTGGGAGTGTCACAAGGAACAAATGATTAGATGTTGGCGATGATCTGGAAGAGATCCTGGATACTGGATCACTTTGAAATTTATTCTCCATTTACCATAATGTAAAATTTCAATGTAATCCACAATCCAGGATCTCTTTCTGATCACCATAATTTCCTATTCAAAAATTATTATGGATATTTTAGAAACATCCAAATATTTGGTATGGACACGTGCCTACGCAATTTTACACCCATGCTGTGACTTGGCCGCTCAGCTCAGTCTCATTCGTGGATTTTGTGAGTGAACTTGGAACAAACTGCAGTGTATTTTTGTTAGTTAGTTAGTTATTTCCTTGTTTCTGTTCAACATTTTCTTGTTCAAGACGCCTACTTAGTACGATAGGATCACAAGAGTATTTTATAGACACAGAATTTACATAGAAATAAATTGACTAATTTTATAATAATGTTTATAGGTCAACAATGAGACCAGCACTGAATCCCAGATAGTATTTTTCTGCCAACATTAACTATTTCAACCCACAGTGTCATATTTTCAGAGCTTTAAATGAGTATTTGGATCTAGATTATTTTTACTCCTGCAACTCGCTCTAAACCAGAAAAAAATGCTGACATGATGGCGCCTCTATTCTTTACACTTGTGACTTGGATGCGCCAAAGGTCAGTAGCCTTCGAATCAAATGCTGGCCAATAAATCAACTTTACCTCTCGGAGGGTATATTTATAGATTTCAGCATGTAGCTTGAGCTGGGAGATAGTTGTAAGAAATAAAATGTATGGGATGGAGGGAAAAAAAAAAAAAAAAAGAGAATCCTTTGAAACGAGTAGTAATTTCCAGCAAATATCCTCCTGCTGGTGACGTTTTTTTGGTTGGAAAACAACCTTGATGAGAGAGGATTCAACTCGTTCTTAGGTGTGTGGAGTCTGTCAGATCAGGAAGAGGATGTTAAAATATGTATGCTTTAGCCTTTGGTCTGAGACCTATGGAAAGGCCATGAATAATAGATGTAAAATGGCTCCTATAGATGTGGTTTCAGAGAATTTGATATTGTATTGTAGATGCAAAATCAAACACATACCAGCAACTTAACCCCTTAATGCCTACTGTTGCAAATATGCAACATACTAAAATGTAAAAAAAATATATATATATTTTGTATGTGCTATATTCAAATTAAGGATCTCCATTTAATTTAACATTTACGTTTTTAGGCATGTCAATTAAAAATTTTTAATCACATTAATCACAGGGTTGCATAAATAACCAATACAAAATATCCTAAAATCTACTAAAATTCAGCAAAAAATATAAATTAACACAAACAGCTGTGAAAAACCTAAAACATATTCAGTCTCTTCTACAGTATAGAAAAGCACACCAAAAAATTTTGATAAAATAACTAAAACATATGTAAAAAATATGAATATATATGCAATTAAGATGTTTTTATATTTAATATATTATTTACAATTGTTTTGTTGAAACTGTTGACTGAACATTTAAAAAAAAAAATATATATATATATATATATATGCATACATACACACACACACACACACTGTATGCATGCATGTATTCTGGATATTTTATCACATATTTTGGTGTCTTTCTCTATTGTAGAATCTATTTTTTTTTAAATATATACGTTTTGGTTTCTTCATAAAAAATTTTTTGAGTTCATATACTTTATATAAGTATATTTTCTGCTTTGTAGCATACTTTGTATATTTTTCTCACTTTGTGTGTTTAATAGTGTATTTTGAGTAAAAAAAACAGCTGACCGACAAAAAGTGTATTAATCATGATTAATATAAATTCATCCAAAGCAACTCTGTGACTATCCAATTTAAAAAAACAATCATTTAATTAATATAAAAATGTGTTTTATATGAAAAATATCTTTCATCTCAAGAACAAACTTACTTCATAACCTTAGTTTATATCTGGTTTGTATTTTTAGCCCCATGTCCACTTTCATCCAAACACACATATTCTATTTTGAAACTCCTAACAAACCACAACTTTAACCAGACACTTAATTGTCAAAACTGTTCAATTTATTTCCTTATGAGCTGCATTTGTTGGCGCATTTTTCACGTTAGCTTAATGTCTTCACAGCTGTGAGGAAATGGGTGGTAATGGCTAACTGCTGTCACATACACGGCCATCAATCTTCGTCCTATTTACCCTGACAGCATTTCCCCCAGTCTTAGATTCAAGCTCTTTTTTTTCTTTCTTCATTAGTATGCCATTACACAGCGCTAAAACACACAGGAGGTTAAACAGAGAGTCAAAGACCTGAGAAAACCTTTCACCACAGAAAGGCTTTACTCCAAAAAGAGCAATCTGAGCTGAATTACACCTTTCTTTATTCATGAGGAACATACTTTGGCTTCCCTCTTGTGATAAAAGATGCCACTCTCCAGTCATTCCAGGAACTCTCGTTGTCAGTCATTGGATTTCAAACCTGCTGAGTCGCCAAAATGAGGGAAGTCAAGCGTGATGGCGGACTGTGGGGGGAAAACATGAATCAAAAGAGCTGGATATGTTTGGTTGTGATTGCTTTTCTGTGCTGTTTTCCCAGAACAAAGTCTTATGGGACTCTTTAGATTTAAGTATTTTAAGGACCCTAAAAGAAAGGGGAAAAAAAACAACTTGTTGGGTTTTCATCCAACTTGGCTTTTTAGGAAAGGATGCATCAAAATACACTATTCTACAAAGTATCTGCTTCAGACATTATATGAACTAAATATTACATTATTTAATCAGATGAATCATAAAACTAATGATTTTAGTGCAGGTTAGCTCATGTTTTTTATTTTATATGATCAATCAATCAATCAAACTATTTATATACATGGTGCATGTAGCACAAAGCGCTTTACATCAGACCCCCCCCCCCATTATCCCGCAATTGTAGGAACAAGTTAAAAGATTTACAGAGTTAAAAAGAATAGAATAAATACTGAACTAAATAACAGTAATAAAATAAAAGTAAATACATAAAATAGCAGAATAAAATAATGTTAAGGTTTAAATTTAACTCAACGCTGAGAATTTCTACCCTAAACTCATTCTATTCTTGCACTAGTGTCCCCATTCTGGCCTATTCTATTCTATTCTATTGCATTCTATTTTACACTATCAAGTCATCCACAATTATGGTGCTCACTACAGTTTTGTTTAATTATTTATTTATTGAATATCTTTTTCTTTTGTGCTGTTTTGGTTTTCTTCTCTTTTTTCGATTTATTTATTCATTTTTATTGATGGACAGTTAATAGTTGGGAATAACACACCACCTTACAGTCTTTAACTGCAATAGCACCACCTGTTCATTTCTTTCCCTGTCCGTCCTGTCCAGTCTTTGTTTCCCCCACACGTCACTGAGGTGTAGCACCGCCCTCCCTGGCTTATAATAGAGAGTTCTAATAAAGGATGTCTGCTCAGCTTTCAGGGAGGACCGATGATGGTCACACACATGCACTAAATATTCCAAGTGGGTAGGTAAGGGAGGGACTGAGGTTACCTTGGTCACTCAATAATGCTGTCTACATGGATACTGTTTGTGTATGTAGGTGTGTGCATTACATTGGTACACATGATTATGTACAGGGATATGTGGGTGTATGTAGGTATGTATGTATATATTTTCATGTGCATATGTGTTTGTATGTACATTTGCATGTACCTTTACTTGTGTGTATATATGCATATGTATACTTAGTTTTATTTTGGGAGGGGCTGCGGTCCTTTACGAATAGATGCCTATATCTTGTATATATAGTACTGTTTGAGTTTTTTTTTTTTTTTTTTTTTACCTACCCTATGCTGCTTCATTACACATATACAGTATACATGCTGGGTTTTGTTTGGGTTTGGGGGAGGAAAAAAAGAAAAAAGATGTCTGTATTATACTCTACAACGAGCAATGCTGTACACATCTTTTTTTTTTTTTTGAATAAAAAGAAAAAAAAAATATGAACACTCGCAGCAGACCTCAGATCATAAGGTCAACTGTTCCATAGTTTGTGGAAATAAAAACTGCATGAGGCCTCACAACGTGTTTTAGTGTGAACTCTAGGGACAATTATGATGGTGTGTTATTCCACATATATGGTGTATATTCAAATTAATTCATAGAAATTGTATCCGATAGCAAGTGACACAAATATATTGTGACAAATATTAAACTTAATTGTATTTGTACCTCCACCGCTACTGCCACTGATGCAGAATTGTTTCAGTTTAATTAAGAATGAAGCTGAAGTCAGATTGATCTTTACAATAATTATTATAATAGGTTCTGTTCAACACAGAGCACACGCACACACATCCACACACAGGAAGAACAGGAAGTCTGGTAAGGATGATAACCAGATAAACAGCCATTGACTAATACTGACTAGTTTAAAACTGTCTTGGGTTAAAGCACAGTCAACAGTTAACACTCTCACATGTGAATTACAAAGACAAAGTAATAATACAAATGTTAAAGCACGATACATTTCCATCACACCACCATAATAATAATACTAAGAAATTAAATTCTTGACATTATAAATATTATTATTATTATATATTTCTGTGCTGTTATCATATGACTAATTATCACTATCTTTCTCCCCTCTTCACCTTTTGCCTTTCACACCTGATTAATCTATATTGTTTAGTTGCCACGCTATCTCCATTCATTACATATAACATATTTTCTGGACTATAAGCCGCACCTGTATATAAGCCGCATCCGCTGTAGTTTAAAAAAATATAAGAAAAGAATATTCAAGTCACACCAGGTTATAAGCCGCAGCTATCTATGTTGAAAAATCTGATATTTATTGCATGTACAGAAGGATTTTGAACTGTACATGTAGTTACAGCACATGTTTGTACCTGAACAGATTTTTTTCCCAACAGTTACTTAACATGGCAGCAACTTTGCTGATTAAAACATTAAATGTGCTATATTGTAAATACTTGAATAAGATGAATAATAAAAAAAAATGACTTTAGTGTTGGTTTGTTCATGTTTTTAATATATATG